>JACEFZ010020431.1:295000-411622 GCA_014155875.1 Cepaea nemoralis
ATGCCGTTTTGAAACTTCCTACTCCACTCATACACTTGCTGGACTGACCGGCGTGCATCACCATACTTGACCTTCATTCACCTATGAATTTCTGTAAGTTTAACCTCTTCACTGATAACAAAAAAAAAAAAAAAAACGGAAAACAGAACGCTGCTCCTCTTTGTTGCATGTCAAAAGTGGGGCGGCCATCGTAAAACTGTCTTTATAACCTTGCATATCTCGCTGCATCTCTTCAGGTACCTCTCGTACCTGACGAGATGCAGCGAAATATGCCAGGCAATAAATCGTACAATCTATTATTTCTGTCTTCGTTATTCAAATTCACTACGGGAATGTCTATGGAATGTCTATGTCTTTGGAATATTCAAATTGTCAAATTGTTTTGAATGTCCTTATAACGTCACCGTGTTCATCTGCACCGTGACTCCACGTGCTTAACGCTCTTGAAATTCTTAACAACAATATTGACAGCCTACAAGACAATAGCGTGGTTTTTGTTAATTCTATCACACTTTTAAGGTTTTCACTTGAAGCCTCTCGTATATAATATTTTAATTTTATTAGTCTTTTCTGGGCAGTTGTTGTTAGTAACTCTGGTTGGTAACAGTTCAGTGAAAGTCCCAGGTAAATGAGTGGAAGTGGTACATTTTCCTTGCCCCCCTGTTTTCATGTACTACTTCCACTCATTTCCCTGGGACTTTCACTGAACCGTTACCACCCACTACCCTGGTATCATCCCCCACCCCGGTCCCCACGACCCACAGACTCCCACGGCAATGTATAAAAGAGGATAAAGAATACATTCGTGTTAGTAGTACAGCCTGGGATTCTAAGATAAGTAACAACATTGTTTTATATTTTCATTTTCTCTTCATTGCCCTCATTGTGTCAACTTTTTATTATTCTCATCCTACCCTTATGCCTGAATGTAGTCACCGGAGGATCTTCTCCTGTACTATATGTTTTGTTTCGTGCATACATTTGTTTGCTGATGAAGGCTAGTCGCCGCGACGTCCTGTATGTGTCATAATTCTGATCTGAAAATCTGCATTAGGTTGTGTTGTTGCATAAAGTGCTAGCACAGTGTATGTATAGACCAATCGACACTTAGAGTGTGACGCTCTCAACATCACATTCTTCGCCTTTGCTTCCCGGGACATTTTCTGGAATCCTTTTACGATGGGCGAAAGAGGCAGTACAGGAAATTAAACATAACCTCCACCTCGATAGGCATTCGAACCCTTAACCACCGGACAGGCAGGCAAGTGTGCTAGCCACTGCACCACACCGGCTCCCTTGTTTGGTAGACTGTGGAATAGATAATTATAAGCCAGTATATTGGGCAGCGGCTGCCTTGATGGAGAGATTACTGCTCTCAGATGGGAAACTTGGGCTTCAGAACCGCATGCATGTCCTGGTCTTCCACGACGCTCCCTTGTTTGGCAGACTGGAATAGATTAATGGCCAGCATTCCGGACAGCAGTCGCCTTGATGGAGAGATCACTGCTTTAGAACCATATGCATATCCTGGTCTTCCGCGAGGCTCCCGGCTATGATCATAACTATATATTTGTGATCTACACAGCAGAAGTAGCCAGTAATAATCGCATGAGAGCTGGGCAAATTATATCATCGGCAGATGTCATTCTTATTTACAGAAGGGTTTACAACAGGCAGGAAATGTGCAGAGATAATCAATGGGACATTGATGGAGATCTCTCGGTGGTGCGAAATGTTGGGGAGATTTCTCAGTGGTGTGAATTGATAGAGATCTCTAGGTGGCGTGAAGCGTTAGGGAAATCTGTAGGTGGTGTGAAGTGTTAGGGAGATCGTTTGGTGGTGTGAAGTGTTAGGGAGATCTCTAGGTGGTGTGAATTGATGGAGGTCTCTTAGGTGTTGTGAAGTGTTAGAGGGATCTCTCAGTGGTGTGAAATGTTAGGGAGATTTCTCAGTGGTGAGAACTGATGCAGATCTCTAGATGGTGTGAAGTGATTGGGATCTCTTAGTGGTGTGAAGTGATAGCGATCTTCCAGTAGTGTAAAGTGATGAAGATATCCCAGTGGTGTGAACTAATGGGGAGATCTCTCAGTGATGTGAAGAGTTCGGGAGATCTCTCAGTGGTGTGAAGACACGTGTTCTAAAGTTAACCCGGATATGACTTGTATAATGTAATATTTCGTGAATAACCCTATATAAAAACCCCGATTTACATGGCATCACGATAACAGGGCTGGATCTAGTAGTTAATACAAGTGATTGAGCAGCGGCACTGTCGGGGTTGTCATTCCTCATAGCCTTGTCTTTATCAGGACGGATCCTTTGGGAGGGAGGCACCTCATTGGGGAAGGGAGGCACCTCATTGGGGGAGTGAGGCACCTCATGGGGGGAGGAAGGCACCTCATGGGGGAAGGAGGCACCTCATTGGGGAGAGAGGCACCTCATATAGATGCTGGGACAAAGATAAAGTGATCTCTCTGAGGCCGTAGGATGTCCTACAAAACTACCAGGGAAGGCTAACAAGGTCAACAAATTCCGAGAAAACGGGAAGGCTAACGAGGTCAACAAATTCCGAGAAAAAGTCAGATGTGTCACCGAAAGGTGTAAATATTGCAGGGACAATGCAATTATGTCCAAAAGAAAAACAAAATATCTGACAAACAAAAGTTAAGCATAATCAGAATAAAAATAATGCACTGGTAGATGGATCCACCGGTATCTTAACTCTGTTATGTAAAGCTGCATTATTTTGTGTTATTTTATATTGTTTACACTTTCACAGCTTTACCGCAGTTCCACCAAATTTTATTCACTCAGTAGCAGGGCGACTCTTACGACGTGCATGGTAGGCAACAGTGTTACTATTCTTTGCTCCCCCGTATGGGCCCCTGGCAACACGAAGTCGGGGCTGTAAGGTGGATGTTCCAGAACTTCCCACCTTAGTTGGTTAATTTTCTCCTGAGTTAATCGAGCCGAATGTGGTCTGGCATTGTCATGAAGAAGCAAAACTCCTCTAGTCAGCAGTCCTGGACGTTTTCTTCAAATTTCATCATGAAGCATCGATAGAACTTCACAGTACGATTCAGAATTCACATTGTCACCTTTCTTCTTGAAATTGGTTAAAAGCACTCCTTGACAATCCCAGAACACTGTCAGCATAACCTTCCCTGCTGATGGCGTAACCTTGAATTTTTGGACACAAGGCGAAGAAGGATGTTTCCATTGCATTGAAGCACGCTTTGATTCGGGCTGGTAGTGATGCACCCCATGATTCGTCCCCAGTAACAATCCTGTTCAGCATGTCTTCTCCATCTTCGTATCGACAGAGATGATGCAAGTGTAGGCCAAATCGGTTCATTTTGTGTTCCTCCTTCAATTGTCTGGGTACCCACCTTGAGCACAATTTCTTAAATTTCAATCGATCATGCATTATCCTGCATGCTGAACCACGTGAGCACCCAACTGCAGATGCTACAGTCTATCATTAATCGCCTCTAATAATCTCCTCCACCGATTGCACGGATGCTTCTGTTGCAATCTCAAAGGGACAACCAGATCGGATTTCACCAACAATTTTATAGCGTCGTTAAGAAAATTCTTCTTCCCAGCTATGCACCGCTTTACGGGACAACCATTTGACAGCATAAACAGGAAGCATTTCCTTATGAATGTCCTTTGCAGGCAGTCCTTTTGCCCCCCCCCCCCCCCCCCCCCCCAAAAAAAAAAACGCACAACAGCACGTTGCTCTTTGGCTGTACACTCTGTGAGTACAGTCGCCATTTTGTTTATGCGCTGTGCATGCGCATGCGACACCTAGCGCCACCTGACGAACGGGAATATAAAGCTCGATGTTGCTGTCACCTAATGACACCGGTAGAAAACACCAACTACATTTACCTGCCATCCCACAGAACTGTGTGACTTACTTATTGACTGACCCTCGTAATTTCTTTCCTCGTACTTCAGCGGCTTTGTGGCGAAGAAAGTTACGAACGCGGTTTATAATCCCGCATACCTGCGTTCGAAACACAGCTGCACGTGATTCGGCAGGAGACCACGTTGCGTTGGCTTTGTACAAAATTGTATGAGTGCCGGTCGTTCAGAAAGCAATGGCAAATTACTGAATGTAAACGTACCAAGACATTACAACAGCAAAAAATGCTAATATTGTCTGCAACCGTCTATAAATGATATGCAACTAACTTTTTAACTTTAGTTACAATTTCTGTCCTATGAAGTTTAGTAATGTGTTTAAAACAGAGAAAAGAAATCACGGTGCTCCGCGACCTGACGAAAACATACTTTTTTGGATGACTTTTGAAACGACAAAAAGAAAACAAAAAATAAAGCGCTTTGTCATGACTGTTGTGTTTTCTGTGTCAAGAATACACAGGGAAAATATGTTCGTGCAACCTCATCATTGTACAGGGCATTTGTAGAATGTGCTCTCGGCGTAAGAATGCCAGAGAAAACTCTCGTCAGCATTCTCGTTGTTTGACTGACTTATACTTGCTTCGAGTCATATTTAACAACGGCTGACAACTTAAACACGTTGTATCTATTTTACGCTTCCTGTTAATCTGCCGGATAGTTCACTGGCCTAGTAACACTTCGGTTGTAGTTCAATGTCTCCTTTAGGCCGGTTTTTCTTTTCCTGCTTGCGGCTTAAGGGAAACGCGGTAACCCAGTGAAATAAAGGTACCTGCTGGCCCGATGGTCATGTATTCAAATCTCCTTCGAGGCGGAATTATTTTAATTGACATGCCCCTTCTCTCCCCAGGATTGACCCGGTCTAAAATCGGCACCAGGAAGTTTTATGGGAAGTAAGATAGATGGCCAGAGTGATACTGACCACATGACCCAACTGGTGAAAACAACATGGAGCTAGCACTATGTACCTAACACGAATAATGATGTCAACAGGAAAGCCGTTACGTTTACTTTCTGCATGCGGCCGTCCTGTCAATCCAGTTTCGTAAAACTGGCAACAAAGATAGCCTTGGAGAGAAAGGTGATTATAGAATCAAAGTAAAATAAAAACACAAACTTGTAAACACATAAGCCACTAATAATATGTTTCACGATTTATTGCCTGGTATATTTCGCTGCATCTCGTCAGGTGCATACTGTTGACTTATATATCATTTGAAGTGAATACACGAATACTACTTTCGCTGAAATATTTTAAACACATAGTCACAGATATTCTTCGGACTGGGGAGCATTTGTTATCCCCACGGTAATTTCAAATTCAACACGAACTCTTTATGTTTGCATAACACCGAATGGTACAGCCTAATTACTAACGTCTCACTATATTTGAGCAATCGTTTATTGTCCGTTTAATACAGTATACGAAATGCTTTTTCTTTGCAAACGTTATGGCCATAGTTTACGAGTTGTTGAGAAATCGTTATGACATAAATATTATCAATTAGTTAGAAACTACAGAAGGATTCTCGGTGCTACAGATGATATAAATATTAATAATTAGTTAGAAACTACCGAAGGAGTCTCGGTGCTATAGATGATATAAATATTACCAGTTAGTTAGAGACTAAGGAAGGAGTCTCGGTGCTATAGATGATATAAATATTACCAGTTAGTTAGAAACTATGGAAGGATTCTCGGTGCTACAGATGATATAAATATTATCAATGCGTCATAAAAAAGGGGGAAGGGTCTAATGGCGGGAGGATCAACTTCATCGCACCGGGGTTTACGCCACACGGCTCGGTTTTTTCCCGCAGAGAAGCCCACCGTAAGCGTCCCACAGAGCGTGAACTCCGAGGCTCCAGCGAGGACCCCCAGCAGTCTCCAAGAACTCTGCCCTCGTAAACTGAATGACTGAGTCCGAAATCGAACCGACTACCTTCGAGGAACAAGGCAGGCGGCTTAACCATTTGGCCACGGTGACCCCCGTAATGCGTCAAAGACTACTGTAATAGTTTCAGTGCTATAGATGATATAGGGTGTATTTTAATAACTGTGCATTGTTTGAAACTATTGCCGGTCCAAGTTTTGTATTCACCCTGTATAAAAGTTCATGCAACATAATAGGTAAATACAAAACTTGGACCGGCACTATTTTCAAACACAGCACAGTCATTAAAAATGCTCCCTGTTTAAATATTGTCACTGCGACATGAACTACTGAAACAGATTCCGTGATATCTTCATCATCATCTAACGGGTTCATTGCAACACGTCGCTCTTATCACGGCGCGTCGGAAAGACTCCCCATCTCTTGCCATTTCTCCCGCTTCATACACTATCGAGTCCAAGGTGTCTGCAATGTCTTGTGTCCATCTTCATGCTGGTCGACATCTGTCTCTTTTTTTTTCAGGAACCACGCCTTCCATCACCATTCCCTTCCAGCCAATGTGACCTTTAATATGGCTAAAGTATTTCAGTTTACAAGATATCATAATGGTTATCAGCCCGTTTTCTTCGATTTTCATGGCACAGATATTATACAGGGTGACACCCCCCCCCCCCCCCCCCCAAAAAAAAAAAAAAGAACAAAGAAAAAACACCAATAAAAAGTTTATTAAATCTTACACAGGTCAAGCAAATTTCTTGAAATTTGGTGAACGTAAACTTTAGTTTGTGTACAATCATTTCCAAAAGTTTCAATTACCTCGGTTGCTTTGTATAAAAGTTATCATCTTTCCAAAATATGCTCCAAATGACCTCCGCCGCGTTGGGATCACGCTTGCATACGTTACACACAATTTTCAATTACTCGACCACATTCCTCTGTGGGGATTTCCCTGATCTTTGCAGTGATTACTGCCTTCAGTTCACCAACCGATTGAGGGTTGTTCTGGTACACATTATCTTTTAAATAACTCTATAGATTTAAAAAAAAAAAAAACTGGGGTTGGGGGGGGGGGGGGGGGGGGTGTTCAAGTCAGGTGAATGCGGTATCCACTCCAAGTCACACTTCATGCTGATCGGTCTCCCCTGGCCTGAAATCGCTCTCTCAGTCAGGACAGAGTGTCATTTGAATTATGTGGGCGGCCCCGTCTTGCTGGAACCACTGTTGATCTCGATCGAATCCTCTGCATTATCCCAATGATGCCCAGAACTGTCTAAATTATTGAAAGATTTGTTGGTTACATTTTTTGGTCACCTTGTAAATAGCACCAATGAGTCAGAAACGGCCGCAATAGTCTACATAACATTACAAGGATAGCGTGCAGCCACGAAAACGTCAGTTCATTCGGTATACAAGACGACCTTCAGCTAGCAAGATGACGCATACAAGAAACTCTTAACAACAGAATCAAACACACGCAAAACAACTTCATGCCACGCCATTCTGTCAAGTGGGCCGCGTCTGGGAGATGGCTTCGGAAAAAATTTATATATCATATTTGAAAGTCACAAGGAAATAGAACATTTCCACTGCTAACAAATTGGCTTAGAGTGTACAAGAACGGGTTGAATAGATATACCAGGCGATGCAGAAGTACATCTAAGGTGAATCCAGCATTAGTTAACAATTTCTGAAAAAAGGACTACTGTTGTTATTAAAAGTGTTTGTTGTTTTTGGTTGTTATTGTTGTTGTTGCTGCTGCTTCCACCGCCACTGCTATAGTCGTCTTCTTCTTGTTCCTCTTCCTTTTCCTTCCTTTCCCCTTCCTCTTCTTCTAGTTCACGCCCTGTAGCAATGGTGGTTATGTCTATGCACAGCCTTTGTCTCTTGTGCTTCCAATCATTTCTGAACTAACGTTCCTCCATGCTATGATGTCAAACTGTGCTCTATCTCCTTCCCTTGCCTCTCCCACCTCCAACCTTCCCACTGCGACGACATATTCCATCTTTCCCCTTCTCATAACATACCCGAAGGATGTGGACTGCTAGCTTCTAAAGCGAGTAAGCAGTTCTCTTTGTGAGGTAACTTCGCTGCTCTTTCTCTGAACTCAAGCGTAGTCCACACACACTACTTCTAGTAGTACTGGGCTGAATTTTGCGTGCGGACAAGCTTTCCCTATTACCAGAGTCCCTCGCCATCAGGCGAACCCACTCCGACTTCAGAGGTACTTGTAATTTACATCCCCAAGTCAAGGGCGAGACGTCAGCATTGTAGTCCAGCTGTCCGGTGTAGGGGTTGAACAGCTTACCTCGGCATCAGCACACCGGATGTTTAAGAACACACGTTCTTATCCATTCGGCCATGCAAGCGAGCAAGAAGAGGTAGATAACAGTGCAAATGGGAAGATAACATCAAGAGATGGACGAACATCAATCTGACAGAATGTACCGTCAGGGCGAGAGTAGACAGTGTTAGAGATACATTGCAGCCAACCTTCATTGTAGAGACGGTATCTGACTGATTGATTGAGTTTCCTGCTACTGCTCTGTAGTATCATCATCATCATCATCATCATCATCATCATCATCATCATCATCATCATCATCATCATCATCTTCAAGTGACATGCCAGCTGGTGTAGCGTTCATACCTCTACACATATCTCGGTCTTTGTTGTTCTGGATAAACTCTGCTGATGATATTCCTCCATGCCACCGTCTCAATCCATCCAGCATCATTTCTCTTTGGCCGGCCTCTGCCTCTCATCCCCTCTATATTTCCAGTTGTCACGATGTTCTCCAATGTCTCTCTTCTGTGGTGCAGTAGCGCCAACAAATGTTGAAGAACTGAATGCCCGAAATAAAAGGTGGCCAATCTTTTCCTCACTTTCGCAGGCGACATGTCCATGCGTCGAACTCACGTCCAATAGTGCTCATGACATATTGATCGCAGTTCGCTATCGACTTCGTTAGCGCACCGGCATTCTATCAGGGCTTAGACTACCCTAACCCCAATAAAAACTTACAAAACACACTTGTCTTCAAGAGTATTCACAACCGACCAATCAAAAGCGTTATACCCGCGGAATCATAGCCTACCATTAGGACTCTTCGCTGGCTGTTGTAGATAACGACGAAGCACGTATGGGAATGTCTTGAGTGCTGTCGGGTCAGTTCTTGACCTATCTCAACTCAGCTCATAGCCTACCAACCAACACTTTCATACCAGTCTATGAACCGAATGATTAACAGCGGGAAAATATGTGAATATACACTCACTATCGTTGCCTGCATTCTAAAAGCGCGGGGGAGGCCCGCAACCATCAAAACACGCCCACACACTGAAATGTTACACTTCGAAAGCTCGTAGCAGGAGTTTAAATTCAGAAGACGATTTGAAATCAGAAGTCTGCTAGATCAACTGCACTTTTATCTCTTCGTGAAAACAATACGCTTTGCGTCAAAGCAAGAGACATTATCATCTGAATTGAAACGCAATGTTGTTTAGTCTGGACGGCGTTTGAAGTGACCCACAAGCGGCGATTCTAAATGTGTGTTACAAGTGGACTTCAATGGTTCTTAAGTGTTTTTCACAGGCTCCACAGGACAATGATAGTGCAAACCTTTGTGAACGGAAGTGCACAAACCGCTGCCTTAAACAGGTAGTGCTGTAGCAGATACACCGTTTGAAGTGCACCATAGTGTGGGAGAAGAAGACCACAATTTACTTCTTTAAGTGCAGACTGATATCTGTGAAATACTGAAGTATTGGAAAGAGCAGGTTGTGTGACGGTTTATTTCATGCTCAGTCTTCGTAGTGAGCTGAGTGGTCTCGGGGTATGGTGTCCGCCTCGAGTGCTGGAGGTCCCGGGTTCAGGCCCCGGTGAGGACCGGGATTTATTTAAAATATCCACCTGGACTTCCAGTAACAAAATTTCCCCTGGTCTCTGGGTAGTGAGGTCTGACGCCCGTGTGTATTGTTGCGCACATAAATAATCCCTTGCAGTTGGAAATAGAAAAAGAGTAGCCTAATGGCGCTGCCCGGGTAAAATTTCGAGTTAAAAATCTTCCCAAGTATTTCAGGATCCTCGCCGATGCAACGGAGTTCGTGCATTGAGCTGAGTTTCTCCAGACTCAGGTTTGAGTTAGGATAAAAACGGAGCACTTATGGGTTAAACCGTGTGCCGTGATGTTGATCCAACGACTGAAACTAAAAACTAAACTTCGTAGACTTAGATGGATAGGACACATTAGGAGGATGGATGATGGTAGAATACCAAAGGACATCTTTTTTGGTGAATTACAGATGGGTAAGAGATCTCAGGATCGGCCTCTTCTATGATACAAAGATGTGTGTAAGCGGGACATGATTGATACAGGCATTGATAATGCACAATGGGAGCAAGTCGCCGCTGAAAGTGTTGCATGGAGGGAAAATATCAGAAATGGAATAAAGATAAAGGAGAAAATTATTGCGGATAAGTCACACACCGAGCGTGTGAGACGTAAGATAGTGCATGATGGTGGAAATGACCATGTGTTGACATGCATCCACTGTGGACGAACATTTACAGAGCGAATTGGCCTTATCAGTCACATTCGCCACCACCATGGGTTGCAGTTATTATGCCTTTTTGAAGCACAATGTAACAAACTATCGTCTGTCAGGACGGCAAGGTGCCAATGAATTATATCTGTGAACTTGCTTCCCATACACATTTAATGACAACATTGGTTTCCAAACAAATATTTCTGCGCAAAGTCGGATCCCCGATTGTGCCAGGGTATTCGTGCGCTGTGCTGACAGACTCTTTGTGTGATCTATAGGAGTGATTGGAGCACTTGTGAAGCTAATTGTGTGCAGTGAATGTGGTTCGTTCCAGGAAACAAGAAGCCTGTGAACATTTGTGTACTGTACTTGCGTCAGGGATTCCCAAACGCTGTGGACTTTTCATGGCATGTTCTTGATTAACCAGTTAGTATACACTCTGCGCCGGTCTCTCTGGCCGAGGGGTTACAACACTTTCTCTGTAATCCCGTTTATCACGCAGAGTCTCGTAGCAGGGCGAGAGCTGGGAGCGGTTCGACCCCCGCTGGTGACTTGCGGGATAAATGAGCCGGCCGCTCAGAAAGCAATGGCAAACTACTGAGCGTAATCTTGCCAAGAAATCAACATACAGCTGAAAGATGCTGATGTTGACAGCAATTCCCACAAACACTTTTGCGGGTCTCAGTTTTCAGTTTTCACCATCACCATCATCATTATCATCACCATCATCAACAACATGATGATCATCATCATCATCATCTTCTGCCATCTCCGCAATGAAGGTTGGCAGTTAATGATTTCCCCGCAATTTCCTTCTTCAGCAATGGCTGTTCATTCAGAAAGAATTCACCCTGATGATATCTCCGTTGTTGCCAGTCTAGTTATGTCGCTAGTGATCTCTACATTTTCCCTGTCAACTACTTCCACCATCTTGATTTTCGGTAGGCTATTATGTCATTTGATGTGAGGGACGTATCTTGTCTTTCTGAAGTATTCATTACGGATTCAAAGAGTATGCTTAGTAAGGTGGGAAAAGGAATGTTTCGTGTGGAATGGCTCTCGTCGCTTCAGAGGTCACAGATTGTGAGAATTGTATGGATATTTTGCCCTGGCCATGCAGGGGTACGGGGGAAAGAACAGGCTGATAGGCTAGCAGGGAATGCACCTCTTAGTGGTATTTTGCCTATGGACAAGGAGGGGGGGGGGGTGGTGGTGGTCGTGCGCTTGTGGGACCAGGTGGAGAAGGCGCAGGAACAGATTGAGAACCCATATGTGGAAAGAATGAGATTGCGGGGGATCGGCAGGGTTTCTGGAAGAATCTCAAAACTGAGAGGGAAGACCAGGAGAACTTTTAATCAGATACCGATGGGAACGATTAGTAGTATGACTCTTCGCTGGCTGTTGAACGAGGGGACGAAGCACGTATGGGAATGTCCTAAGTGCAGTGATGTCGGTTCTTAACTCAATTCAACTTAACTAAACTCTGAAGTTTATGTTTTTGTGGTCACCCCTTTATAACTGAGATGCTCTGTGTCCTACTTAATAATATTCCTTTCTCCCAGGAAACCCCTCCAGGTCCTGTGAAGCTTCAGCTGTTGTGATTCATCATCTCCACGTGTCGACGGGAGCCGCTGCAGTGTGTTGCTACCATGTTTATCTTCCTGCATCAGGGGTTAAGTGTTCGAATCCTCACAGAACGCAGATTTGTGCCCAAAAATATCCAGAAACGAACCCGCGACCTTCGGAGCGCGAGGCATGGAGACTCCTCTCTTCGGCATCTCCCGAGGGAGACGAAGAACATATGGGCATATCCAAATGCTGTGAGGTCAGCATTGGGTGAACTTGAACTATTATAACAACATGGGTACCATGATGCAGAGTTCGAGAACCGCTGTTGGAAAGTGCGCCAGGTGATAACGTGTGGTTCATTAAAGTGCATCCCATTCATTACTAATTAACTGTGAAGCTAATGACTTAAAGTACACACATAAACACACACACATACACACACACACACACACACACACACAGATACACAACACATACACAAACACAACCACTCAAACAAACACAGATATAGGCAAAGCCAGCAGTTTACAGCCGTGCCCCTCCCCCTCCCCACGCACAGCTCAGCTGACACGCACATAAACATACAGGTGAACACACAAATGGTCAATACTTGTCCTAAACTCTTCTACTACACACACAGAATAACGACATCACATCACATCACCTCTCTCTCTCTCTCTCTCTCTCTCTCTCTCTCTCTCTCTCTCTCTCTCTCTCTCTCTCTCTCTCTCTCATCTCCATATATGTTCATTCATAAATAAAACCATGCACACACTCCATCACACAGTCAAACAGTGGACCTGAGTACTAAATAAGAATAATACTTCGATGTGCAATGAGAATGATCTGCTGGCCTGTCCGTTTGTTCGTCCGTCCGTCCGACCGACCGACCGACCATATACTTCTCTAGTGAAGAAAATACGGCAACAAAGAGATCTGGCCACGTTATAACACTCTGACCTAGTATAAATGAAGCCGCGTCGCCTGACGCCCCTTAATACATCAAATCCGCACTTAGAATGTGTATCTTTAAAAGTCAATGTGCTGGAATGGTAGCCGGGTCAACAAATTCCGGCTTCGGGTAAATATAAGGTGAATTGGCTAGAGAAATTAGACGTAGACAGTCAACATTTTTTGGACATGTTATGAGAAGAAATGGATTGGAGAACTTAGTGACAACTGGCAAGATCGAAGGGAACAGAAAAAGAGGAAGACCGAGAGGAAAATACCTGGATGGTTTGGCCACATGGCATGGACGAGACGGGAACACTGAGCTGATCCACGACGCTGGTGATCGAGTGAAATGGCGAGTCATGACCGCCCACGCTTTCCGGCATGGAACATGATTGATTGATTGATTCTCCTTTACACCTAGATTGTCCAACTACTTAAGATTTGCAAGTATTTCTTGTATTTCTGGTACACGTGCATTCATGGTCGTGGCAGCCTTGTTGTTAGTGCTCTTGCCTACCAACGTAGTGGGCGAGGGTACAATTCTCGGCGAAGGTAAAGACAAGACTAGAACTTTCTCTCGGTCTACACGGCTCAGTCTTATACGAGGGGGCTTCAAATGAAAACCTTAAATATGAATTACAATAACCATGTCATTGCCTTTAACCTGTCAATATTGTTGTTTAGGATGTCAAGAGTGTTAAGAACATGACATCATGGTGCAGACAGTTGTAAGGACAATTTAAAGATGGCCGCCCCACTTTTGACATGCACCAAAGAGAAACGTTCTGTTATCCGTTTTGTTTAATCAGTGAAGGGGTGACACCTATAGAAATTTATCAATGAATGAAGGTCCAGTGCAGCGACGTCCTGTAAAGGACATGCAACTAACCAACGCTAATATTCATTACTGATGGGGCAATTGTTATTTCTATGGGGGAATAGTATATTACCAATGAATGTGAGAGGAATTGATCAAGCTGTTTGGCTTGCTGGCCAGACTACCGTGGACAGCGGACAAGCAATCAACAGCGCTGACATTGTGAATGCTGTCAGAGAGACAAGGCGATTAAACGAATCAAAAGATGACTGTGAGCCTGCAGACGTCACCAAACTGCAAGAACATCAGGTCAAAAGGGGTGAAACTAGACCGAGGCGCTCTGCAGGTGGGCAGATGAGGATATGCAACCAACATAGAACTGTCGCCGACCTCTGCAAGCTGGATCCGAGCACTTATGGAATGAATGGGCCCATGTGTGATGAGGACAAACTGACTGACTGACTGACTGACTGACTGACTGACTAATCAGCCAGTTGGCCAGCCGGCCAGCGAATCAACCAACCAATCAACCAACCGACCATCCATCCAACCAACCGACCATCCATCCAACCAACCAACCAACCAACCAACCAACCAACTAATGATTGCTGAATTTATGAAAGATATGCAACCAACTTTCATATCACTACTGTATTTGCACAGACTGTATCTGTAACAGCGGCATTCCGGTGGCTAGAGGAGACTATGCAACTCACGTTGTATTCATTACGGATTCAAAGAGTATGCTTAGTAAGGTGGAGAAAGGAATGTTTCGTGTGGAATGGCTCTCGTCGCTTCAGAGGTCATAGATTGTGAGAATTGTATGGATATTTTGCCCTGGCTATGCAGGGGTACGGGGGAATGAACAGTCTGATAGGCTAGCAGGGAATGCACCTTTTGGTGATAGTTTGCCTATGGACAAGGGGGAGGTGGTCGTGCGCTTGAGGGACCAGGTGGAGAAGATGGAGGAACAGATTGAGAATCCATATGTGGAAAGAATGAGATTGCGGGGGATTGGCAGGGGTTCTGGAAGAATCTCAAAACTGAGAGGAAAGACCCGGAGAACGTTTAATCAGATAATTTTCCTTCTACCCCTTCTGGCTCCTGCCCTCTTCTTCCTTTTCCTTCCCCCCTCTCCTCTACCTCTTCTCCTCCGCTCCATTCTCTCCCCGCTGGCTGTTGTCAAAGGTATCGAGCACAAAGCACGCACTCCGTTGCTTCGGCGATAATTCTTTGCATTATTCATAGTTGGTTAGATACACCAATAATATGCACGAGGCATATCCTGGCGCTACCAACAATGACGGATAGGCATTGGGTCTTTCAGTCCAAATGGTACCTGAGAGTTGCCGCAGACAGGGATCACCCGCTGCATGCAGCAATAGATATGGTCAAGGGTCATTGACTAAGACGAGGCAAGTCCTGGATGGCACAGGCAGAACTTTCTATAAGTCAGGTGTGTGATCTAGAGACCATCAATCGTGAAAGATAGTGGGTTGAAGTTCCGGAAGACATGACGGACTGGCACAATGTAATAATAACACTGGGTCGTGAGTGCAGAGAATGGGCAGCGGGCCGCACTGAGTTTGAAGTGCAACAGCTGATCCAGAGCAACACACATCAAGGTGACATAGTCATCTACACCGATGGGTCAGTGGTGAGAAACAGACGTAGTGGTTGGGGCTTTATTGCAAAGGCTAATGGACGAGTCTTGAAAAAGGAGAGTCTGGCATATGATACTACGACCTCCAGCATGAGAATGGAGGTGGAGGCAGTAACAGCGGCATTCCGGTGGCTAGAGGAGACTACTGCAACACACGTTGTATTCATTACAGATTCAAAGAGTATGCTTAGTAAGGTGGAGAAAGGAATGTTTCGTGTGGAATGGCTCTCGTCGCTTCAGAGGTCACAGATTGTGAGAATTGTATGGATATTTTGCCCTGGCCATGCGGGGTACGGGGGAATGAACAGGCTGATAGGCTAGCAGGGAATGCACCTCTTGGTGGTAGTTTGCCTATGGACAAGGGGGAGGTGGTCGTGCGCTTGTGGGACCAGGTGGAGAAGGCGGAGGAACAGATTGAGAACCCATATGTGGAAAGAATGAGATTGCGGGTCATTGGCAGGGGTTCTGGAAGAATCTCAAAACTGAGAGGGAAGACCAGGAGAACGTTTAATCAGATAGCGGTGGGAACGATTAGTACTATGACTCTTCGCTGGCTGTTGAACGAGGGGATGGAGCACGTATGGGAATGTCCTGAGTGCAGTGATGTCGGTTCTTAACTCAACTCAACTCAACTCAACTCAACATTTGCACAGACAAAGACAGCAAATAGCGATGACGCAATATCGCCAGACAAATGAACATCTCTGCTTAAAAGAAAAATGGATGACTATTCAGAGTTGCATAATCTCTACAACAGGCAAGCAATCTGTGAATTGTGATCCGATTACCGACAGGGGGGCGTGTCCTCAATTTCTACATTGTGGACAGACGGGGAGGTTCGATACTAGGTCGGATTACTGCTTCCTTCATCGTTTCTTTTTGACTTTATTTCTTGCGGTATATGGTCAGCGGGAACTGTGGTGGCGTAGTGGCTAGCTACTGCCTGCCGACACGGTGGTCATAGGTTCCTTGCACATCGTGGCAGATTCGAATCTTAAAAACTGAATTCGACTGCCAGTTCGACCAGGCCTAAAAGAGATATAGGGTGTATTTTTAATGACTGTGCAGTGTTATAAAATATTGCCGGTCTCTGTTTTGTGGTTACCCTCTGTAAAGTTCATGCATCATAATAAGTTAAATACAAAACTTGGACCGGCAATATTTTCAAACTCTGCACAGTCATTAAAAATACACACTGTACCAGGAAATGTTTTGGAAAGTGAAGGCGGAGGGTATTATGCTGATCACATCAGGCACCGAGTGCCGCTTCTTCTGTACAAATATTGGTGTAGCACCATATGACCTTTGCTCCTTTAAGTGTGTAAAGGGTTTTTTAACATACTCGAATATGTTTGAAATGTGATTTAGAAAGTTAACAAAACACGCAACATCCACACGATAACACACTTTAGCTGTCATAATTGTTAACATCCACACGATAACAGACTTTAGCTGTCATCATTGTCAACATCCACACAATAACACACTTTAAATGTCATCATTGTTAACATCCACACAATAACACACTTTAAATGTTATAATTGTTAACATCTACACAATAACACACTTTAAATGTCATCATCGTTAACATCCACACAATAACACACTTTACCTGGCATCATTGTTGTTATCGTCGTGGTTATCGCCATGCTCCAGTGAACAGGAACATTTTTTCTTCTGCGTCGCCCTCCTCTTCTCAGTACCAAGAAACTTCAGCAACAAATTCTTCATCCTCAGTTCCAAATTATTAAAAATGATCTTTGTTTATGGCAAAACTGCTAGGCATATTTCGCAAGTTCGTGAGAGTTAGTTAGTTCCAGTCTTTGAAATTCGCCTCTTGTTTTTAAGGTGACGAACTAATTAAGTAAACTCGGTATTTACCACGTATTTATAACGTTATGTTTGCGAAAACTGTCATAATATAGACAATTGATTATTTATTAGTAATTAGACAGCCAAAGGACATGTAGTAGTAATACAAGTGTAAATTCTATATAATGGTTTGCAATTCACTAAAAACTGAATCACTTTAACAAGGTAAGATAACAGCTAGTAAAATCACTTTCAGTGGTAATGTGACACAAAAAGTCACATCACCGTAATGTAACTCGCTCAATCAAATCACATTTTCTGGTTACATGTACAAACAAACATGTCCCTTAGTAGGAGCCCGCTACGAGTCTATGATGTGATGCACATTTTCTAGACCTGAATGCACGGAAGAGTAGGTGGCCAACCTTTGCCTCCCTTAGTGAGACGACGAACGTAGGTATCGAACTCTCCACCGCCTGCGCTCAGGACACTATCAAAATATCATCTAGGCTAACGCTCCCGCTTTTTCTGCTTACGCAAAAAAAATATATTAAAATCGCCTAGAGTGGTGTTTTAAAAAATTGTCAAGCGTAGAGGCTAGAATCACCTTTAGAATTCACACAAACATACAGTGAAAGTTGTGTCCTGTCCCCTCTCTTGTTCATAACATATATAGACAACATATGTAAAGAAACCAGCCAAGCAGAGACAGCAAGAATACCGCATGACGAGAACACAGAAGAAGAACCATCTGCAAATCTAACCATTAGAGAACTCCTGTTTGCGGACGACCAAGCACTAATAGCAAAATCAGAAGCTGAATTACAAGACCACATGAATAGTCTAAACGAAATGTGTAGGGAACATAACATGAAAATTAGCACAAGCAAAACAGAGGTAATGACTATAACTAAAGAAGAACAAACAGCAACAATTCACCTAAACGAACATCCCTTGAAACAAGTAAAGAGCTTCAAGTACCTAGGAAGTATAATATCATCAAATGGCAGATCAGAAGACGAGATCGAAAATAGGTGCAATAAGGCAAATCAACTCATTGGACAAATGGCACCAATACTAGAGAACAAACATGTATCAATAACTACTAAGAAAGCACTTTACAACACAATCTTCCTACCAACTCTGTGCTACCAATGCCAAACCTGGACAATGACAGAAAAAGAGAAAAGAAAAATCACAACAATAGAAATGAGGTTCCTGAGAAGAATACTCAACATATCAAGAAGAGATAAGGTCAGAAATGAAGAAATCAGGACTAAAGTGTTGGTTAAAGCTGCTCTAGATTTTATTAGAAAGCAGCAAGTCAAATGGTTTGGCCATGCAAGTAGGTTACCAGTCAACAGCATGCCACAACAAGCAATGATGTACAGACCAGATGGAAACTGAGGAAGAGGCCGACCACGTAAACGTTGGACGGAAGGAATAACAGAATCCATGCGAATGTCGATATACGAAGCCCATAACCGGGCACTCTCACGAAGTTTATATTTCACATCGACACCGCAAGGTACAAGAGGAACATGAGATGAGATGAGATGAGATACAGTGAAACCACCTTTAGAATTCACGCCGACCTACAGTGAAATCACCTTTAGAATTCGTGCAGACCTACAGCGAAATCACCTTGAGAATTCAGGCAGATCTACAGTGAAATCACGATTATCCGAATCGCAAAACAGGGTAAAAAAAAGATTACGTTACTGGTAATACCAACAATTAAGCCAAACTTTTTCGACGGCAATGCAAGCGGACGGGTACAACAACAACAACAACAACAACAACAACAACAACAACAACAACAACAACAACAACAACATATACGGTCAAACCTCGGTTTTCATCGATAATCCGTCCGAAGACAATCGTCGAAACCCGAAACCGACATAAACCGAGGTAATTATTTCCATATGAATCAATGTAAATCAAATTAATTCGTTCTATACCTCCAAAGTACATACCAAAAACACATTTTATACAGAATAAATATAGTGTTAATTACTATTTTTCGGCCCCAGACGTGTCCGAACTCGCACCTTTGCCGTGCCTAGTAACAATATATGCTAGTGCGCCTCTTGAATTTTTCAAACCATAATTTGCTGGCCTTTAAATCACTAAGCACACTGGCATTCGTCCCAGTCAATTAGTAATGAGATTGGCATATAACAGTCTGACTTTTTCAAATATGATTGACTCCGAAATAAAATCGCCAATTAATAATAACTGTTCGACATTTTCAATTGTTTGCGATCTCTGTTTCGTTAGAACATTCACGCCTTTCGCTACATCAGCCTTCTTTATTGCGTCCTTTTTCGCCACAATGGAACTTATCGTGGGTGGCGACTTCCCGTACATGCGGCCGATTTAAGCAATCATAATGCCGCTCTCCTATTTTTCAGTGTTTTCCTTCGTCAACTCGATCGTGTTCCTGGCCTTCTTCTTCGAAGGACTGTTGGCTCTGGAAACTGTCTTTGGTCCCATGATGGAGCTAAAGGGAAAGGGTTAACTTATTAGCAAGTGATGCTCACACAACGAGAAACAATGCCAAAGTGAGCAGAAGAATGTGTGGGTCCCTTTGTTTTCGCAAAATTAGCTGCGAGGTCAAGTGGGCAGATCGACGAAAACCAAGGCAATTGACGAAACCCGAGACAACTTTTTCGCGGAAAAAAATCGTCGAAAACCAAAGGCAACGAAAACCGAGGTTTGACTGTATATGTAAGATAAATTAATATAGGAAACATACACATAAAACATAGGGCATACACCACACTCTTGCATTATGGTCGTCGAGATTGTCGGAGAGAATGGGAAGCATCGTGCAAAATTCTCTCTCTCTCTCTCTCTCTCTCTCTCTCTCTCTCTCTCTCTCTCTCTCTCTCTCTCTCTCTCTCTCTCTAAATATAATGTGCCATTGTGCCATACAGGAGGACCACATTCCCCCAGAGCAGTCGGTCTTTTGTGTTCTTCACGAACATATTACATCAATATTTCACTGTATTTCTTCTTCGTTCATCCGGAGTTTGTTTTTTTTCGGACGTGATTGCGTTGTGCCTGTTTACAGCAGAGCTGCGTTCTTGCGCCGTTAGGCCGACACATCCGACTTCTGCGGGCATTTGTTGACCGGGTTAACCTTCCCGGGTTTCACTGTATTTAATTACATTAAATTAAATCAAGCGTTTGGAATAAACGAAAGATAGGAATAAAAGCCACTATCTAACACGCTACACAACCTAACAAATTCTTGAAACGTTTGAACAAGATATGGCCAGTTTCAATTTAAAAAAAAAATTAATTAAAAACAATCTGATGAAATCCACCCATCTATCATGTGCCATGCCGGAAAGCGTGGGCGGTCATGTTCTGCCATCTCATTCGATCACCAGAGTCGTGGATCAGCTCCGTGTTCCTGTCTCGACCATTCCACGTGGACAAGCCATCCAGGTATTTACTTCTCGGTCTTCCCCTTGGTCTCTTCCCTTCGATCTTGCCAGTCGTCACCAAATTCTCCAAATTATTTCTTCTCATAATATGCCCAAAAAATTTATACTGTCTACGTCTAATGACTCTAATCAGTTTCATTAGTTTCTTGAAGGACTTGTTCATTGGTTTTTCTGTCTGTCCATGGTATTCTTTGCATTCTCCTCAGAAACCACATTTCCACAGCCATCAGCTGTTTTTCAGCTTGACTGTTTATTGTCCACGCTTCACATCCATACAAATCGCGTTAACTAAATCCACCCGGGTTTGAGAACTAACAACTCACAACTTGAACTATACCACAATGAAGAGGCTAAACTTCAGCATGATACCAAGGATTAAAATATGACGCCAAATTATGTTCGTGTGGTGTTGTATTAAATCCCTAACTACTTTCCTTCACGTAAAGAACATTTTGCAGCCAAAGAGGAATTTCGCTTGCCAGTTTGTACAAAGTTAAGTCAGAACTAGCATTAATCAGTTCAGTTCAGTCGCGGTTCCAACATCACAGCAACGGGTCGTCCCCGATATACTAGCATTAATAATTTCGCCCAATTATGGTAACACTAATCTATGCTATCAATTTATTCATTGTTGTCTTGAATGACGTTTTACATTCATAAAATGTTTCCAAGGCCAGGCTTATCGCTTGGCCTAGGTCATCACCATTATGTGCCTTGCCAGCTGGAAAAGGTGTTCATGTCTTTCCACAGATCTCGGTCTTTGGCGCTTTGGATTTACTCTGCTGATTCCATGCCACCATCTCAGTCCATCCAGTATAATTTCTCTTCGTCGGGCTCTTTCTCCTTTTGCATTGATATTTCCAGTTGTCACACAATTCTCCAACGTATCTCTACTCATTATATTACCAGAGAATGCTGCTCGACTCTTTTTTTATAGTTGTATCAAAACTTTTTGAGAAGAAATGATTTGGAGAACTTGGTGACAACTGGTAGATCGAGGGGAACAGACCAAGGGGAAGACCTAGAAGCAAGCACCTGGATGGCTTGGCCTTGTGGCATAGTCGAGACAGAAACACGGAGCTGATCCACGACTCTGGTGATCGAGTGAGATGACAGAACATGACTGCCCACGCTTACCGGCATGGCACATGATGGATGGATGGATGGATGGATGGATGGATGGATGGATGGATGGATGGATGGATGGATCATTAGACACTTTTGAGCAACCGTTGTTGGTTACTTTGGCAGTCTAAGGAATTCGAAACATTCATCTTAAGAGTCACATCTCTGTTGCTTCCAAGCTCTGTCTAATTTGTTCATTCAAGTTCCAAGATTAACTACCACACAGCAAATCAGATTCTATACACAATGTCAGTACTCTATTTCTGACATTCAATGATAGCATTTACAGCAGATTTTTCATTTCCTGAAATGTAGCTTTTTGCTCGACAAATTCGGCTCTTAATCTCAGTTACAAATGAAACAGTACTACCAAATAAAAATCAACGACTAGTTCGATTAAATTATATTTTTCATCTGTCAGGAAAAATACCTGGACAAATTAGCGTCCTGAAAGCATTTTAACGGGACAGTGAATTGTTTCATTTAAAAAATAAAAAAAAACCGAGACGTCCCAGACAAGCATGACATCTGGCAACTCTAGAATAGAAAGATCCACGAAAAGTCGAACAACATTCCCGCGATAAAAGGACGCTACAAAATCTGGCTTTTAAACTGCCTTGGGAGACTGTCGCGAGATTGCCATGAGTTAAACAGATAAATATTCCCGACGTTTGCTTGGCGTGTATTTTCAGCACCATTATTTTACTAACTGGAAAAACACCGCGGATGTCAAAATCTCAGGACAATATTTGTAGCTGCACGTGTACATCTATAACGGATTTGGAACGGTCGGTGTTGATGGTGACAGGTCCTGGCATCGCCTTGATTAGTTTGTCTACATTTGAATGTAAATGGAAGCAGTGGGGTCAGCCCATCTACACATTTGGTGTTGAGTGAGAAGGAAGGGATACACCGAGTTGGCAGTTCATTACCAGTTAGAATCACATATATTGTCACCACGGAACAGAAGATTGACAAGTTTGTCAACATTTGAATGCAGATGGAAGCCGTGAGATCACAATGGCAGATGTAAAACGGAAGTACTTAGTAGGGAGAAAACAGTACATATGTCAATTCTTGGTTTCCGGAACATGAAGAGTTTGACGGGGTTATTTGCAACTGTTTGTTGGAAGTCGTCATAAAATTCGCTGGCTTGTTTTGAGAATCTTAACAACTACTGACAACTTTGACAGGATTTAAGCCCGGAAAAATAGATCCTTGCAAATGGTTGATATGTCCAAATAACACCTGTGTGGGGGAGAAGAGGATAAAGTCACGTGGACAACTTTGGTAGTTTGCCATATAAACTCTAGTTGTGACCAGCTAGGGAGGACTTGAAATTATGCTTTAGTCAGAGTGCCAGGGCACGGCAGCGCCTAGTGGAAATAATATCTACCGTGTGTTAATTAGTGACTTAATTTTACACGTGCCTATAATGGCAGATGTAGATATGATTGATAGGACTGCAGTGGTGCCATTTAAGGTATAACCTATTATAATATATTCGTTATAATTACTTTAGGCAGTAGCCTTGTTAAACTATAGTGTGATGATTAGCACTGTTAGTGGAAACTAGCTAGAGTAGGGAAGTGATACTTGACTCTGTTAGCTAGAATAGATTAGTGAAGTGTTGATAAGCTTTACTAGTTGAGAATTGAGTAATGAGGGATAATTGGGATTTCCCGTAGGTGTCCCTTGTGGGAGGGGTTCCACATTCTGTTTGCTGATTTTTTCTTTGTCATAACCTGATTCGATTCTAGGTGGGTAGCTAATCTACTCTATGACTAAGTCTGGTTAGCTAACGATCATTAGGCAAGGTGATAGGCTTACACTCAGCCGAAAGAATCATGAACTAGTACTATCACCAGGTGTGTTGTTTCTATCCTAGGTTCCCTACCAGATCCAAGGAAGCTAAATAAAGTTTTGGGAAGGAAGAAAATCCCAGTCTGAAGAACACCAGTTCGGCAATCAATAAAGATTGCTTACAGACGTGATTAAAAGCTAGAGGGAGGTTGATTCACCCAACATAGTGAAGATTACAGTTGCACCATACAGCATTAAACAGTGGTAACGAACCGAGAACCGGTTAAGAGTAACTAGTGTTAGTACAGTAACAATTAACATTAGTAATTAGCACTTGCGGACTGAATGGTTCGATGTGCAACGAGGATGATCTGTCGACTAACACTTAACTTTACTAACTGTGTAAACACTAGAAAAGAACTTGTGCAGTTGGTTAGAGAACATTAGGAACGGACATTGTGTAGAGTGAATCCGGTCCATAAGTAACTGTTCATACCACCGGTGTCTATTTCTCATGTTCATGAAATGGGATTACCAGAGGTCTACAGAAGCAAAGCAGTATCCGGCAGGATGGTACCGGCAACGGGTGAGACGTACTTGTTCTGACCTAACGTGCTGTGGTCTACCTTTGCTGTGATCAGCGGACTGATCTGATGTCTGAGAGTCAGATTCTCTACACTTTATAGAACACGTCACACATTTTCTTCGCATACACGTCTCATACACGTTACACTTTTATTTTAATAAATTAATCTTTATTAATTTCTAGAAGTAAGAGTTGTTGAGTATGTTGCGTTGGGGAAGTATGAGAAGGGGGCATAGTACGACAGTGTGAGAGTGATAGGAAAAGGTGTCCATAGGCTGATGGAGTGTGTTGGACGGAAGCTGGTGGATTCTCCAGAATATTGAGGGGAAAAAAAAAATAATATTATAATGTGGGTGTCGGATCTCCTCACTCCAGGGACGACACTTTAAAGGAGGACACGACATTATTGGGGGCTCGTAAACGTGATATTTGGACAGTGGGATCTATCGTAAACGTGATCTTTGGACAACGAGATCTCTCGTAAACGGGATCCTTGGACAGCGGGATCTCCCGTAAACGGAATCCTTGGACAGCGAGATCTCCTGCAAGCAGGAACGTTTGACAGGGGGATCTTCTGACAACGGGGTCTTTTGACACGGGATCCTTAGTTATAAGAGGGAGATATCATTTTGGAGAATCCAGCTAGAGTGAATGTGGATAGGGGTTAGGATTAATATCTTACCTGTTCACACTTCACACGTCTGCATAGGTCTGTGGTCCTGATTCTACTCTTGTCACTGAGTGAATGTACTGTGTGTGGTAATATCGAGATTTATAGTACTTGTTCATATATCGGTATAGTAATTTGCAGTTATATTGTACTAGACCTGCTAGCTTACCTCTCTGTATAATGGCCACCCCTAAACTTAGCACGTTAGAATTAAAGGAAAGGGGGGAAGAAATGGGATTGGCGGGGTCTGCTCTAACGGATTACATACAGGAAGTGGAGAGAGAGTATCGTCAAGCAGAAAGGGATGATCGAAAGGCCGAGCTGGAATTGAGAAGGATGGAGTTGGAACAAGCAGCTAGGAAATTTGAAGCTGAGCAAGCAGCTAGGAAATTAGAAGCTGAACAGGAAGCACAGAAAAGGGAGCACGAGTACCGGATGAGGGAACTCGAGTTGAAGAGTCAATCTAATGGAGAAACTGAGGGAGCAGTTGGAGGTTCCTCCATCCCAGGATCAACACCAGTAGGTGGACATGGGTACCATGCTATGAAGTTTCCTTTAGCGGTCTACGAGGAGGACAAAGAGAAGATTGACCAATACCTTCAACGCTTCGAGGCTATGTCAGTTGCTATGGGTCTGGAGCGTAACAAATGGAATCTTAAGCTATCCCAGGGATTACGCGGGACAGGATACGAGGTTTATACTCGCCTGCCACCAGGACATGAGAACAATTATGATGAGTTAAAGACGGCTCTGCTGAAACGATTCGAGGTTACATCGCATACCTACCGGAAAAAATTTCGAGCAGCGAAACGAGAACCGGGAGAGTTGTTTGCCGCCTACAGTTTGCGTCTTAAATCTTATCTCCATAAGTGGATGGATTTGGCTGGGTTCGCACATGACTATGAGAGTCTGGAAGAGCTCATGGTGGTCGACCAGCTGAAGAAGCAAATGTCTAAACCTCTCAGGACGTTCCTGGGAGAACAAGGAGCGGAACGTATTGACCTCGTGAATAAATTAGCAGAACGGTTCGTCGAGGTACATGGGGAGGCAGGGGAAAACCTTTCCACCAACACCAAAAGTCAAGAGAAACATGACAAGAAGAAAGCCAAAAACTCAGGAACAAAAAAGTGGGAACCTTATGGGCAAAAATCAGAGGATAGTTCAGAGAAGAAGAAGGAGGGAAGCAAGAGCACCTCAAGCTCTACACCTAAACGACCGTGGTCGGAGAAGTGGTGTTCAATTTGTAAGTCACCCTCTCACAATACGAGGGACTGCAAATCGAAGGCTAAGAACCCTCATTTTGCAGCATGTCAAGTGACTTCCAAGGAGGTTGTCACGGAAAATGCCAAGGTCAACAAGGAAGCTCGCCACCAGGAGAGCTCATTCAAGTCCGACAATAGAAAATCTAGGACAGGGAAATGGTGCAACGAATGCAAGTCAAACACGCACAATGCTATTGACTGCAGGGGAAAGTCAGGAGACACTCAATTCGTCGTGTGCTCAGGGAAACCTAAGGTGGAGCCCACCGAACAGGTCGAGGCCGAGGAAGAGACTCCAGACCAGGAGAAACCACCTGTAGTGGAATTGGTAGAGGTTAACGGTCGTCAAGTGGAGTGTTTATACGACACAGGACTGGACGGGGAGGCCGTGATTTCTGCGGATCTAGTACATCCAGAACAATTCACAGGTGAAACATTGGATATACAGCCTGCACAGAAGAGTGCTGTAACCATGAAGTTGCCCATTGCTAATGTGGAGATTCGGTCAAGGTACGTCACCGGCACCATCAAGGCCGCTGTATTGACCGATCCCATTTTCCCAGTCATCCTAGGTTGCCGGTATGTCTTTCTGGGAATGCCCAGGGAGCCTATTCATATGGGAGCAATGCAGACTCGCTCTCAGGCGAAAACGGAAGAGGCAGACGCAATTGTGACTAACCCAATGCCGGGGGAGCTACGAACTGCCCAGAGTGAGGATGATACTTTACGTCCTTGCTACAAAAAGCTGCAGAAAAGTGCTGATCCACCAGGACGGGGGCAGTACTACATGAAGAATAGGATACTCTACAGGAGAGCAGGAAGGGGAGACAACCTATACGGTCAGTTGGTCGTCCCAAAAGCTCATCGGTCCCAGATTCTTCATATAAGGCATACCATCTCCTTTAGTGGACACATGGGTATTGCCGCCACCATGCAGCGGATTCCCTACCAGATCCAAGGAAGCTCAATAAAGTTTTGGGAAGGAAGAAAATCCCAGTCTGAAGAACACCAGTTGGGCAATCAATAAAGATTGCTTACAGACGTGATTAAAAGCTAGAGGGAGGTTGATTCACCCAACATAGTGAAGATTACAGTTGCACCATACAGCATTAAACAGTGGTAACGAACCGAGAACCGGTTAAGAGTAACTAGTGTTAGTACAGTAACAATTAACATTAGTAATTAGCACTTGCGGACTGAATGGTTCGATGTGCAACGAGGATGATCTGTCGACTAACACTTAACTTTACTAACTGTGTAAACACTAGAAAAGAACTTGTGCAGTTGGTTAGAGAACATTAGGAACGGACATTGTGTAGAGTGAATCCGGTCCATAAGTAACTGTTCATACCACCGGTGTCTATTTCTCATGTTCATGAAATGGGATTACCAGAGGTCTACAGAAGCAAAGCAGTATCCGGCAGGATGGTTCCGGCAACGGGTGAGACGTACTTGTTCTGACGTAACGTGCTGTGGTCTATCTTTGCTGTGATCAGCGGACTGAGCTGATGTCTGAGAGTCAGATTCTCTACACTGTATAGAACACGTCACACATTTTCTTCGCATACACGTCTCATACACGTTACACTTTTATTTTAATAAATTAATCTGTATTAATTTCTAGAAGTAAGAGTTGTTGAGTATGTTGCGTTGGGGAAGTATGAGAAGGGGGCATAGTACGACAGTGTGAGAGTGATAGGAAAAGGTGTCCATAGGCTGATGGAGTGTGTTGGACGGAAGCTGGTGGATTCTCCAGAATATTGAGGGGGAAAAAAAAATAATATTATAATGTGGGTGTCGGATCTCCTCACTCCAGGGACGACACTTTAAAGGAGGACACGACAGACATAGGTCCTCAAACAAATCAAGCCGTTTTGTTATCTCATACAACATCAGCCATGTCCGCCCAATGTTATTAATCTGTCTGTAATTCTCTTCTGCAAGTTATTTAAGTCACTGGAATGTGTTTCGTTCTCTCCATGAGCTCTGTATACGTGATTATGTCACACCATTTTATTGCCACTATTCTGCATAGACACCAATAAGTGAATGTTTGTAGTTCATTTGTAATGCTTTAGTTGTTCTCTATATTTCTGGCCAATACAGTAGTACAGTATTCATTTAATATCAGAGCTATGAATTCTTGAGATAGTTTGGTGCCTTGTTTAACTTGCTTTAACGTCCACATATTTCCTAGAGCTATGACAGTTTCACTTGTCTTATGTATTATTATTTTAGTGCCGCTATTTGTTCTCTCAATGTTTTCCACATTGCCTCCCAAATAGGTGTATGAACCCGCCCTATGACGTGGCGGTTTACCAAGTGAGATAGGGGTGCTATTAACTTAGTTTATTCTCAAGACCAGTGTCTTACCTTTATGAATTTGTAGACCAAATTGTTGTGAAATGTCTCTTAGAGCGTGATTAGTTTATCCTGCATTTTATTACGTATGTGTCGCAGGAGTACAATGTCATCTGCGAAGCCCATATCATCACGTTGCTTTGTTAGAGTAAAATTAATTTAAACGAACGTCTCTCTCTCTCTCTCTCTCTCTCTCTCTCTCTCTCTCTCTCTCTCTCTCTCTCTCTGTGTGTGTGTGTGTGTGTGTGTGTGTATATATATATATATATATATATATATATATATATATATATATATATATGTGTGTGTGTGTGTGTGTGTGTGTATCTTTGTTATAAGAAGCCGAAGGAATGAGCAGTGAGTATAAGAATTCGTTATCCATATAATATTCTTGTGACTTAATATCGTATTATTTAAATCCCTTAGACATTTAACGTCTGCTGCAGAATAACGCTTAAGATTGCTTTCAAACTTTAGTAAATATCATTGACTCAACATATTGCGTCCTCCTACCCCCACCTCCTCACACCCTGTCTCTCTCATTCTCACTCTTTCTCTATATGTATGTTTGTATGTCTGTCTGTCTGAATGTCCGTCCGTCCATCTATACATATGTCTGCTTGCCGGCTTGCCTAGTTGTCTGTTTGTTTATCTAGCTGTCCTCTCACGAAAAAATACACAGGTAGATAACTTGACAACATAAACATTCAAAGTTAATAAGGAAATCTAAAAATATATTTTGCTCATTACCGACAAATGACATGTTTCCGTCCCTCTCTTAAACAACAATATATGAATGGTTTCTTCTTTTTCTTCATTCTGTCAAACCCTCATACTGTAAATGTCTGCAGTGTTGTCGCGCAGATAAATTCTCTCTCTCAGACAGATAGGCAGAGAGAGTCAGGGAGAGAGAGAGAGAGAGAGAGAGAGAGAGAGAGAGAGAGAGAGAGAGAGAGAGAGAGAGAGAGAGTCAGACGTAGAGAGAGAGAGTCAGACGTAGAAAGAGAGAGAGAGAGAGAGTCAGACGTAGAGAGAGAGAGAGAGAGTCAGACGTAGAGAGAGAGAGAGAGAGTCAGACGTAGAGAGAGAGAGAGAGAGAGTCACACGTAGAGAGAGAGAGAGAGAGTCAGACGTAGAGAGAGAGAGTCAGACGTAGAAAGAGAGAGAGAGAGAGAGAGTCAGACGTAGAGAGAGAGAGAGAGAGTCAGACGTAGAGAGAGAGAGAGAGAGTCAGACGTAGAGAGAGAGAGAGAGTCACACGTAGAAAGAGAGAGAGAGAGAGAGAGAGAGAGAGAGAGACAGAGACAGAGACAGAGACAGAGACAGTGACGGACAGAGAAAGTGTTCCGACTTGTATATAGATGTGTGTTTATGCCTATATGCGTGTTTGCGTTCCAAAGCATATGTGTGTATGTGTGTGTGTGTATGTGTGTTTTCGTGTGTGTGTGTTTGCATGCATGTATGGTTGTGTGTGTGTGCACATATGTATATGCTTATTTGTGTTAGCGTTAAGTAAATGGAATCAAGACAGACATTACCTTAAACTCTACGTGACACAAGTTCCGAAGCAATATGAGACACTAGTATTCGTGCAGTTCCTCTTCGCTGAGAACTACCGGGTGCTTTTCCTGTAGCTACACTCAGATGACAATCATTATGATTGAAACAGAGAACATTGGTAGCAATCCCGCGCATACCACTTCCCACTAATACAAGCAATATTTACTTATCATCCTTAAGATGGCGGCTGATTGCTGTTCCCTGTGGTGATCGTATTTCCGCTCCTTGTCTCTCAGAATGTGTTTGTCATTGCTGGTTCTCACTAGAGTTTTCTCATTAACACTTCACGTGTCTGATTTTTTTTCTTCTCAGAAAGCGTATATAGCTTTAACCCCCCCCCCCCCCCCCCCCCCCCCAAAAAAAAAAAAAAAAAAAAAAAAAAAACAACGAAGGAATACACACACATACAAGGCGGCTGGTGACAGGTTATTTGGGGTTCCATCTTTGATTTGATTTACGTTATAATTTCCGGTTGTATAGATTTGTGTTGTGTTTTCTATTTGAAAGGATGTGATACGTTCACTGTTAAAATTGTTTGCGGTGGTTATCTCTTCACACTTCATGTGTTTTGTAATTATATATGTGTGAGAGATGTGGCAGAAAAATCAGTGAGCACATAAAACATTATTCATAACACCGACTGAGTAATGATGTAAAGAATCTTCTATTCTTGTATTCGATGTCGGTTGCGCTGGTGATCATGTCTGGCCACTGTCTCTTGTTCTGTGAATAATTTCTCTTACCGACGTTCCTCCATGCCTCGATATCAAACTGTGGAACATCGTTTCTATGTAAAGGATACACGAAGATAGTAGAAAAGACATACAGTTTGTGTTTTTCAGAGATTCAATTCACTATCTGAGACAATGTCGTTTCCTTCTTCTTCTCCTTCTGCGATCAACATTTGCAATGCTTGGCGCATAGCATCCATTGTAGTAGATGGCCGCTTTATAGTTCCCGCTTTATAGTCTTTGACAATTAGCTCAACATCTTCTGACTTCGACGATTGAGGTTTCCTTTCTGAATTGTCCCTACAATGTTCAGATTGCCACCCAGTGCTTGAGGACTCTGACTGCTCACATTTTCTACCGGACTTTGTTACCTTAGCCTTTGTTCTTACAAGAACTTCAGACAATATCAATATACAGCCAAAAGGAAAGGTTTTTTCACAGTCTACTTTACTACGACTCTACACTTGACATGTCGATAACACAACCAGTTGCTCCACAGAAAAGTCACAAATATACATAACAATATCTACACATTCTATTCTACAAGAGCGGCGTAATTTTAGCCATGCTCTAGTAACAAGAACTAGGTCCGACGTTGACGCTAGCTCGAGTCTAACTGATCTAAGGTGACGTTTTGCGCTTGCGCAAAACGTCTTGCACACTTTCCATACTTTTGTAACCAATGCCGTGCAAAGTGTGTCCTATAATCCTCTCGCTTTTCACGTCTTGTCACAGGACCGTGCAAGACTCTAAGCTACCTGTACTCAATAACAAATAGCCTGATCAAGATCTATGGCATTCACGACTCCACATTAAAAAAAAATGGAACTTTGTGGAGTAAAGCTTCCATTCCACATTTATGCTATATCACTCAACTATAGCATATTGTCGGTTTGTGTCACATAATTGACCAACGTGATTTAACCCGTGATGAGAATAAAAGGCGTTCTGATTAGCGGCATGTTCGAGGCCACAGGTTGTTTCAACATAATCCAGAGAAAAACAGTCGGGGTTACCGCTGCACGTGTTTACATCTGGTCAACAGATTAGGAACATTCGGTGGTGAGTGAGATAAATCCCTGCATCGCTTTGACAGTTTATCAACATTCGAATACAGATAGAACCCGTCAGATCCTGGTTTCAATCAGATGTCAACCATCACAGGTCGGGCAAAGTTAACAGCTGCAGATGTGTAGGGGAAGTGAGTGAGATGACTCAATACACCACTTTGATAGTTTATCAACAGGTCGGATCAACGTATAATGGCCAGCTAGGGACATGTAACAGTCCCGTCTGTCATTTAGAGTTTCCGGACATCACGCAGATTGGCAGCTTGTTATTGAAAACTGTTGTTGGGATCATACAGTAACTCGCTAGCTTGTTGGGGATGTCAAAACAAGTGATGACAACTCTGACAGTGACTAAGCCAGGGAGGATAGATTCTTGACAATGGATGATATGCCAAAATAACACCTGCAGGACATCAACCACGTCACGTGACCAATTTTAGGTGTTTGCCAAAAACCATGATTGGAGAAGGGAGTTGAACTAAAACCGTTGATTGAGGCGGACGTGCTTCGGCACTGCGGTTCTGATTGGAAATATGTCTACCGTGTGCGAATTGAGTTAATTTAATTTTACACGTGCCTGTCATGGCAAGAGTAGATGTAATTTGATCTAACTGCGGTGTTGCCTAAGGTTCCCTCTGGTTGGAAGGAAGAACACGGAACCAAGGAAAAATCCGATCCCGGATAAAGTTTGGCGCAGGAAGATTGGCCCGCAACTTTATCAATGAGCCTATGCTAGAGGAAGATGATCAACATTGCTCAGGGGAGCTGAATGATAGAAGTATCCTACAGGATAAGTACCGAATGAGTTGTAGGTCATACCAGTCTTTAACACACCAATAGTGATTGAGGTTCACATTGGAGGAAAGATAACATTTAAGTGTAGTTGTTCCACATATCAAGAACATTATAACGTTAAGACAATAACGAGAAAATAAGGAAATCCATAGAACATTTCGCAAGAAGGACAAACGCCATGTTCATGGGACAGTGTTCTATTGTTTTTTTTGTACTGTGCAGGAATTATGAGATCTCAGTTTTCTACAAACTATTAGGAACAGTTTTTGTTAGGAACAAACATTAATAGTGTTCCCGGACTGTAGTTTCGAATGGGACTCAGATTTCATGGTTATCAAGGTTCATGGAGGATAACAAGTCTGGCGGAAAAGAAGCGGCAATTGGTGAGGTCTATTGTACTGACTCGTGTGATGTCGTGTAATCCTTGCCATGATGAGTGGACTCTGATCCTGAACTTTGAAGGCTGACCTATACATTTGCATCAGAATACACGACACACATTTTCTTCACAGACACGTCTCATATACGTTACACTTTTCTTTTAATAAATTAATCTTTATTAATTTTTAGAAGCAAGAGTTGTTGAGTATGTTGCGCTGGGGAAGTATGAGAGGGGGCATAGTACGACAGTGAGAGAGTGATAGGAAAAGGTGTCCACGGGCTGATGGAGTGTGTTGGACGGAAGCTGGTGGATTCTCCAGGATACTGATAAGAGAAAAAAAAATTATAATGTGGGTGTTGACTCCCCCCACTCCAGGGACGACACTTTAAAGGAAGACACGACAGTTTGTAGCTTCACTGGTGGTCATATAACATTTGACCATTTATATGTCATTATCCAACCTCCCTTGTTAACCAACTCGCCATAAGTCTGCATAGACTTTGTTTTGTGCATTAGCTTTTATAACCATGGCCTTCATAGGCATAGTATCATCGACATACTCATAGATATACTTTGTAATGATCTGTAGCCTATGTACTATTTGAGGACTATCACACAAAACGTAAAAAACAAAATATTTATGTCCGACACGCCCTTCCTATCTACCCATATGTAGATAACGTTTAGCCACAATGGGAGGGCTGTGGACTAACATTGCTTATGAGTTTCAAAAGGTCACCTGGGCATTTATCATAAAGATAAGCATCCCCAAACCTATCTAGGCCATTACGCCCGAATGAGGGTACGTGTGTGTCCTGACAGTACATTGCTCTCACGACCACATAAGCATTGTAATATATGATTTGCCTTATTATTTATTCATTGACCCATGTTTTTAGTCGCATCTGGCGTCGTTGATTCAGCCCATAGCATATGCGGTTGATGTTACGATCATTTTCGACCCCTTTACTTCTCTGACCGCTTTTTCTAAAACTGAGCATATTATTTTGCTAAAGATGTCGTGGTTTTGACGTTCCCGTTGACCCAAAACATTATCACATACCAATTTTATTTTTATTTTTTTAATTCCTTTCTTGAAATTAAAAAAAAAATCACTATTTTATGAAACCAGACTTCTTAAGGTGTGTAACTATAATACATAACTATAAGCTACTACTAATAGTCAACAGTTGTAAAAGTTTAACTTCCTCTATGATGTCTATTATTAACCCAATTGCCTCTATTATCATTTACCTTTAATAAAATAATAAGATAATTAATCACCAATATATAATTCATAATATATATTCACTTTAAAGTTAAAAATAAACAATAGCCCTCACAATTCCTAGTAATTGGAACAATAATAATTACTATTTTTAATTCTATCTTATCCTTATGTCTGTCATATATCTTAACGTCTGCCATAAATTATTATGTCTTACCTTTCATACCTAATATATACATTCACTATATTGTTAATTTCCTTATGTTCTAGTTTCTTTCTATCCATTCATCTCCTTGACCATGTGTAACAATATGCCAAATAAAAAATATCTTCACGTACAATATAACTCAGTACTGTATCATGAATATCTTTCCAGTCCTTTGTCTAGAAGTTTACACGTAGATATTCTAGCTGCTGTTTTATATAGTTATGTGCACCTCATATAATCTTTCCAAATTGTAGTAATATTAAAGTACGTATAGTCTTTAACATTTGTTTTAGATGCATGTAATACAGAGGCGTTTCTCTTTTGAGTCACAATGGGAAAATATTTTGCAAACTTCTTGAGAACAGATTACGAACTACTATAGAACATCAGCTAAGCGAAACTCAACTTGGATTTAGGAAAATCAAAGGATGCATAGATGAAATTTTTTGGTTTTTTGCTCTTAGGCAGCTTATAGAAAAATCAATCCAATTCAATGAACTACTCTACTTAGCTGTTATCTGCAGTTATATTTTAAAATATTTATATATGACGCAGCATGATGATGTAAGATAATCATATGCTGGTTACACGTGTGAACAACATGAAATTCCTTTATTTGTGATGATGAGTGAAGTATATTATTCTATTACTTAGCATTGTTCATATGATGTTGGTACTGTTGGTAATGTGTAGTCACCACTTGTTCTTGTTTAAATGTAATCGGTCTTTTAGCATCTTGATTCCATTCTCATAGTACAGTTTTCCGATAGTATCTCCTGCATTCTTTCACTCAACTGGACAACCTCATGTTTTTCCAATCTGTCATTGGTAGATGGACTGTTGCCCATCACTAGCACAGAAGCTGGGCAGATTGTCCCCTGGTACTATAACGGGTAGCAAAATATTCCACTGCTGACACTTGCGGAGGTGATGGCATTGACGAAGGAATCGGACATCAGTATAGAGGAGGGCTCAAAGCGTTGTATCCTCTCATCGGTTCGGGTGATTGAGTGACTTTGCTCAAAGAGTTATAGGCTATCATGAACACGTTGATCGGGATCTCTTCTAGTCTCGACATATAGGAGACGTTCCGGACACCTTTCTTTCGGTTCACATAATGGACATGGAGGTGGAAACACTTGTGGGCATGGCGGTCCGATGTACTGAAACACTTCCTCCATGACGTGCGATAATCTTGACTCACCACCGGTTGTGTGAGGCCAATTGCTGCTTTCACACAAATCACTCTTGCGCGACTCCATGTTACAGGAAAACCTCAAAAGCAGTAAGATGCGAGAAGATGCCTTTAAATTTGAAGCATGTATGGGCATCTTTCAGGTTTAACAATGTTGCTAAAGAAGTTCGTGACTTGACAACGAAGGCTTGAGTACCTCGGCTTTGACTAAACAATAAAGTCTGGTCACTATGTTAGCTTAATAATATCCATTGAATGTAGAATAGCCACTGTTGGTTGTAGTATGGCTTCAGAATGTTTCCTGTATGCAAATTACGCTTTCATAATTGAAGTATGCGTTTTAAGAGTCCATAAGGTCGGAAATTATATATTTATTATTATTTGGCTTATTGAAGATTGCTGTAATAAGTTATGTGTACGTTTCGATAAGCTTCCGAGGGGAGCGACTGCTTCTTTACTTTGATTTTTGATGTATGTTAGAATTGTTTAATTATAGAAATTAGAATTTCGTTGCGGACTGATTCTTTCAAAGTGAACATACGAGATTTCTCAAACCATGCAAGATATTTGAACTTTATGAGAAACACTGATCCATGTTCTAGATATGAAGCTTCTTAGACTGAAGGCTTTTTATATATGCCCAGATCAACCATTACGTCCATTGTGAAAGATGCAACTGATTCCATCCAAATGTTTGATTGTCAATGCTAACTCGTCAGTTTGATTTCATCCAGCTTGCTATTTCAAATCTCGGTTAAACTGTTACCAATCCTCTTCATCGGTGTTGCATGGTGGTGTATAGACAAAGGGACATTCGGATTCAGGCATTTCCGGCTCTGGAACAGGAGTTGAGGGCCTTGGTTTCTTTAGAGAATAGTAATTTTAAGAACCATGCAGGGTGGCCTTACGTATCCCGCCAAATCAGGCTCAGGTAGTGCACTTTCTTCGCTGCACATTTTTGTATACGGGTCATTTTTCTTGTTCGAACAAGCCTTTTTGTTTTGCTGTAACGACTTCTTAATGTCTGAGTCTGTTCGCATACGACGACGACAACGATGGAAACAACGGTGATATATTTTTTTAAAAACACAGCTAAAAGTTTATTTTGTCAATTGATTTCCCGTTGGAACTGTATTTGCTGTATCTATGAAGACGAATGGAAATTGAAGACGTGCACGATCAAATGGCATACATCACAAGTGATCTGAGTCCAACATCTCAAATCTTCGTTAAGTGTAAGAAAGATGCTGTATCTTCAGAACTATCATGAAACGGTACACTGAAATTGTTGAACTGAGGATGAATAATTGGGCAGACAGAATCAACTGTTGTATGTTTCCATCAGTGAAACCGGGACCACTGTTAACCTTGACGACATGGTCTTTTCTATGGCCGAAGCTGCATCTGTTACTTGCTAAAGCATTATATCAAATATATTCACCACATCCAGCATGTATAAATGTGCATGCCGTGTGAAATTATATCAAATTGAAACTCTTGGGGGAAACCATTTTGTTGACGTTTAACGTCAATAGTGCCAATGCCCATCAGTGCCCTGATGATAATAATCACGCTGGTAGTTGTACTGATTCAATAAGTTGAATTTTTCTGGTAATGTAGTTAAATGAGGCATCTAGATAAGTTAGTCTCTTGCACTTAGTCAGAGTCTTAGAATTATTAGAATGTTGTTGTGATAGGCATCAAAATACTGCAGACGAATGTTTGTAAAGTTCAAGAATCTTAGCTGTGTAGAATGCTTCTTGTCATTTTTCTTGACTACAGGTGTTGTGTAGATTTCACAGGGTCATTAGTGGGTTCTCTGCAAGGTTCCAAACCCCCCAAGGTTTTAGATAGATAATATTCGTTTAAATGGTTGCCACTAAAGTCCAACTCACTGAGAAACTTCATCACTAACCTTAAGTGTTCGCAGATGGTATACATTTTCTGGTAGTGATGTCAATCTTTTGTTTGTTAGGTCAGGTGTCCGTAATAAATGCTGGTAACGAAATGAATCCTCAATTTCCGAAATCTTCTTATTGGCTGCATGAACGTCTTTGAGGTGTCTTACTCTGTTAACTGAATGTGGGACAGATTTTGAATTATATTCAGTGACACATCACGCACAATGGGATTAATTAGCAGATGTATCTTCTCTGGCAGGTACTTGATGCCGTTGTCTGTCAAAATATGCCAAAATATGAGACGTTTTAATGCAATAATTTCACCCGATAGAGTTTCTTTTTCTTTGTGAGATATACTGAGATTCTCAAGAACGTTTAGCAATGAAATAGTTCGGACTAGCTAGCAATGGCTGGCCTAGAGCTGTCGCAAGTGTCTTCAAAGCAACTGAAAGTCAATGTTTCATACCGCAGAATGTTGCATGTTGATGAATGAATGCCGTTTCCACCGGATGTGTGTTAGTCCAAAATAGTGATGTCACCGCCAATTCACAAAAGCCTTGGTTACTTGGTTAGAGATTATTCCACAATAAAGTAATTTGTACGTAATGACGTATTTACAAGAATCTGCACGCGACCTTGACCTTCACTTGTATTCGGCTTGATCTATTGAATGGTAAATCGTTTACGACTACACTATAAGTCAATAATACAATCACGGGTTCGTAATTACCACTGCGAGTCCCCCATATCTGCCATAAAGCAGAAGGAGATGCTTGTTCTTGATGTTATAGACATCTCTCATTCAACTTCCAATGACCATTGAGCCTTTCCATCTTATACAGGCGAAAGTCATAACCACTGAAACCGAACTTGCACAACACGACACGGGATGGTTTTTTCAGTCTACTTTACCACGACTCTACACTTGACATGTCGATAACACAACCAGTTGCTCCACAGAAAAGTCACAAATATACCTAACAATATCTACACATTCTATTCTACAAGAGCGGCGTAATTTTAGCCATGCTCTAGTAACAAGAACTATGTCCGACGTTGACGCTAGCTCGAGTCTAACTGATCTAAGGTGACGTTTTGCGCTTGCGCAAAACGTCTTGCACACTTTCCATACTTTTGTAACCAATGCCGTGCAAAGTGTGTCCTACAATCCTCTCGCTTTCACGTCTTGTCACAGGACTGTGCAAGACTCTAAGCTACCTGTACTCAATAACCCATAGCCTGATCCAGGTCTATCGCAATATAGCACATCAATCACTCTCTTTCTTACAATCAATGATAGTGACTTAGTGAATAAGATACTCTTTATTTTCTGAAGTCAGCTTTTGCTATTCTGCTCGTAATCTCTTTTGTGAATCAGCCATCTGATGTTATAAATGCCCCTACGTATTTAAAAGTATCCACTTAGTTAAGAATGTTCCCTTCTATTTCCATTTTCACATTTTGGTGTCACCTTCTTCTGATATCGCTATTGTTATTGTTTTCTTGATATTCAATGAGAATCCTTTCTTTGATCACTCTGTTACAACAATGTTCAACAATTGTTGTAGATCTTGTGCATTATCCGCCACCAAAACTGTGACAGTTGCATAGCGTATATTGTTTGTAGTCTTAATGTAATGATTAAATTAAGTGGGTCAAATGTACTGGAAAACCTGATTCTCTCATGATGTTCCACAAATAATGATGTTGGACACAGTCGAAGACCTTTACTGTAGTCTGTTAAGCAATCATGAAGATCTACATTGTACTCTACGAATGTCTGAAAGATTGTTCTCCTGTTGAAGATATGTTTCCTGTGTCCCACGACCTGTCTGACGCCTGCCTGTGCTTCTTGTAATTCATATTCTAAAGTTCCATCGTTCCCCTTAATGATTATTCTCATCATGATTTTGCTGCAATATTGCAATGGTTACTTTCAAAACATTACCACAATTATAGTCGCTGCTACATTTTTACCCCCACACATAAAGACGACGAGATAAACTACAATTTTATCCCTACACATAAAGGCAACCAGGGAAACTGCATTTCTATCCCTACACATACATTCAACATTTGTCACATCGACACCTTAACTTAGCAGCTCCAAATCAAGACATCAATAGCCCTTTCCGAATATCTTAACAATAAGATACAACAATGTCATGCTAAGGGAACAAGTGCCGTTCGTCTTATAGAAAACTAGACACAATACAGCTTGTAATGAAGTAACGACATTTAATATGATGTGATGTGCTCTGAACTGGAATATCACTGGGAATTCCATTGTTGGGCATATCGTTTCATTAGGTTCCAATCGTTGATTAGAAATCAAGCTTGCGAGAAGATACCGGCTTTATGTAGAGTATGATGTTCGTTATCTTAACAGTGCATGGGCATGGGCATGTGAAAACTGTCCAATTATCACGATATATGTTCATGCTGTCATGGATTTATATTTTGGCTTCTGCACCGACAGTTTAGGATGGTGTTTTGTTGGTAAGATCTTTGTTTGGAACTGTAACCAAAATATAACCGTTTTCTGGCTCCGGTCTTTAAATCCACAGAAGTGCACAGTGAAGCCACGTGATCCTTTGGAGTGGGCCTATGCATTTATACATTATATGCCATACTCCGTATAACAACATATCCCTGTTTCCATTGTAATCTTTTCTAGTAACGCCCTTATTACAGTAGTTCGGTAATGTCACTTTTATATTAATGCAAGCATTCCCTCTACATATTGCGGCAATTTACCTTACGAGGCGACATCCAGATATTCCCTCCTATAAGACCGTCTTTGTATCCCTGCACATAAAGCTGCAGACGTAATCCTGACTCATGTAAGTAATCATGGCCCTTACTTCCAGCCTTCCAATCCTTATACCAGATTTTTACAGACCAGGTTCCAGATTGCTAGAAAGCCGCCTGCTGGCTGGACAGCACTTGTCAGAATCCAAGAGTTAAGTACAACCGTTGTTTTCCACCTATGTAGGTTTTAATTCCACCCATCATGTGCTATGCCTATAAGCGTGGGCGGACATGATTTGCCATCTCACTCGATCACAAGCGTCAAGGATCAGCTCAGCGTTCTTTTCTAGACCATACCTCGTGGTCAAGCCATACAGATATTTACCTCTCTGTCTTCCTCCTGGTCTTTTTCCCTCGATCTTGTCAATTGTCACAATGTTTTCTAATTTATTTCTTCTCATAACATGCTAAATAAAATTTGCCTAAGTCTAATTTCTCTGATCAGTTTACTGTTTTTATGTGTTTCTTGTAAGACTTGGTCATTGGTTTTTCTGTCTGTAAATGGTATTCTTTGCATTTTCCTCAGAAACCACATTCTTACAACCATCATATGTTTTTTTTTCAGCTTGACTACTCATTGACTACGCTTCACTGCTATACAAAAGTACAAGTTATATGTAGCACCTCAACACTCTTGTTCTCGTTGCAACTGACATCATTTTATTGGTCAGTATGTGTTTCATCTTGCAAAAGGTTACCTTCGCCTTGGCGATTCTTGTTCTAATCTCTTCAAGGCAATATCCCATAAGATGTTATGACTGTTTATATATATTTGTACCGATTCACTTGTTTAACTATCGTTAAATACGCGTGCTAAACTGTATCTATTTTACTTTCATGGTCTTGTGTCTCTTATCATCAATGGCATCTGCTACGAAGATTACCATCGACGCGAACATACAATCTATGGGGGAACTGAAGTAATTCCATTATTATAGCATCGTATTCCATTATTAAGCACGCAAAGACGTCATACTTCACAGAGACATAGTTTATTTGCGTGTAACTAGAATTCAATCGATGTAATGATAAATTTATTAGACATAAATGAGGGGTAACATGAGTAACGTGTCTCAGTCTTAATGTGAACAACAGCTGTGAATGAGTTTCTCGTATTATTGAAACTTTAGATATCTCTGCGCATTAGGCAAAATCAAAGGAATCATGACATATAATGGTCCGATGTGTTTGCGTGTTTGTTATGCGACATGTAAGTGATTTTACACACACCTGAAACCGTAGGGTTCTTTAAAATGGCTTTTCGTGAATTAATTATCTGATATAGGTCAGGGTTCTACTGAATCACAATATGTTCTTTAAGCTAAGCGCTGTTGTCATTTGAAGGTAAGAAATTAGAATCTCAGTATCTAGGAAAACGTTAATTTCTTTTTCCAGTTTTCTATTATTTTTAATTCAAGAAGATACCCTTAATTAATGGCTATCAATATCACGGAATTCACTTCGCACTTTATCACTTCCACCACAATGTTCCTTAGCAATCAATATTTCCACATATGTTATTAAGAACAAACAAACAACTAAATAAAAAGATGAAAGGCGACCTGAAAACAATAATACGAGGATAACATTGAAAGAGCTATAGGAAACTGCAAAAGATATGAGAGTGTTAATTGGCTGGTGTTATATACTTCTTTGGAGCTAACAGTAAGAAGAAGAAGATAAAGAAGACATCGAAGACGTCGACGACGTAGATGATGATGGAGAACTGTGAAGGAGGCAGACAGGACAAGACAAAGAAGAAGGTGAAGAGTTAGAGGAGGAAGGAGATGAAGGAAAAAAAAAACAAGGAAATGTAGAAGAGGCATCAGCAGAAGGAAAGGTTGAGACAGCGACAACGGCAGAAGCAGAACCTGTGGCAGCGGCAGAAATAGCAGAAGAGGAAGTATAAAAAGAAGAATCAGATGAAGAGGTTGTAGAGGAAGAAGAATAAGTGACACTGATGTCACTATCCCTAACCCACAGATGCCAACCCACAGTAAAGTAAACAATTACATAATTATCGTCCATGTTAGTCTCATCTTTTCAGTTCTTTTCATTTTCAATAGTATGATAATTTTGTTGACGTTTTATGTTCATCTGCGGAAAGTGATTTGCACAGAAACGTGTAATTATATTTATTGCAGGGTGGGAAAATATGTGTTATTTTGGTGTATAATTTATCTGATCCTATAACAATGACAACGCACAAACACAAACACACGGGAACACACTAAAACCTCACAAAAACAGCCACACAGTGTGGCTTTCAAGTGCAATGGAAGAAAGCAGCACGGCTGACTTAGTTGCACTAACACATCCAGCACTACATTTATACAAGTTGGAATGTGTAGGTACACACCTCAAAGCCTTCACACCTAAGTTTATCACAATCTTGCTGATAGAAACAGCCGTTTTCCTGAATTTTGCTGGCAAGAAGAGATTCAGAGACACACTGCAAATGAAACTATGACAGGAATTTCATCTTCCAATCACTCAATAATGTGTCGGATTTCCTCGCGTATAAATGACGTTAATGATTTGTAATTTGCTTCTCGGAGATTTCAATTCATCAATCAATCTAAGTGCAACATTTTCTTAGGGATATCCACATGCAGACGGAAGGGGCCTGGCGTAATGGGCAAAGATCTCGATGGGTCAATACTAAAGAGATCCTTAAGTGTGTCGAGATCCGTGTCTAGAAAGCACGATACGAGATAGCTTTTAGCACGTGTTAGCTATCTGAAGCGTTTCCTCCACTCATGATTAGTTGAAAAGCTTGAGGAGGAATTATGACATTCTTGAAAATAAATGCTCAGTCAGTTCGTCTAGGATAAGAAACAATACGCTCACGTGTTACATGGGACTATAGGGGAAGCAAAGAATATTAACAATGTAACCTATCGTCATATCGTAATGGGCGACTAAGAAGGTCTGGCCTAAAATTGGCTACTTCACGCCGTAGAAATCTTTAGCTGCAAAAATCAACTAAGCATGAACAAGTCTACAAAGGGCTAGGAGACAGGTGGTTGAGGACTCATGCTCCATTATGAAATGAAAGGCAGAATAATTAAATGAGCAAATCATTGTATTCCTTTTTATTGCAAGATTAATAACATAGCTATTATTGTAGTACCTATTGCACAAAGCAATGACATAAGAATGGATAACGTGTAAATTGCGACAGCAAGAGAATCACCAAGAACATTATATGACAACTGCTTCGTAAAGTCCATGTCTTGTGTGGTGTTGGTTATCATGGTTGTCCGCCGTCTCATGTATCGTCTACTGCCAATTATGCCTGGTACAGTTGGCCCTCCATGCCTTGGCTCTGACAACCTGAAGTATTAATTTAGCCTACTTCTGTAATCACGTCTTTCATTAATCATGGCGCACACAAACAGGGGTCTGCAATATTGGTGAGAGTACCAACCTCAGTTATGTTTAGATATTAAACTCAGCCTCTTGAAATGGTATTTTTGCTGCGCGTTCTGAGAGTTGAAAGAGCGTTTCAACTTCAGTTTTCTCTTATGCCATGTGGTATTAATCAAATGGTAGTCATATATTTATTAGCTGATGTTGACCTCTCCTTGGTGAATTTACTTTCATGTTTATCATAGAGTAATTGATTGCGTGGTGGGTATGGATTGGGAATGCTCGCATATACGTTACGACACGAAACATTCACAAATACGACACTAAATAATATAAACATTGAAAGATACCGATGTGCTGGGATCCTCGTGACAGTGGTGCCTCGCTGAAGGAATAGCCAGCTGTAAGTGCACTTCTTCCTTCAGTAAGACACCCAAATCATTTGGAGAATGTAGGTTCAAATCCCTACATCTTGTAAATTGTTTGATTCTAATGTCCTCCAATCTATAATTCTTTTCTTTCCTACATTAGTGTCCATTAATGGCAGTGACTTTATTTCAGATTCTGTGTTAATGTCAGTGAATTTATTTATCGTGATAATTTAATGTCATGTTAATTTATTTCTCATGTTTTTAAAAAAATATTATTGAATTTATTTCTGATGCTAACTTAATGTAAGAAGGTAGAAGGAAAGATTCTTAACCAAGTGGATAATTGTAGATACCTAGGGGCATTTATAACATCAGATGGAATGTGTACAACAGAGATTAGGAGCAGTTGAGTTGAGTTGAGTTGAGTCAAGAACTGACATCACTGCACTCAGGACATTCCCATACGTGCTCCGTCCCCTCGTTCAACAGCCAGCGAAGAGTCATACTACTAATCGTTCCCACCGCTATCTGATTAAATGTTCTCCTGGTCTTCCCTCTCAGTTTTGAGATTCTTCCAGAACTCCTGCCGATCCCCCGCAATCTCATTCTTTCCACATATGAGTTCTCAATCTGTTCCTCCGCCTTCTCCACCTGGTCCCACAAGCGCACGACCACCTCCCCCTTGTCCATAGGCAAGATACCACCAAGTGGTGCATTCCCTGCTAGCCTATCAGCCTGTTCATTTCCCCGTACACCCGCATGGCCAGGGCAAAATATCCATACAATTCTCACTATCTGTGACCTCTGAAGCGACGAGAGCCATTCCACACGAAACATTCCTTTCTCCACCTTACTAAGCATATTCTATGAATCTGTAATGAACACAACGTGTGTTGCAGTAGTCTCCTCTAGCCACCGGAATGCCGCTGTTACTGCCTCCACCTCCATTCTCATGCTGGAGGTCGTAGTCTCATATGCCAGGCTCTCCTTTTTAAAGACTCGCCCATTAGCCTTTGCAATAAAGCCCCAGCCACTACGTCTGTTTCTCACCACTGACCCATCGGTGTAGATGACTATGTCACCTTGATGTGTGTTGCTCTAGATCAGCTGTTGCACTTCAAACTCAGTGCGGCCCGCTGCCCATTCTCTGCACTCACGACCCAGTGTTATTATTACATTGTGCCAATCCGTCATGTCATCCGGAACTTCAACCCACCCTCTTTCACGATTGATGGTCTCTAGATCACACACCTGACTTATAGAAAGTTCTGCCTGTGCCATCCAGGACCTGCCTCGTCTTAGTCTATGACCCTTTACCATATCCATTGCTGCATGCAGCGGGTGATCCCTGTCTGCGGCAACTCTCGGGTACCATTTGGCCTGAAGGACCCTATGCCTATCCGTCATTGTAGGTAGCGCCAGGAATTGGTGTGTCCTTTGTGCACACCAGTAATAACCGCAAGCCAACATTTTGTATGCTCTCCAACCTTTCAAGGTGGCTCTTTGATACTGTCAGCAGCCCCAAACCATACTCAATGACATAAATTATTAACTGCTGAAAGAGCCTGTACAGCATCCTCTGATCTATAAATATTTCTCTACATAGTTTTCCAAAGGGTCCTCATTATTTTAGATACGTATAGTTCTCGCTGTAAAATGATTCAAACAGTTCTTAATATATGGATATTTAGACAAGATGATGTAGATTCACCAACTTTGGAAGCAATGGCATTTGATCACCACGTGGAGATGCATTCTCATCTCATCTGATCTCATCATGTTCCTCTTGTACCTTGCGGTGTCGAGGTGAAGTATAAACAGCGGGAGAGTGCCCGCTTATGGGCTTCATGTATCGATATTCCCATGGACTCTGTTATTCCCTGCGTCCATCGTGGTCGGCCTCTTCCTCTGCTTCCCTCTGGTCTGTACATCATTACTTTTTGTGGTATACTGTTAGTTGGTAACCTACTTACATGGCCAAACCATTTGACATGCTGCTTTCTAATAAAATTTAGTGCAGCTGTAATCCCCCACTTTAGTATGGCAGTGATGCATTGAGACTAATAATCATGAACACGTCTAAAAGAGGCTACATTAAGAAACATAGATTGAAAAGCCACGCAACAACAGGAACACATCTTATGCATCTTCAAGACTGCTGCTCATTGGACACGTCAATCCAAATTCAAGCATAATTATTTACCAAATATAAATCCACTAGCTGTTGATTAGAACGCATATTCCCTACAGAAATATCATTAGGTATTTATATCAGTACACTCAGTTTCCATCCATCCATCGTGTGCCATGCCGGTAAGCGCTGGGCGGTCATGTTCTGCCATCTCACTCGATCACCAGAGTCGTGGATCAGCTCCGTGTTTCTGTCTCGACCATGCCACAAGGCCAAGCCATCCAGGTACTTGCTACTAGGTCTTCCCCTTAGTCTGTTCCCCTCGATCTTGCCAGTTGTCACCAAGTTCTCCAAATCATTTCTTCTCATAACATGCCCAAAAAATTGTGACTGTCTACGACTAATGTCTCTAATCAGTTTACGATCTTCAGTTTGTGAATGTTTAATCTTCAGAAAGCAGGTGAAGGATGAGAAACAGTTTCCCTCCCTCTTAATATAATTATGAAGCTCGCATATGCACTCGCATTTTAACGCTAAGTTAATGGCATAATTTCCTCAATTAAGGGCTGCTTTATCCTCAACAGCTACAAGTAATCTAGGCAGTCGCTTTTCGCTCGTGCTCCGGGTTTTAAAGTATGTGATTACTGCCTTATCTGTTGGACACACCCGCCCATCGACAACCATTAAAGTTTTAAAATAGTTTGTTAACTCATAAAATATGTGATGATATCCTCACAGTATGTGTGTGTGTATTTTCTTGTGTTTCTCTCTCCTTTTCTAGCTGTCTATCCCTGTCTCACTCAATCTCCGCCTGTCCGTGTAACTGTCTGTCTGTCTGTCTGTCTGCCTGTCTCTAAGATATTTGTTAAGTTGAAGATTAAAAATCAGTTGTCTTCACTTAACTGTACAAGCTATATGCATGGTACTTGTGACTATAAAGATAATACTACATAACACTTATGCTTAAGACAATTTGAAACAGAATGAACACACTATATAAGTAGGAAACGAGACAATTGAAAAGGCACACATACATAAGCGAACGTTTCGACAAGTCTTTATTAACGAACAAAAATAAATGATCAGTATAATACGGGCTGTCTTTACTTTCCTAGATGTTAATGTAAACATGAAAAATAAATGTTTGCCTTTGATTGTCGTGGTGACCAATGTTGTACTTTTCTGTAAACAACCACAGACCATTAACAATCACAACAGTATGGAATTTAATCTATTAAATTTGACAGTTTTGAAAAATTACCCTTCTCACACCAAGAAAAAAAAATAAAAAAAATTGAAGCTTCTAAATGTCACACAATGGATGATGAAGTGGTTTCAAAGTATGACATTTGAGTTTAAATTAAACGTGGCTTTTTTAATGTTCAACATTTGTCTTTTATCTCCCAACAGAGCATAGCCCATTAACTAACTCACGTCCAGCCTCCTATGTATTTGTCATATTCCTGCAGATTCCAACAATGTTCTCTTCATATTATTCATGTCTTTCTTCGTGCTGTCTTCTCCGTGTTTTACGTCTCCCTTTATTTCTCTTACTCTGTGGGTTTCAGAGGAATGACGTTCTTCTCTTGTGTTCTCAATGTAAGGGGTTGTGTGGGTTGGTGGGTGGGGGATGTTTGTGGGTGAGGGATGTGTGTGTGGTAGGGGGGTGTTGGTTGGATGGTAGGAAGTGTGTGAGTGTTGGTGGGTGGGGGGTTGTGTGGGTTGGTGGGTGGGGAATGTGTGTGTGTAGGTGGGTGAGGGATGTGAGCGGTTGAGGGATGAGTGTTTGGTTGGGTGGTTGGTGGTGTGTGGACATGGATGGGTGGGTGGGTGGGTGTGGGCTGGGAGATGGGTGTGTTTGCGGGGAGATGTATGTGTGTGTGGGAATGTGTGTTAATAGGCAAGAGTGGGTTGGTGGGTGTTTGGGTTGGGGTGTGTGTGGGTGAGTGAGTGGGTATGTGTGGGGGATGTATGTGGGTGAGTGGGGGAGTTGTATGGCTGGGTGAGGCTATGTGTGCGTGGGTGGTGTGGGTATGTGGGAGGGTGGGGTGGGTAGGGTATGTGTGGGTGGGGGTTTTGTGGGTTGTGTGGGTTGCTGTATTGGAAATGGGTAAGTGGGTATGTTGGTGGGTGTGGGGGGGGGGAGTATGTGGTTGGAGGATGAGTGCTTGGCTGGGTGGTTGGAGGTGTATGGATATGGGTGGGTGGGTATGTGTAGGCTGGGCTTTGGGTGTGTTGTGGGGAGATGTGTGTGTGGGGGACGTGTGTTAATAGGGAAGGATGGGTTGGTGGGTGTTTGGGTGGGGTGTGTGTGGGTGAGTGGGTGGGTGTTGGTTGGTGTCAACAACCAAGGTTGACAAGCATTACTGGATACTTCTCTTGCACCACACGATAAACTCGTATGATTAGTTACACATTTTAATTCAGCTTGGCGCTCACAAAATGTAGAGCCATCATTGATTCACACAGTATTTACAAGCATAATAATATACAATATTCACTCTATCAAAGTCAGTCCTAGGCACTAGCACTACTGATATCTACATAACAAAAACCACATCGCCTTGGCCGATGCGTTCATCTAAACAGTCAGTCCCCCGTCTGCCAAGACTCAGCCGTGGCATTCACACCACGCGCGGATGGATCACGAAGATCCCTAGGATTGCGTGCTGCGGTTCACAGCACACTTCACGTGGCCTCTCCACGGGTAACCTCTCTTGGGACTTGGGGTGTGTGTGTGGGGATGTGAGTATGGGTGTGTAAGGCTGTTTGAGGCTGTGTGTGGGTTGGTGGGGTGGGTATTGGGAGGCTGGGGGTGGGGGTGTATGCGGGTGGGGGATGTGTGTGGGTGGAAGGAGGGTGTAGTGTGTATGAGTGGGTGATATGTATGGGTGGGTGAGGTGTGGGTGGGTGCGTGGGGGTTGTATGTGGGTGGATGAGGATGTGTGTGGGTGGGCTTGGGTGCATGTGGGTGAAAGAGGTTGTACGGGTGGGTGACTGACGTGTTTCATAACATTTTAATATGCATTGTTTATGTTTACAACATTCATTCGGCAATGCATTTTCCTATGTGAATGCATTATGCGCTATTGATGAATGAAAGATGAGTGATTGGAAGGGCCGAGTGTAAGACGGTCTTGTGTGCCCAATTTGTAACTCTTTTAAAATAAAGCTTGAATAATAAAAAGTTGAATGTGTGTACTGACTAGCGCCATGACATCTTCCTGGTTTGAATCACTTTTATAATATTCTCCTATTATTGCAGTTTATTATGGTCAAACACTTCTTGTTTTAAAGGGATTGCATATTTGTTTTACTACAAATATTGTGATTACACAATATTTATGTATAGGATCTCTTAAATGTACACTATTAAATTACATCGGTTCTGGTGATGTACTGTATAAGATCCTTCGGCAGTGAATCTGAATCTTCCTGGTTTGAATCAATTGTAAAATATTCTCCGAACGTTTCTACGAATGTACACGTTCCCTCAGCAGTGATTCTGATACTTCCCCTGCATGAATTATATACTAGGTTCCACGTGCACAGTTAAGCACTGAGACAATTCTTTGACAGGAGTAGGCCGTGCAGGCATGTACAATCAATAACTATAAATAAATCCAAAAAATAATATTTTTACCGCATGTAGAAACGTGAAAGTAATTTATGTCCTTAAACAACAGTATGCTCGAGTTGGATATAATTTCGTAATTAGCAAATATAGGAAGTTCGCAATTAACAGGATGCAATGCAACCAACGTCCCGTAACTTACGAGCGAAGGGTTAATGACATACAGAAAACTGTGTTATAGAGACAACAAGATCATTTATCATAAAATAAAACTGCATACTGTGCTGTGAAATGTGTAGACGGATGCAACATTCAGATCACAGGTGTCAGAGTTATGACAGTCTGGCTCTAAACATATAGATAACTAATCTAATGATAGGAAAAGTCAATATCGTTTTTAATATTCAGTAAGTAAACTTGACGAAACAGTCTTGTTTCCTTATATAAATCAAACGCTTTGTGTTCGGCATCAATCATCAACCGTTTTACTTACATTGTAAGTATTCGTCAGATCGGTGGGAAGTCCCAGAAACATTGTTCTTATGTTCCAGGTTGCAAGGCGTAGCTTGATGTTTCTTTATTTTTTTTTAGTTTAGTGGCTGATGCATTGTTTTTACAACCTACTATTCGGATTTTGTCGTAGCCCCAAGCATCCATTGACGCAGCAGGCTGAGGCGGATCAGTATCCAACTGGCGAGGGTGTGCCCAGATTAAAGTGGACAGTAGCTCATCAGAGACACATGTTAGTGTCTCCCACTGTAAGAGTCAACCCGTGACGCCCCTCTCTATGCAGATTGACAAGAAAAAGTGAAAAAAGGAACCTAGCCACATAAAGTCAAGGATATTAATTTGAGGCAAGAAAAGACATGCAGAAATTAGGCACTCGTACATGGATAAACACCAGATGGAAGATGTATCACTTGAACAAAGAACGCAATGGGATAAACAGCAACTATACTTTGTAACATGAAGAGCACTCTACGCAATATGTATTTGCCATTTGGAGATGGGAGAATGAATTCTTACCAATTCTAACATACGTTTGTGGCTTCTGAACATTTGATAACTAAAGAAGAAAATCCCTTGAGGCTACAGAAACGAAGTTTTAGATAAGCATGTTGAAACTACCACGAACAGCGAACTTGAGTGGTAAACGTGTTTTGAAAGATGTCTACAATACAAAGACCTCTTCGTTTCATTACAATCAGTCTGTATCTGCATTTGTGTTTTGTGAGTGAAATAAACTGTCTTCACAGATATCTGCAAGGAATGTATCATTATATGTAGGCAGTAAGTTTTCTTACAGGATTATGAGTAACGAAAACGGGAGCAAATTGTGACACCTGGTAAGATTCGAGGGGGAAAAAAAAAAGAGGATAGCAGTGAGGGCATCTGTTTTAAAGATTTAACTTGCGGGTATCAACAAACGTGGGTTGGTGCGTTCTGGTAGATAATACAGATTTGGACAAGAATGACTGTCATTTGGCAAACATTTTGACGATGATGATGGTCTTGGTGATGTTGATAATGGGCATGATCAGGTTCCTGATGATGTAGATGATGATGATGGCGATCATGATTATGTTGATAATGATAATGTTTATGATGATAATGATGATGATGATATTACGATTGTGTTGATAATGATGATGTTTATGGTAACAATGATGATTATGATATGATGATGATGTTGATAATGATGATGTTTATGATGACAATGATAATGATGATGATGATGATGATGATGATGATGATGATGATGATGATTATGACAATGATGATGATGATGATGATGATTATGATGACAATAATGATGATGATGATGATTATGATGATGTTTATGATTATGTTTATGATGACAATGATGATAATGGCTACGTAAACTCGGCGACTAAAAGAATATACATAAATATTAAGTATATATCATCTAAATATTTTGCTTCTTCTTCTTCTTCTTCTTCTTCTTCTTCTTCTTCTTCTTCTTCTTCTTCTTCTTCTTCTTCTTCTTCTTCTTCTTCTTCTTCTTCTTCAGCATTCCGAGCCATTGAGGTTCTTTTTTGCAGATACAAGCCGTCTCAATTCGTCTCTCTGGTTGACCTTCTCTTGCCAGTCGCTGATTCCAAGTGCTTGTAGGTCTGTATTATCTCTACACCGTCTTCTTGGTCTACCTCGGTGTCTACGGTCATTTATTTCTTGAGTGTAAGCGAGTTTTGTTTCCCTGTTATCTTCCATTCTTTCTATATGCCCCAGCCATTGCAATATATTAGCCTTCATCATACCAGTGATTAGCGGGGACTTAAACATATCATAAATGTCTTTGTCGCTTCTTCTTTTCCACTGTCCACTTTGTGCATCCCTAATGGGCCCAAAGATGCGTCTTAAGACTTTGTTCTCAAAGGTTTTCGTATCCTTTAGTTGTACTCCAGGTTTCAGAGCCATACAGCACAACTGGTCTAATCAGTGTTTTGTATATTGTGATCGTGGTGTTACGAGATAGCACATTTGATTTTAGCAGATGTTGTAGTGCATAGTATATCTTATTTCCAGAGTTTATTCTAGCTTGTATTTCTTCCCTTATTATGTTGGAGTAATTGAAGGTTGTACCGTTCTTTTAATGGTCATATTATCTATTTGCATGTGGCCAGAGTTATTAGCCGTTCCTTCTCTTGAAATTACCATATATTCTGTCTTATCTTGGTTGATAACCAGCCCCGTTTGTTGAGCTTTTTACTTTAAGAGAGTCAATATTTCCAATGTCTTTTGTTCATTTTCTCCTATAATATCTATATCATCTGCATAACCAAGCAGTTTTGCCTCCTTGTGAAAATTAAATATTCAGCATTCCATAGAGAACAACTATCCACTCTGATGTTTGATTTGCTCCGCGACTGCAAAACACGGGAATTAACTCGTCAGTAGTGGGCTATTGTTCTCATCACATTCCCATGAAAACAATCATACTCGTGGGTGGCCAACGTTAGGAATGTCTCATTAGAATGCCGTCAGCAGAACATCCTCTTTAATCCGGTTTCCAGAGAACCAGAGAAGCTGTCCATTTTACTGGATTTGTACGGATTTTTAAGTCTTAATTTGATCATCTGGTTACTTTCTATGTACACCACGACCACAACTTTATGTGGGAGTAAAGATAAGACGTTCATCAGTTCAGTCGTCAGATCTCTAGGCTTTTCACCACAATGGTCAAGATGTTGAGCCATTTCATTTTGATAGTGCCCGGCCTGTTTCGTTTGACATATTGATCACATTGTAGCTTTCGTGTGACCTTTCTTGAAAACAAATATTTAAATCAGACAGTTTCCTTAACCTCTTTATTATGGTCAAACACTTCTTGTTTTAAAGGGATTGCATATTTGTTCACTGCAAATATTGTGATTACACAATATTTCTGTATATGATCTCTTAAATGTACACTGTTAAATTACACCGGTTCTGGTCACTCTGTTTCTTCTTCTTCTTCAGCGTTCCGAGCCATTGAGGATTCTTTGCTGCAGATACAATCCGTCTCCATTCGTCTCTCTGGTTGACCTTCTCTGGCCAGTCGCTGATTCCGAGTGCTTGTAGGTCTGTAAATATATTATCTCTCCACCGTCTTCTTGGTCTACCTCGGGGTCTACGGTCATTTATTTCCTGAGTGTAAGCGAGTTTTGTTTCCCTATTATCTTCCATTCTTTCTATATGCCCCAGCCATTGTAGTCTATTAGCCTTCATGATACCAGTGATTAGCGGGGACTTAAACAGATCATTAAACTCTGTTTCTACTACTTTTAAATATATTTTTTTCGTTCGCTCGCTTTGAACTCAAACGTAGTTCATACACGTGCTATTACATCTAGTGTACTGGACTGATTTTTCCGTGTGCAGTAAGCTTTCCTTATTACCAGGGTTCATCTCTATCAGGGAGGAAACTCCGACTTCTGGTGTACTTGTAATTTACTTCTCTTAGTCAAGAACGAGAAATCAACATTTTAGTCCAACTAAGTGACAGCATCATCACATCGGAGTTTTAAGAGCGAGCGCTCTGATAAATTCCGCCATGCTTTTAATTGTGTGTTTTCTTTGTTCTTCTTCTTGTTATAGTCCATGCCGCCTGGCATTGGTGATCATGTCTATCCACAGCCCTCTGTGATTTCTGCTGCCAATAATTTATGATACTGTTGTGCTTTCACGCCACGGTGTCAAGCTGTCCATCATCTTCTCTCTTGGTCTCCTCCTGCCTCACTTCCCCTCCAACTTTCCTGTTGTAACGACAAACTTCAGATTTATCTTCCTCATGACATGCCCAAAAATGTGGTACTATCTTCATCTGATGCGAGTAACTTCTTTACTCGATTTCTTCACTGATCTTTCTATTCTACCCGTGGTGTTCTCACATTTCTTCTATAAAACTACATCTCTGTAGCTTCCACTGGTCTATGTGCTCATTATAAGCAAGGCTTCGATCAAACCATATCCCCAGGTAATTCATTGCCTGCATTCTTTCCACCGTCTCTGAACACAGATTTACAGTTGGTGTTGGAGTGTTGACAATATGATTATTCAACCAGAACCAAGTCACTGTTGCCTTTGTTGGGTTGACCATTGCCCCAGCTTCAACACACCACATACTTATGCGATTGAGTTCGGTTTGTAGTTCCATAGCAACCTGATCTCTATCCTTACCCTGACGATACACTAACCATCATCGGTATATGACAATGTCCTACGAGGTCCAGTGATCTGCTCACTGGTGATTCTCACTAATGATAGGTTTTAGGAAGAAATCACTAGGTAATTATTGAGCAAAAACCCGTAAGTAAATTTTCAAAACATATAATGGAGAACTGAAATTCAAGTACAAAATAATTTTAATGAAAGATTTTTCTATATTATTTTAATTATTAGTAATTATTTATTATTTAAATTTAGTGAGATCCTAGCGCTTGATGCTTGCTGCAAAGAGATCTTATGTCAGGTTCCAATTTAGTTAACTTCAGTCTCAAGTCTCCCCGTTTTGTTATATTCAGCCGATTTCTTCCATTTTCGAATTGCCCCCCTTAACAGTCGAATTGCCCCCCCCCCCCCCCCTGTGGGGCGTGGGCCCCACGTTGGGAAACACTGGTGTAGGCGTTAAACAGTACCGGAGATAATGGTGATTCCTGTGGTAGGCCAGAATATATTGTTGTTGGTTCCGACGTCCAACTGCCACATCTAAAATCTACTTTCCGTTTGAAGAGGGCTGCAGCGATCCAACTAAGGAGGAATGGACGTATTTTGAGTTCAAGTAGCTGAAGCATTAAAATATCCAATTGTACTCGTTTGTACACGTCCTCAAGATCAATCGCTGCAGCAAAGGTTTCAATGCCTGAGTGGAAACCTTCATAGACATCATGGGCAAAAACTGCTGCATTGGTCCAGGTTTCTCTTTTTGGACGGTACCCATCCAGGGTAGGTGGGAAAACACCTTGCCTCTCTAGCTGGCTTGATATTTTCCTGGCAATTAACTTCTCCAGCAGCTTGCCTATTGTATTCTGCATGGTTATAACTCGATATCCCTGAATTTGTGTGTGGTCTTTGCCAGGCTTCGGCAAGGGAATCAGATAGCTGTGTAACCACTCCTCCTTGATGCTAGCACTCCCTATACTGTTGTTGTACATGTCTGCTAGTTCCTCTAGCTCGTTGTCGGTACACCTATTGATGTCGTCGTATCTTATGGCATCTGGCCCTGGAGCGCTGTTTTTTGATCGTCGATGCACAGCCTTGATTTCTTTCACTGTCACTGTGTCTTCATCCGAAGTGTTCTGGGCCTTGCACCTGTCTGAGGTGACCTTCTTGGCCAGATTTCGGCCTCCCATGAATGTTTGGTTGCTCTGCTCTAGATAGCGTTCAAAGAGGGCTTTGCCCTTGTCATCGTCAGTCCTCTGCCAGTTGAGGTCAGCACCTTGGAAGTCAGAAATGCTCTTATTCTTTACTATCCCACTCATGCTTTTATGTAGTCTCCAGAACAATTTCAGTGACTTGTCTGTGCTTACTCTTTCACACACCTCTGCCCATTTTTCACTTGTAACCACCTTGACCAGTTTTTTTTAAATAGCTTATTTTTGTGTGCATCTCTCTTTCTAAGTGCATGCAGGGACTACGATGGCCAGATCTGTTCTTCTTGGCATTTTGCCATCTCCTTACAGCACTACGCTTATTCACCCACGCCTTCTCCTCCTCAAGATTCCACCACGGTGGCTGCTCCCAGCTTTTTTTTCCTGCCCTGAAGCTTTCTGCGCTTGTCACGTCTTATTTTACTCAATACATCTTGCCCTGTACTGTCATACTGGAAAGTCTTAGACCGTTAACTTGTGCTGCCTGGTTCTGCCTTTCTCCACCAATATGCTGCAAGGGTGGTGGTCGCTGCCGTGGTGTCATGGGACACTCCATCTACACACTGCAGTGAGTGAAGGAGAAACCAGCGCCAGATCAATAGCAGTGTCCCCATCATGCCATACTAGTAACTTTCACACATATGTGAAATGTATGAGTAATGTAACCCTACCACACCAGCTCATACGCATATTCACACATTCCAACCACTACACCCACTACTAGCCATCATCTTTTCTTTTTAATTTCATTTGAAGAGCTGTAACCCGTATGATGATAGTGTTTAAACCATTACGGTCCTCAACAGATCACCAATAACCGCTACCCACCACTTAACAATGAATTGCATTAAGCCATATTCACTACAATCAATAATATCGACCATCTTTACTTTTTTGGGTTTTCATTTGTAACCCGTATGATGATAGTGTTTAAACACTATGACCTTCTACAGATCACTAAAACCCGCTACCCACTCCTTAACATCAAATGACACTATGCCATACCCACTACAACCAATAATACCGGATGTCTTTACTTAAGGTTTTTCACTTGTAATCCATATGATCATAATGTTTAAACCACTACACAGTTCTACAGATCACTAATAACCGCTACCCACCCTGAATGAAACTACGCCATACCCATTACATTCATTAATACCGGTCATCTTAACTTTTTTAAGGTTTTCAATTATAGAGCTGTATGATGGTAGTGTATAAGCCACTACGGGACTATACAGATCACTGTAATATATTTTTTCACAAGCCGTAACGTTGCTGTAAATATTCTCCGTACAACAATCAAGGTTGACACCGCATTAGCGTTGTTTTATTCCCTACTTCTACAATCCTAAATTTACTAGGACAGACTCATGGTCCACAGGAAAGCCTAACACTTGGAACAGAAAAAGCTGAGATAAAAACAGCAACAACCGGTCTCATGGCTTCATTGTACAAACCACAACTCGTTGCCACCAGAAAAAAGGCCGACTTTGCCTGCGGAAAATGGTAGCTTCTCAACTCGCCTACGAACACGTTAGAACATTAAAGTCTAGAGATAAAGAAGGACCAGGAAACCAGCAGCCAGTTTACTGGGAAACTCAACCAAATTGAGAGCCTGACATCTAGGTGTTGACATGTGTTGTGAAGCATTCTATTCAAATTAGGTAAACAATGTTTTAATTTATACTAGTTAAGCAGTGAGCCTTTTTTCCCCAAAAGAAGGATTGGTAAATCAATGTGTTGTAAATCACGTGATTAGTTCTTAAGAAATTAATTTAGTATAAACTAAATAATATATTCAGGTATCATAGTTTATGGATAAAATGTACACTACGACAAACCATAGTGAGTTTTATTTTTTCCCTAGTTAAACAACTTATTTGAAGAACTAAACCGGGAGCTGGTTGAATATCAAATTGATATAACAGCATTTCAAGAAATAAGGTGGCCAGGAGATGGTACTTTAGAGCAAAATGGAATGATTGTAATATATGGAGGAAACACCCAAAATAAACATGAATTAGGAACAGGTTTTGTCATCAAAAAAGATTTATCGGGGAACGCTCTAAACTTTAAAGCAGTTAATGACAGAATTAGTAAATTACGAATAAAAGGTAAATGGAAAAATATAACGATGATTAATGTACATGCACCTACTGAAGAGAAAGAAGATGACGTTAAAGAAGACTTTTATAATGATTTGGAAGATGTCATAGAAGAAACCCCCAAACAGGACATCCTGAGTGTGCTGGGAGACTTCAATGCAAAAATAGGTAGAGAGCAAAGTCATAAAAACGTTGCCGGTATGGAAAGCTTACATACAACTTCAAATGATAATGGCTGGAGAGTCATCAACCTGGCAGAAGCCAAAGGACTGCAGATTAACAGTACCTGACTACAAAGAAAGGATATACACAAGCAAACTTGGAAATCATGTGACAAGAGAACCTATAATCAAATAGATCACATTTTAATTAACAACAGAAATGCATCAAACATACAACAAGTTAGAAGTTATAGAGGAGCTGAGTGCCATAGCGACCACTTACATTAATTTAAAATAAAACTTAAGAGAGCTTTCTATATTAAATTACAAAGATTATACCCAACATATAACAGAGAAAAACTACAAGAATTTACAGTCAAAAAGAAATATACAGATGAAATAAAATGTAAACTTTAAACTCTGCAAAACACTTTGGAGGAAAGCGTTGACCAAACTTGGTTCAACATCAAGAAAACAATTCAATCTACCGCAGAAGAATGTCTTGGTGTGCTAACCATGCATAGAAAGAACAGATGGTTCAATCAAAAATGTGAAGAAGCAGTCATTAGGAAAAAGAATGCCAGACATTTATGGTTAAATGACATCAACAACATCCAAAAGGAAGAGCAATATAGAAATGAATGTAAAAAGGCTACAAAAATAGTTCGACAGCAGAAGCGAGAATATATGAGTAATATAATAAAAGAATATGGAAACTAATCACCAGTAAAACGAATCCAGAAAGTTTTTTTTAAAGAACTGAAGTCAATGAAACGAAGGCACCAACACAACACATATGGTTTTGAAGACAAAAATGGGAATATGATAAATAATAATGAGGAAATGTGCAACACATGGAAAGAATATTTTGTTGAATTACTAAATTGTGAAGCTCCAAGTAACACTTTCCCACAGAAAGAGGTTCTAACGTGTGAACCACAAATTGAAGAACCTGCCTTTGGAAATATCCTATATGTAATCACACGACTTAAAAACAATAAAGCAACTGGGGCTGATGGAATTGCTGCTGAATTTATAAAGGCAGGTGGCCATGCATCACATCTAAAGCTATACGAAATAATAATAAAAATCTGGAGGACAGAAGAATTACCCCATGACTGGAAAGAGTCATTATTGATACCTATATTTAAGAAAGGAGACAAGTTCCAATGTGAAAATTATAGAGGAATATCACTACTGTCTACAAGCTATAAGATACTATCCGCAGTATTACTAAATAGACTAAAATCATATTCAGAAGACATATTAGGTGACTACCAGGCGGGTTTTAGACAAACCAGATCAACAATAGATCAGATATTTATCTTACGACAAATATCCGAGAAAAACTGGGAATATAAAAGAGATCTCTACAACATGTTTGTGGATTGTAAAAAGGCTTATGATAGTGTCCATAGGAATAGTCTATGGAATGCTATGCAGGAATTTGGAATACCAAGGAATTTAATCAACATGACCAGACTATGCATGGAAGGTACTTATAATATAGTAACATATAAAGGCAGGAAATCAGACCCTTTCCAAATAACATCTGGCTTGAAACAGGGTGATGCACTATCGCCGCTACTCTCCAATCTGGCTCTAGAGAAAGTTGTAAGGAAGGTAAAGGAGGAATATGATATTGGAGGACCATTCAAGCTGCTAGATTATGCTGATGATATGGATATTATTGGGGAAAATAAACAAAAGAAATTAGAAATATTGACTCACTTAAATGAAAAAGCCCAACAGATGGGGCTGGTTATCAACCAAGATAAGACAGAATATATGGTAATTTCAAGAGACGGAATGGCTAAAAACTCTGGCCACATACGAATAGATAATATCACCATTAAAAGAACGGAAACATACAAATACCTGGGTACAATCTTTTACTGCTCCAACATCATAATCGAAGAAATACGAACTAGAATCAATTCTGGAAATAAGATATACTATGTACTACAAAATCTACTAAAATCAAATGCGATATCTTGTAACACCAAAATTAAATATACAAAACACTGATCAAACCAGTCGTGCTGTATGGCTCTGAAACCTGGAGTACAACGAAAGGAGACGAAGCCTTGTTACACATCTTTGAGAACAAAGTTTTAAGACGCATCTTTGGACCCATTAAGGATACACAAAGTGGAGAGTGGAAAAGAAGAAGTAACAAAGACATTTATGATCTGTTTACGTCTCCGCTAATCACTGGTATCATGAAGGCTAATAGACTACAATGGCTGGGGCATATAGAAAGAAGGAAGATAACAGGGAAACAAAACTCGCTTAAACTCAGGAGTTAAATGACCGTAGACCCCGGGGTAGAGCAAGAAGACGGTGGAGGGATAATATATATACAGACCTACAAGCACTTGGAATCAACGACTGGCAAGAGAAGGTCAACCAGAGAGACGAATGGAGACGGACTGTATCTGCAGCAAAGAACCTCAATGGCTCGGAACGCTGAAGAAGAAGAAGAAGAAACAACGTATTTAATGTGTAAGCATTCGTCCTAAGTTGTAAATGGTATTTCTTAAGTAGTTAAACTCAATCATCGGTGATTTAAAGTTGGTGAGTAACTTAAAATTTAGGAAAATAAGAATACTTTGTTCACTAAGAAGAAACTATTTTAAATGTGCCTGATAAATTTCTATATGTATCATAATTTTGTGTGGTGAGTCAAATGTATGTTCATTGTTGTTAAACATGTGGATTTATCATTTGTGAGGAACATAATAATGCCAAATCGTCACCCCATCAAATGTGGTTATGATGCATGATGAATGAATGTGAACTGGGTGTATCACATAATTCTATGTATTTGATGAGAGCATGTGGTGATCCATGTGTATTGTCATTATTTTTAAACATGAGGAATCATCGTTTGTGAATCTCATAATTATGCCTAATTATCACATAAATCTATGCCAATGATGAGAGCATGTGGTGATCCATGTGTACTTTCATTATTGCTAAACATGAGGAGTCAGCCTTTGTTAATCTCATAAGTATGCCTAATGATGAACGAACGAACGAACGAACAAACTTTATTTTCAAAGGGTTAAGAATTTGGCACACAGGCCCGTCTAACATTCTGCCCTTCTATCACTCTCTTTCATACATTATTTCATACACACATCATTCAAGGCTAACAGAGAACAGCAACCATATAAAAGATATGCATTATAATGGCATGGGCAAAATGCGAACATCAAAACTTCACGACACAGTAATATAAGATAATGATCTGACACTTGTTATTAGCCATGTGGAATACCAAAAGGGGACTGGCTGTTATACTAGGGTTTTGTTATTATTATTATCTCTATTATTAAAGGGGAAGGTAATCCGTATTGAGATAGTGTTCGAATAATTTGCGATTATATGAATAGGGATTGGTGATGTCTTTCATTTCTTGTGGAAGATTGTTCCACAGCTGATCTGCAGAGTACGTTAAGCTTGTTTTGTATAAGTCAATCCTAGGCTTCGGAATGTGTAATATATTTAAACTTTTACTGTGTCCAGCATTATATTTCAACAATGGCCAAAGGTAATTTAGGGCATTCCGATGCAGGATTTTGTGAATTAGTTTAGCTTTATTGAAAAGCAGGCGTTTGCGGAGTGGTAGTAACTGAAGGCGTTATACAGGCTAGGATTGTCAGTTAAATGTTTGCTATAGATTAAACTCATGGCCCGTTTCTGGAGTGAGTAAAGTCGCTTGGTGTTTGAATTAGAACAACCGTCCCAGATTGTAGAGCAGTAGTCAAAGTGTGACTGTATATGAGAAGTATATGATAGTTTCCTTGTGTCCTCATCAAGGAAGTTTTTAATTTTGGCGAGTTGGTAGACTTTTTTCGCTGTTTGTTTAATGAGCGCTTGAACGTGGGAATTAAAGGTTAGGTTTCTATCAATGATTAGGCCTAATGTTTTGTGCTCAGTTACACTTTCTACTGGCATGTTATCGATGTGAAGTTGAAGTGATGTGTGTGAGCTTAGAATTTGAAGTCTTTGTCTGGTTGTTAATAACATTGATTTTGATTTAGTGATGTTAATTTGCATACTGTTTGAATAGCTCCACCTAACTACATTATTTAATTCCTGTTGTAAAGACGACTCCAGTAAAATACAGTTTTCAGCGTTTGTGTACACTGTACAGTCGTCTGCAAATAGATCGCAGGACAACGAAAGATGCAGAGGTAGATCGTTAATATATATGGCAAATAATAGAGGGCCAAGAATAGAGCCTTGCGGTACTCCAATATTGAAGGTAGTGGTTTGAGACAGAGATTTATTATGTGATAATACTAGCTTTCTGTTTGATAGAAAAGATGATATTAGAGTGACTACATTAGGGCCAATTTTCATTGTCTCAAGTTTTTTAATTCAAATAACATGGTCTATCATATCAAATGCTTTCTTGAAATCAATAAACACAGTTCCACAGAGACTGTTGTTGTTTATATTCTGGTGCCAATTTTCTATCATGTTTGTTAGGGCCGTATGGCAAGAATATTTTGGTCGAAATCCTGATTGGCTGTCAAAAATAAGCTTGTTGCGAACTAAATATTGTAATGTTACTTTATGGATGTGTTTTTCTAGTGGCTTAGATAGTGATGATAGTAAGGAAATGGGTCTGTAATTGTTCGGGAGACCATTGTCCAATGAACCAGATTTAAGAAGAGGGTACACTTTAGCGATTTTGAGAGCTGATGGAAAGTGGCCTTTGGTGAGACACTGATTATATATGTAGGTTAGTGATATACAGACCACTGGCGCAGCACAACGGAGAATCCGGTTGCTGATTCCATCTAACCCAGATGAGGTTGTGTTTTTTAGATTACTGAGGTAAGTGAATACTTCAGTGATTATCATTAGCGGTATGTCGGAAAGAATATCGCGGGAGCATCTATTCTCGCAAAACGATGACAATAAAGATAAGTTGCAAGGAGAATTAGGTATTGAAGCCTTCAACTGGTCTATGTCAGTTTGAAAAAAATCACTGAATTGGTCACATGTAATATGATTTGTTGGTAAAGAATTTCGGAAGTTATGCTTGTTTGTCAAGGTGATAAGTCTAGGTTATTGAAGAGAGCATGCCTGTGGTGATTCATGTGATTTCATTATTGTTAAACAGTTATGAATGTATCATTTGTAAAAACACATCAGTATGCTTAATTATCATCCAGGAAATATTTTAATTTCTTAAGAAGGATGAGAATGATTAAGATTCCATTGTACTGTCATTTTTGTTGAATCTCTGAATTTATCATGGGTAAAGCACTTTTGCTTAATTGTCATTCATGCACATATGACTATCATGTCTGATGAATGAGTGAAATGATCATCCATGCACATATGATTATTATGTCTGATGGGTGAGTGAAATGATCATCCATGCACATATGAATGTTACGTCTGATGAATGAGGAGTATGAGTGAAGAGTAGGTACATGCTAAGAGAGAGAGAGAGAGAGTATAAGCTAACTATCAATCTCATGATAGAAGTCAACTTTGATTTTTAATGTCCTGTCTATCACAAGAGAATATGTTCGGCATAACCCAAACACTAATTAATCATTTAGTGAACTCCGTCGCATGACACCACTTTGTATTAAATATCATTCATGGTACCATATCTCGGTTTGTGCCCTAAGCACGACATAACCCATATTATATTACGCGTACTACAAGCATCTAGCCTTTTATCTGAAGCAAGACACCATTTTGTATTATAGATCACTCATGTTACAACATATGGAGTAGTGTCCTGATGATTGTAATAACAATAATGAAGATGGTGATTGTAATGAAGATGATGATTGTAGTGATGATGATAATGATATATTGATAATAATGAGAATGGTGATGATGATTGCAATAACAATGATGATGATGATGATGATGATGATGATGATGATGATGATGATGATGATGATGATGATGATGATGATGATGATGATGATGATGATGATAAATAAGGTAAAAGCATAGTACAGACACGGTGAAGACGGGGAATATACTCGCCTTAAAACTTTTTATTAGAAAAGAATTCACCTGAATACTACACAAGAATTGATACCATGATCTACTTATAATGTTATAAGCAACTACGCATTGCAATTGGTAATGATTTCTACAACCCTTAAAGTATGAGACCCTTTTTCTTTAATGGAAAAAGATGTGGATAAAATAACTAGATACAGAAGAGGACGGTCAACATAATTGTCAAATTCCAAATCAATCAAGGTATTACTTAACCTGGAGACCTGGGGACAGGCATAGGTGAAGATGAAACTGCACATCTGCTAGTTTAAACCTTGAAGATTGGATGGAGAGCAAATAATTATGTTGTGATAACTAATTGAGAACACCAAGAATATCTTTCTCCTATGTTTATTTATTTCTAAGGAACAAGATTCATGTTATCGATTTCACTTGTTGTGTTCTTAGGAGTTTATAGCATGTCATTTCTAATGTCATATTAAGAATGTGATTACATGTATGTTGATTGCTGTTAGATCCAGCTAGATCCAGACCTGACTAGGTTGAATGCAGCACTTTGTGAACGCAGAACTTTGTAAATGTAGCGACCTTGCTGAGTAAGCACCTTGTTGAGTGATGCCCTTGACAGAGTAGTCCAGAACCCTATTCACCTGAAAGATTTCCTCTGCAAAGGACAGGTATCAAAATTTACTTAGTCTATTTAGAGAAGTGGAAAACTAGAACAGATCAACACCAAAAAAGAAAATAAATAGTCATTGAGAGATTGCCACAAGGGATCCACAAACCTAGAAGTGGAGAAACAGGATTTTATCCAGTTCTTTTTTTTTTTCAGATTACACACATGCCAATAGATGAGGATCAGTACATGTAATTGAAAAACAGATATGTATCTGGTTTTATAAATATTATATTTGGCACATCAATGATGGACAGTTATAAATATATTTGGATGACATTGTTGTAATGAATGGGATTGTATTTTTATGTACTGTTCAACAACTCAATTTATGTTTATTAAATCATAAAATTTAGATCAGGTAATCTATTTAGTGTTTCTCTTGTCGTAGTGAAATTGTTTTATGTAACAACCCTAGATTAATAATTATTTAGTTGCTAGAAGAGAGGCAAGGCATCACCAAAAGTACATTTGTAATACTAAGTTAAACTTCATTATTTTGCTGGAAGTATTCCTTGGTTCTCTTAAACTCTATTTAATGGTCTCAAACCATTGAGCCAGTAAAAGCTAAATTAATTAAAACGGACAGGATTACATTGGGAAGGAGGAATTTATTATCCTTTATCTCCTTGGGGTTGAATCATCAACTATACATCCGACAATCACTGGTAACCATTAACCATCCCTTAACAACGAATTTCACTAAGCCGTATCCACTACAACCAATACTACCCGCCCTCATTAATTATTTTAAGGTTTTCAGTTGAAGATATGTAATCCGTATGATGATAGTGTATAAGCCACTATGGCCCTCTTCAGACCATATACCCACCATATTTACATATTTACTTACTACTGTTTTCCAATGACGCCCGTCACGCCTCGAATGTCGAACCCCCTCGCCCCACACATATGACGGCACCCTAGTGCCGAACCCCTGCTCCCCCACCCCCACGTAGGCTTACCCCTCCCCCCGCACACACAACCGCCGCCGAATTTTAAGAGTATTATAGGGATGTAATATTGCCAACAACCGGTTAGTCTTTAGTTATATCCCTCTGGCTCCGTATTCTCAATGTGGGGTCGATGTTGAGAGTAGCGCGTGACGTCACATAGTGCTATATAAGAAAATACTTTGCAGAGCAGCTTCTTTTGGCTCCTCATTTTAAGGGGGGCAAACCTTGTTGATATACTTATCTCCCCCCCCCCCCCCCCCCCCCCCCATCCATCCCTCGCCGCTCACATTGCGGCCGTCGGTAATACCATTTTCTTTTTCATAACACAACAGTAAAGCCATATTACGTCCCCATCCACAGTCTTAATTCCATCTCACCACATCACACATGAATGAAACTGTAATAAAGCCAGGCAAATATTAGATTTCATCACCCCAGTAGGTCACTGGCTAGAGGCCGCGTCTTTCTAGTCGTCAATATTTCATTAGTAGCTTTTACAACAAAACGACTTCTTCTTCTTCTTCTTCTTTCTTCTTCTTCTTCTTCTTCTTCTTCTTCTTCTTCTTCTTCTTCTTCTTCTTCTTCTTCTTCTTCTTCTTCTTCTTCTTCTATTTCTTCATCCTCTTCCTCTTCTTCTCCCCCTCCGCCTTCTACTCCCCCGCCTTCTACTCCTCCGCCTTCTCCTCCACCTCATTATTTTCCTGCTGCTGCTACTTCTTGTTCTTCTTCTTCTGGTGCTACTTCTTCTTCTGCTGCTGCTTCTTCTACGTGTCCCGCATCTTCCTCACCACCTGTTCTTCCTATTCCATCTTCCTCTTTCTGTTCGTCGTCGTCTTCCTTGTCGTAGTCTTTGTCGTCGTCGTCTTTCTCGTCTTCTACTAATAGTCCATGCCGTGTGGCTTTGGTGATTGATTATACCTGTCCACAGACTTATGCCTCCTATACTGTCATTCATTATGGATACTAATGATCCTCCATACAATAATGCCAAACTGTCCAGCATATTCCCTCTCCGTCTCCCTTCCCTCTCCTCCCTTCCAGTTTTACCGTTGTCACGTGGTGCTCCAGATTTCCAAGTCCTATGGCATTCCCAGTGAATGTAGACTCTTCTTCGATGCGAGTAACTACATATCGCTATGAGTTAACTTCTTTCATAATACCTTCACTGCTCTTGTATCCGTCCACGATTTTCTCATCATTTGTCAATAACACCACATCTTATCAACTTTCACGACTTCCTCACTAGTCTGCCAATTATCCATGATTCGCTTCAGTTTTGCAAGACTGGCTCGACTAAGCCTTTACTAACACTTTTTCTCACCGCTGTTGGAAAACGTATATTGCAGAGAATAGTCACCCTCTGCTGATATGCTGCATTTCCTTGGATTATTGTGCATTTAATTTATTTCATACATCTTCTATCCGATCTTATTAGGTTACCCACATATTTAAATACAATAGACTTGTTTTAGAACTGGTCAATGCACTTTGATATATTTGGGAATATTCTGTTTTTCCAAATTCTGCCTACCGTCGTGAATCTTTATCAACTCAAACGACTTCAAAATGATGGACTGTTAAGGAAAAGCGGAGGCACTCGTAATTAGTATCTTGCTTACCTAAACGAGTGGTCTAGGTTTTACATCATGTAGTAGCAGAATTTCCCTTGTCAAAAATATGAGTTCTATATAATTTCCAGAATTTTCTGAAAATTGTCCATGAAGGCAAGATGACTAAGAAAAGAAACTGCTCAAGTATCTCATTATACAACGACTTTATTGTATGTAGAGAGAGTGGTATTTAAAAATAGAAATGGGACACATATATCCCCAATTCGTATTTGCCAACTATTATAGGACAACCAGGAATTTGCTCGTTCTTCGTAAGACGTGAAATTAGGGTCTTATGTCCCTACTGATAAAACATATATATACTGTAAGATTCCACTAGGTGTACACACTTCTCTTAACAGAAGGCCAAGAGAGTACAGGGAATTCACTGCTTTCAGATAAAATGAATCTTAGTCTGATTAGATCGGTAGCTAGTATTATCCCTGCCACCTACTCTCTCTGGATTTAGTTGTCAAATGAAGAAAAACTATCACACTATTATTGATCACAATATGATTCAATTAAATAACATAGTAGGAAAGGTTTACAATATTGTAATTGAAGAAAAGGGAGCGGAGTATGCACCAAGGGCATAATAAAGTATATAAATCAAACTACACAACTAATATAACTCTTCTTAAATGTCATTCGTATGCGGCTGTCTCACATGGAACACCAGACATAATTCTAGCACAATTAATTAAGAATTATTGTGAGTGTGTCCCTGAGTAAGTTAAGCACCTGTATTACAGTTCGTTTTCTGGGTAGATATGGTAACACTATTTAATTTTGGTACTGCTGATTCTAGTCTTCTAAATTAGTGTTCATGATCCTTGATGGAAGGATAACTGTAGGGATTTGAAGATTCTAAAGGTTGTTTAACTGGTGTTGGCCTCTGGGTGGAATAGAGCATTGAGGGTACATGGGTGTTACATGCCACTTAGCTGGCTTCTTGTGTGGCACTGTCCGATTGACGGTCTATGCTCCTCATGGCAAAACACAGGCGAAGCTCATTCACCGAGGATGGATTGCACCATTCAGGCCAGAGATGTTCCCAGAATAGGTATCACATGTACCACCGAACCACCACACATCATCTGATACAAACATACTTTTAATCTTCATAAAATATTGGGTGTTGGGTAAAAGTGCACACATACTACGTCCCAATCCTGCAATTTAGGCGTTTCTGTGTTTTTATTACACCTCGCGTTGGTAAAATCAACAAGCTTTTAAATTATTTATTGGGAATGTGCTGTGCTAGAGAATGATATCTCGTCTGATAATATTCTTGTTCTCGACTGGTCTCAAGTTGTAATTAGGAAATAATTGAAAATGTCACAATTAGAGGGTTAACGTGTCCTAATCCTTAAGTAGTATGATCCATTAATTGAACCTTTACCTTGACTGTTATCAGCCTTAGACTGTTTAGGCTAGCATCATCCATGAACCTCAAATATACAAATAATTAGGGCTGTGAAGGATTAATTTAAATTTAATAGTTAACTTTTGAAAAATTAACGATTAATTAATCGTTAATTTTGATTAAAGCAAAACATTTATAGTCATATAACTCACATTATAGTCGCATTTGTCAAAAATCGAAATAACACTGGATTGTCTCTTGTTCAAATGTCATCTAATAACCATCTACCGTATTTTACGTAGTATAATTCGAACTTTTTTCTTCAAAAAATTGCCTCCAAAATTCAGGTGCGTCTTATACTCGAAATTAATATGATGTAATAATATAATGTGTTTTTTTTTTTTAAATTGCTTAAAAATTAAGGTGCGTCTTAACGTCCGTAGCGTCTTATAATCCGTAAAATACGGTATGCAAACATACGAGTATGTTGACAGTATTTGCTTGAAGTGACGAGCGCGTCTTATTAACAATATAACCAATAGAGCTGAAAAATCGTTCACATGGAACTGACGTAGCCGGTATGCACAGAATGGTCTTGGCAAGGAATGCCAATTTTGGATATCGATGTTTATTAAGTTTCCACCATTGTAAAGGGTCAACCGTTTCAGCAACTTTCTTCTCCATTTCAGACTCAATTAGCTTAATACTCTCTTCATTTGGTTCACATATAGTTTCATTGTCAATGTCAGTATCATTCGTTGCAGCAGTTTCCATATGCTCATCATGAACATTAGCTGCTATTTATTGTTTAATACGTGACCAAGTTCGTTCTTTTGCATCTTTTGACAAATACTTCTGGTATTTGTAGCGTGGATCAAGTGCTGTTGCAATCTATAGTATTTAAATACTTGTCATATTAGCTACATGTTCACTGAAGTCATTAAAAGATGCTGCCTTAAAGTTAGCTATGTAGATGGGATCATCATCGTGTACAGTCATATGTTTGTCAATGATGATAGCAGTGGCAATACACAGCTACATGAAACAAAATCTTGACCGCCAAGCAGGACGGTCGTCTGGCAGAATAAGTCCAAAACTTTGACATATTTCGAAATCATCTCCCAATTCTAACCGGACAGTTTTGAACCTTTGTATTGCATCTTTTCATCTGACGTGTAGACAGTTAATGCTTCTCTGGCCTGTAGAAGACTCTGTAACATAATGTAAATACTGTTTCATCTTGTTGGTGCATCTTGCTGCAGCTTACACAATGGTGACTCAGTACAATATTGCAACTCGGTTGTGTTTGCAACACTATAATTAAAATGTCCGACAATTTTTCGACATCCGGTTCATTTGTATAAGTGATGGGAGAAAAGTTTTCGATTAATCGTTAAAAAAAATTAATTGTTAAAAACAATTAACGATTAATCGATTAATTAATCGTTAACTTCCGCAGCCCTGCAAATAATACAATCTTACCATAGGACACCGAACAATAACCTCAGATACGCAGATAATACAATCTTGCCATGGACAACCAATGCAGACATCTAAAAGATAAAGAAAAATGTCTAATAACTTAAGTTTTATTTGTACAGTAAATGATACCTTCAAAATCATCACTAAGTGCCCTGTCGATTGGAGTGGGCGATCATGCTTCTCCACATCTTGCGATATCCAACAGCATCTATCAATTCTTGTGCAGGTAACATTCTGTACCATGACAAAAGATTGTGAAGTTATCTTCTTTTAACTCTATTTTCATAAATCTTTCCACTTGTCACATGTTGCAGTTTATCTCTTCTCAAAATGTCCCGAAAATATGATGACTGTCTTTCTTTCTGATGTTTGACATATGTTGTCTTCTTTGTGTCTCAGCATATATGAAACCACATAGATTACTTATCTTGGCTGGTAAAGGAATTTTCAGCATTCTGTAAAACCTCATCTCCAAGACCTCAAGAGACTTGTTGTGTTTATCTGCTAACTGTCCACGAGTCACAGACATATGTTAAATTGATTCTTTGTAACATTCAAGAATTATTCTAAGTTTCAATTACACGGGTTTATTGCTTAAGGTGTTCTTAATGTTTTTAAAAAGAAACGAAAAGTAGTTTTCACTTTTCAGTGGCCACCATACTGCTACAGAGAGCTGTAGGTACATTTGTAGCATGGGCGGATAGATGGTGGGTCAGCATATACACTGACAATTGCAGCACCACTCTATTTACCCTCTCTCCGAAACAAAAGGCAGGGATCATCCAGATAAATGGAACACCCCCAAGAGAAGATAAAGAACCTACATACCTCGGTGTAACATTCCACGACAGACTGACATGGAGAAAACACATCAAAATGGCAGTAGCAAAAGCCAGAAGGAAAATAACCATCCTGAGAAAGCTAAGTGGAACCACATGAGGAGCCAGTAGGAAAATACTTAGCAAAGTTTATCAACAGAGCATACGACCAAATCTGGAATACGTGTCAACTTCGTGGTGTTCAGCATAAAAAAACCGTACTACAAGAGCTGGACAAAGTGCAAAATCAAGCTCTTAGAGTCATCACAGGAGAGATGAGATCAACCCCTATAGTAGCAATGGAGAAAATTGGGAGAACGCAAGCACAGAGAGAACGCAGAGATACAAAAACACTAATACAAGCAGAAAAGTTCCTTAGCTTGCCATGCCACCCTATGAAGAACAGATTTGAAAACATAGCTATGGGGCGGTTGAAAATAAGCAGTTTTATCCACCAGGCCAAACGACTCTGCAGAGAAACCACCGATCTTCCCACGGTTGATATACCCCTGACACTATTCCAGAGCAAACCCTATGGAAAGATGAACATAGACTATCGCTACAAATCCAGAATGCTGTGATGTCGGTTTCTAGATCAATCAATCAATCAATCCAGACAAAAGTGAGATGAATATTTGACAAGGAAGAACAGAACAGTGTACACCGCAGAACAGCCACCCTCAGCTTCCTTGATGACGAATACCCACAGATCTCTGGATCCGAGTCTACACAGATGGGTCAGCACAAAATGCTGTTCGAAATAGAGGAGCGGGAGTGTACACAGAATACCCAAATAATACTAGGGACACGGCCAGAGTTCCAACAGGAAAGTACTGCCGTAACTATGATGCTGAAATAGAGGCAATCAAGATAGCAACAGAGACATTTCAAAATACCAGCCATGGTACACATCCTGTGGTGCTATTGACAGATGCAAAATCAGTAATAGAGGCACTCCTGTCTGGGAAAGTGCCAGTTCTAAGGGCACTACTTTCTGAACTTAGCCGTCAGCGTAAGGTAACCATACAGTGGATACCATCCCACTGTGGAGTACCCGGAAAAGACAGAGATGATTGATTGGTTAAGGAAGGATCAAACGAAGAACAACCTGATGTGCCCATCATATACTACCAAAAGAAAAGAATGATCAAATCAGTCAGAAGGCCACCAAACCCTACTCAAGACGACTACCACGTTATGGACAGCCAGAACAGGTCATTATTCAGCGCCTCAGAACAGGACACAATAGATTACGCAACCACATGTATACAAAATTCAAGATTGATGACTCAGCCATGTGCACACGTGGGTTGGCGTCGCAGACAGCAGAGCACATACTCCAGGACTGCCCAAACTACAACATCTCCAGGTGAACCTTCTGGCCTAGAGAGACAACAGTGGAAGATAAATGCTATGGACCGCTGAGTGAACTAAAAAAGACTGTTAGATTCACACAAGAGACAACATTGCAGTTCTAGAAATATTTCAGGCGAACGAAAGAAGAAGAAGAAGACTTGTCTTTCTCAGTCATAAGCACCATCTATCTTATGTCATCTATGTGCCAAAAAACGTGAATGTCAATACTTTCCCCAAATTAATACCATCGACTTTACTCGTACACTTACACCAAATCCGTTTCTTTGAATACCATTGCTTCTGTCTTCTATTATTCAAGCATGTCTTCTGTAGACTCCAATATATTCTCAACACGCAATGAAAACAATATGGGAGAAAGTACACATCCTTGTCTGTTTAATTTCTGTATATATATTAGAATGGTCCTGAATCGTTATTGATTCTTATAGCTGCTGTTTGCTACTAATAAATGTCCGCTGTAAGCAGTGTTTAACTGATCTGGTAATTTATTTATTTGCGTCTCACACTGTCAACCGCTTTTGTATATATATATATATATACACTGATCATACTTTTAGGGATCATTTCTAAATGTGGTCTTGCCGAGACGTCGAATAAACGTGGGCGGCACAAAAACCACGATGACGACCTTACGTCACTCCCTCTGAGCGTGAAGCGGGTTGTAGGTTCCACCATGGCTCTCTTGGTGGATCCAACGCCTTTGAGGATCGTTCCTCTCCTCCATTTGTGGGGAGTAGGAGGAGGGAGTGGCAATCTGAAGAATATATATATATATATATATATATATATATATATATATATATATATATATATATATAATATATATATATATATATATATATATATATTGCTCTTCAAAGACTAAAACAACTTAATAAATTGTGGAGTGGGAAAATTAGAACTACCAAAATTAGATTTTTAAGAGCATGCATCTTTCCTATTGCAACATACGCCTATGAAACCTGGACACTTACAAGGGTAAGTTAATAAGTAAGTCACAAATGGATGTAGAAATATAACTAACTATAATAACAACTTGAAACCAATTTATTTTTATACATACATTGTCTCTTTATTTTTCAAAATAATTTCCACCAATATTGATGCACTTATCCATCGTTTTATCAGTCCTCTCAAACAGGCTGCTTAGAACTGCGTGATCTGTTTTCTAAACCACTTCACATTAAACTTCGGCGTCATTCGCGAATTGTCTCCCGCCAAGGAAGGTTTTCAGTGGACTTAGCCAGTAGCGAATTCCCGTAAAGCGGTACATAGCTGGTAGAAAAAGTTACTAGGGCGAGTCAATAAGGAAGTCACACAGTTCTGTGGGATGGCAGTTAAATGAAAACATATCACGCAGTTCTATGCAGCCGGTTTGGGGGACTGATAAAAAGATGGGATAAGTGCATCAATGTTGGTGAAAATTATGTTGAGAAATAAAGGGACAATGTATGTATAAAAATAAACTGGTTTCAAGATGTTATCATAGTTAGGTATTTTTCTACAGCCATTTGTCACTTACTTATTAACGTACCCTCGTACTAAACAAGATGAACAGTGTATAAATGCCGTTGAATATAAATGTTGTAGACGAGTTTTAAGAATATCTTGCGTAAAGAAAAGAGCAAAAGCATCTGTACATCAAGAGCTGAATATTGAAGAAAGTTAACTATTAAAGACGATAAAACAAACAAAATTGAAATAGTTTGGTCACTTGAAACGTCACGAAAGTTTGGAGAGACCAATAATGAAGGAGTATATGAGAAGAAATGGACTGGAGAATCTAGTGATAACTTGCAAGATCGAAGGGAGCAGACCAAGGGGAAGACCGAGAAGTAAATACCTGGATGGCTTGGCCACATGTGTAACAGCGCTCACATAAATAGGACTAACGAGGTCTTTGTTGAGTATAAATAGAGATTTATTTCAGCTTGATGACAACTTCTACAACCTTCATACAACATGGCGTCTTCTCTCCTCCAGGCCCAGATGTTGACTGGTTCCTAACAACAAACTATATCACGACTTGAGCATCTTTCTTCCCATTCCATCCTGATGCTCAAGCGTGCTGTAGTTTTGCCCACCCAATATACACATACTGCTACACATGGCATAGTTGAGACAGGAACACTGAGCTGATCCACGACTCTGGTGATCGAGTGAATGGCGAGTCATGACCGCCCACGCTTTCCGGCATGGCACATGATTGATTGATTGATATGTCTGGGAAGAGAAGAAGATGAAGGCCAAAGAGAAGATTGATGCAGAATGTGACGGATGATCTCCTTATGGGTGTATCGGGCGCGGGACATCTTGCTTATGATCGAGAGGTTTAGCGGAAGGTTGTTATGGGAGCAAGGTTCTGCAAAGGACATGCTACTGAATGAATGAATGAATGAACGACTAGGTAAATATTTGTTTTACGTATATAACTCATTTTTATAGTTCCTGTGAGTGTGCATGCCATTGCGTGTGCCTATTCCCTTTACAAAACAGCACTGTTCATCTCTAAATGCTGGTATAATGTTGAGTCTTACTCTTCTCATAATTATTTTCGGAAATATCTTTGTCTCATGACTAACTAAACTTAATTTGCATTGATTTTAACATTCTAAAGCCTCTGATTGTCATCATGAAAACGTTAAGCAAGACTGGCTGTAAACCAACTTACGATTGAAATATAAAAAGTCTCAAATGAACCACACATTCTTTTATATTTCGGTCACAGTAACAATATCACCAAAAAGGTAAACGACACATTTATATGCGGTGCACTGAGCATGCTGTGCTGCTAAATCAATGTTTATCATCGTCCAGGTTGGAGTGGGCGATCATGCTTTCTACAAATTGCCATCTCTAACGGCATGGATCATTTCGTGTCCTGACTCCCTTGCGTGCCCTGACACAAGACTGTTCTGAATTTTCTCACTTTGTTTATGTAAACCATATTTACCTATATGTACATAGACCATATTTACCTATATTTTTATAGACCAGTCGGTACTCCAGGAATAATGCGGTCATTATAAAGCTGGCCTCTTTCACTTGCCAGGATATTTATCCTTCACCCATTGTAGACTGGCCGGTCTCTCTGGCTGTGGGGTTACAACACTTTCTCTCTGTAATCCCGTTTATCACGCAGAGTCTCGTAGCGGAGCGAGAGCTGAGGCGGTTCGACCCCCGCTCGTGACTTGCGGGATACTGAGCCGGCCGCTCAGAAAACAATGGCAAACTAGTGAGCGTAATCTTGCCAAGAGATCAACATACAGCTGAAAGATGCTGGTGTTGACAGCTAAGTCCTGTAAAGTATATGCTAAAAAAAAATAAAAATTGTAAACTGGGCACCGTTAAACTCTTAAAATCCTGCCCGATGCGGATTCAAATTCATGATCACCGCGCCGGCAGGCAAGCGACTAGCCACAACGCTGGCGTAGTTCCCATCAAGCAATGTCTGGCAGATATAGAATGAAAGAAACCAAAATAACTAACTGTTGCATTCCTCAACACGGTAAGTAAATCGCAAACAACTTTTGCTGTATCGATTTTAGAATTATTGGGTGCTACGCCAACTCTGCATTGTTATGCGTTGCAGGGAAATACGTTGTTTAAATATTCATTTAAAATCAAAATGCATTGGCAGATCAGAATCATTCTAAATTGTCTAGCCAGTTCTCCGTATTCACACACCTTTCGTGCGGTATGGGATTGCTTTGCGCACTGTGTTTAATGAGTACTCTAGTGCAGTTCCAGTAGCAATCTGATTATATGTCCGTCTCGCCTTTCCTCCGAGCGCCGAGCGTCGGCCAGATCCCCTCGTCACACCTCGTTGTCTCATTCTTACCAGACCATGGTGCTCCATCTGCTCCTCCGAGGTGTACACGTGCTCCCACAAGGCCGCAACCATGTCTGCCTTGTCATGCATCAATACTCCACCAAATTTTGCCGAGCCAGCCAATCTGTCCGCCTGTTCATTCCCCAGCACACCGGCATGCCCAGGAGAAAAGATCCAGGTGATGCTTACTACCCGTGACCTCTGAAGCGAAGCAAGCCACTCCGCACGAAGCCTACCTGTTCTCACCCTTCTCAGCATGCTTTCTGAGTCAGTTACAATCACAATGTGTGTATGTATCGTGTTTTCTATCCAGCGGAAAGCTGCACTGACCGCCTCCACCTCCATTCTTAAGCTAGATGTAGTGTTATCATACGCCAGGCTCTCCTGCACCAAACGCCGACCATTAGTTTTTGCCAAGAACCCCCAGGCACTTCTCCTACCTCTCAACACTGACCCATCCGTGTAGATAATCACATCACCCGGGCGAGAATTTTCCTGAATTAGTTGCTGAATTTCCACTTCCGTGGCCCCTGCTGGCCACTCCCTGCACTCCCGGCTCAATGTTATTACAACTCTGCACAAGTCTGACTGCACGGCTGGCACTATGACCCACTCCTCTCCTCGCCTGATGTTCTCCAAGGGGCACACCTGTCTGATCGTATCCTCCGCCTGAGCCATCCATGATTTCCCTCTTATCAGTCTCTGACCCTTAACTACGTCCAGCGCCTCATGCAACGGGTTATCTGTGTCTGCAGCTACTCTGAGGTATGCCTTCGCTTGCATTACCTTGTGCCTACTAGCAACAGTAGGAAGACCAAGGATGTAATGCATACACACTACTGGAGTGTCTCTTGTGCATCCCAGAATGACCCGCATCGCTTCATTCTGTATGCGCTCTAATTTCACCAGCTATTTGATCTGTTTATTTCAATGTAATAAAATGCTTAGTTACTTTGTTCTCGGAGCATCTGCGCTGTTTTACACAATATTTCATTGTATAACAGCCGAATCTGTTAATGACCATCTGCGTGTTTTTAACGGTGTAGATAAAAGTGGTTTGCAGCTGCCGGACGTATGACGGATTCTGAAAAACTTACAAAATATGGCTAAAAAGCTAAACGGATGAATAAAGAACACACACACACACACACACACACACAAACACACACACACACACACACACAAACACACACACAAACACACACACACACACGGAGAGAGAGAGAGAGAGAACGAACGAACGAACGAACAAACGAACAAACTTTATTTTGAAAGGGTAACAAATTGGGCACGCAGGCCCGTCTTACATTCGACCCTTTCGATCACTCATCTTTCATTCATCAAATTTGCATGTTACATTTACATAGAGAAAAATAAACATTGTCAAATTGAATTTGTAAGCATAAACAATGCATATTACGCATGGTACATTCACATGGGGGAAAAAAATCATTGTCAAATGAAAGTTGTAAACATGAAACAGTGCATATTGCAATGTTGTGAGACACATCCCCCATCCACCCTCACATCCCGCAGCCATCCACACATCCCTCAGCCACCCACACATCCCCCATCCACCACACCCCCACCCACCCACACATACCTAAACCCACTCACATAGACTCAGGCAAACATACATGCCGACACCCACCCACCGATCCCACACCCACACACATTTCCCCACCCACACATACATCCCCCACCCATCCCATAACCGACACGCACACACCAACCCACATATTCTCCACCACCCACCCACACACCCGCAACCACCCAGCAAAACACACATCACAAAACCACACACACATACCCCCGTCAAGCCACACATCCCGCACCTATCCATACATACATCCTGCACCCTCACAATTTTCTTCCCCACCCACACACACACACACACACATCAGCAAACTAAATAAAGGAGAGAGAGAGAGAGAGAGAGAGAGAGAGAGAGAGAGAGAGAGAGAGAGAGAGAGAGAGAGAGAGAGAGAGAGAGAGAGAGAGAGAGAGAGAAAATCTTCGATCTGAGTGTTTCATTCATCGGTCGTGCATTGGTTTTTTTCGCAATCCGTAGTTGTCAGTGGTATTTGTCTCATTCAAATTGCCTACTTCCATTCATTTAATTGGCACCTTGCCGTCTTGACAAACGATAGTTTGTGCTTTAAAAAGGCATAATAACTTTTACCTATGGCGGTAGTGAATGTGACTGATAAGGCCAATTCGCGCTGTAAATGTCCGTTCACAGTGGGTGCATGTGAACACGTGGTCATTTCCACCATCATTCATTGGCACCTTTCCGTCTTGACAGACGATAGTTTGGTACATTGTGCTTCAAAAAGGCTTAATAACTACGACCCATGGCGGTGGCGAGTGTGGCTGGTAAGGCCAATTCTTGCTGCAAATGTTTGCCCACAGTAGATGCATGTGAAAACATGGTCATTTCCACCATTGTGCACCATCTTACGTCTCTCACGCTCTGTGTGTGCTTTATCTGCAATCGTTTTCTCTTTTGTCTTTATTACATTTCTGATGTTTGCCCTCCATGCAACACGTTCAGCGGCGCCTTGCTCCCAATGTGCATTATCTATGCCTGTATCAATCATGTCCCGCTTACACACATCTTTGTATCGTAGTAGAGGCCGACCCTGAGATCTCCTACCCGTCTGTAATTCACCAAAAAAGATGTCCTTTGGTATTCTATCATCATCCATCCTCCTAACATGTCCTATCCATCTAAGTCTACGAAGACTGAGCATGGAATACACCGTCACACAACCTGATCTTTCCAATACTTCAGTATTTGTGATTTTGTCTTGCCACTTAATACCAAGTATTCTTCGCAGACACCGCATATGAAAGCTGTTTAAACGTTTCTCTTGGCGTGAGTAAGTTGTCCAGGTTTCACTGCCATAAAGAAGAGTACTAAGGACACAGGCTTGGTAGACGAGGACTTTTGTTTTGGCAGTAAGCTTCCTGTTCTCCCAGACCCTTTTTGCTAACATGTTCATTGTTGTTGCTGCCTTGCCAATCCTGATGTTGATTTCCTGATCGAGGGATAATTTGCTATTTACCTCTGATCCTAGATATGTAAAATTGTCTACTATCTCCAGTTCGGCGTCGTCAATAAAGATTTATGGTACACCATGTGCACCTTGTGACATAATCTGTGTCTTCTTTTTGTTAATTGTTAAACCAAATTCAGAACAAGCATTGGAGAATGCAGATAGTAGATGTTGTAATTCTTCCTCAGAGTGGGTCGTAATCGCAGCATCATCCGCAAAAAGCAACTCTCTGATTAGTACCCTCCTAATTTTGGTCTTGGCCTTCAATCTCTGAGTATTATATAGGCCACCATCTGAGCGTAAGTGAATGTATATACCGTCATCCTGATCACGAAAGGCATATTTCAGTAGAAGTGAAAAGTATATCCCAAAGAGGGTAGGGGAGAGTACACAACCTTCCTTAATTCCACTCTTGCATTTCAAACTCTTCTGAAGATGAGCCATCACACTTGATTATACCCTTCATGCCTGTGTGGAACGATTCCACAATGGAAAGAAGAGTTGGTGGGCAGCCAATCTTCTTTAGTGCTTTGAACAGACCCTCACGACTGACCAAATCGAATGCCTTTGTAAGGCCGATGAAAGCAATAAACAGTGGCTGATTTTGTTCCCGGCATTTTTCCTGCATCTGTCGCAATGAGAATATCATATCAATGGTAGTCCGGTTCTGACGGAAGCCGCACTGTGATTCGGGGTAGACTTGTTCTCCCAGGACTTGAAGTCTGCGCAGGACAATTCTGTTAAATACTTTCCCAAAAATACACAGAAGTGAGATACCCCTATAGTTATTACAGTCGCTCCCATCGCCATTGTTCTTGTATAGCGTTATGATGTTTGAATCTTTGAAATCCCGTGGGACTTGTCCTTCTCGCCAGCATAGCTCTATTAGCTGGTGGAGTTGTAGAGCGAGTGTGTTACCAGGGATGGAGTTATTGATTCTCCATAGCACAAAGCCTGGGCTAAAATAAAGAAACCATGTGTTGCCCATGCAGCATGATCCCTCTCTCAGCCTGCCTAGTTCACTCCAGAGGAAAGTTAACACCTATACATCTGGAACAAGACAAGCTGCAGAAGCTGCCGGATCAGCAAAGCAATGCTCTAACTGTCCGCCTGTCAGAGCTTCGATCCTAGACCTGCTACCAACCAAGGCTTAGATATTGGTCTGCCGTGCCATGACTTATTTTGTCTTTGGGTTGCATTTCCTCACATCAGGATAAGGCTTGTACCCTCCCAATAGCGATCTTCCGCCCGAAGCCGATGGCACAATGTGGGGTGTCAGGTTTGGTAAGCGCCGCCCAACATTCGGCGCTGACAGAAAGCAGGTAGCACCGGTCTAGTGTTATACGGTAGCTCAGTCATATCTGACTAAGACCTGACTATAAATTGCCTACTATCGCACATTTTAAAGGGCCGGCCTCCTCTGAACATTGGGTTGGAGTCAGATGCCAAAACGCTGTTATTAACAATTTGAACTGCAACTGGAACAATATAATTGAAGGTTCGCTTTCAACCAATTCAACAGCAATTTTGGTTTTGCGAACAGAAGAATAAAAAAGGTCGATTCTTGAACGTGAGTGTAATCGAAAATCAATCGCTATTTATTTTGTCTACAGCTCATCGGCTTTGCATAGCAACAAATACTACTCAACATTTACCTGGCCTGTAATATCAGGGCCGGCGGTAACTAGAATATTGAATTTCATATTAATATTAGCACTTACAAACCGTTTTATAACTGATTATTTCTGACTTACTTTATCCGTCCTTGAACCTCCTTCTTTCTATCTTCTAGGTCCATTTCACGCCGCTTCTGAAATTCTGACTAATTTCCTCGTCATTCGGTTCATTCGTTCTTAGCGTCATCTCACATGAGTTCGTTATAATATCTTCTCTATCTGTAACTCATATTCCAGCCACTTTTCAATGTAGAAACTGTTTATTCGCCAGTTTGAATGTCCTGATAGTTCCATGCACAGCCTTCCATTCGAAAACTCCACAAAGTCTGTTTGTTGTTATGTTGTTAATTGACGTCAGTATGACGTTTTTCTGTTGACAACTTGTCTCCTAGTTTCTCTGTGTGGTTTTCGGCTTATAGGATTTCTACATACTTTCTGTGACGTAATTCTCGGGCACTAGCTATATGGCAGTATGCCCCCTTCCCTTTAAAATGATGAAATCATTTTCTAATTCGCGATCAATTAAGCTGAAAAATAGCAGCTCAGACGTAATGAGTCATATGATATGCTAAATAAGACAGTATGGTCCCCTATTAATCACACAGAAAATTTAAAAAAAAAACATTATACGACGGGCACGCACACCTTGTCTACAATCCTGCGGTAGACGTCGTGTAGCACAGCCTATGGGAGGGCTGTGCTAAACTAATTAACTATTTATCCCTCATTTGTCAAAATTGACAAGCGTCCAAACCCTAGCTAAAAACAGAAGTAAGGGGACGTGTATGATTCACAGGTACCAAGCTGTCAGTACTAGTGAATTCTCTATAACTATCACTGCTATCTATCAACTGCTATGTTATAGGTCCGTATTGTATATATGTAGGTGAGGTCATCTGCCTTCGTTGTATACCTAGTGGTATTCTGCCCTAGTTGTAGACCTATATAGTATATCTCCCATTGACCTCATCTGCTTGCCGATGGATGAAAACTACATATCGGACAGCTTATGGGTTAGGGACCAGACTAAGAGTGACACAACATGCTGCTCTGCAGGTAGACTGAGGATAGCAGTCAATAGACTAAATCAGGTACACGAAGGCAGAAGACCTTGGTCCGGACAAAACTCTAAGGCTCCCTGTCGAGGGCTGTGGCTGAACGCCTCTAAGCCCTCGGATCTGAGAGCCAGGCCGATACCCACCTACCGAAAAATAGAGGTTAATACTGAGCAAGCTACATGCTCAGGTCTGATACATGTTCAAAGGCTCTCAGATGGGGGATATGAGGGATTCCCGGATGAGAGAGCCTGGCCGTTTCTCGTTCACTGCTGCACGAAGATAAGGTGCTGAGCCGGCAGCACATGTAGCCTACCTCGTGAGCGAGTACAAAATGTCAGAAAGTGCCCCAGTCGAAGGAAATGGTTACGAAAACTGTCTGTATCTAACTCATAGAGAGTGTAGACAAAAGTGGAAGAACGTCTCAATGACGCGAAATGGAACGCACGGCGAGCGAACCTATTGCGTGGTCCGAAGTCAAAAGCAAAAGCTTACCGAGTGGATGTCGCTCACAGTCTGACCGCTCCTGGTGTGTGCTTGAGCGACCAGTGGCAAGCGAGATGCCCAACACATGGAAGTGAGGAACTAAAGCAGCCATGAGCAAGACGTGGCAACTCCTCGGGTGAGCCCAGTCTCAGAGCAATATGTGCCGGCTCTGCAATTATGGAAGCCTCCTTGGATAGCGAGGGAATGCCCATGGTCTGCCTCTGCCTTCCCTTGAGGGCCGACCGCGATATCGTTGATCGTCCTATCTTGACCAGCTGAGATGTGGGCGATATCACAACAGTGAAGGCTAACCTCATGAAAAAATGCCCGCCGGAAGTCGGAAGTGTCGTCCTACGGGTGGCAAACTAAAAATTGACACTACGCAATTACGTCCGAGTGAAATGTCTCGTCCGAATGTCTCTCGTGCTAGGAACAGCTCTGACTACCTAGTTTCCGAATGCCGCTCTTTTCGGAACAGCTCTGACTAGGTAGTTTTCCGAATGTCTGTCGTGCCTGGAACAGCTCTGACGGGCGCAACGACAAGCACATGTCCGAAAACTCGCTGAGTGGATACCGTCTGCAAACCTGTCTGGTTTGTGTGGGAATGGCCCGGGGCAAACGAAATTACCAATATATTGAAGTGAGGATTTAAAGCAGCCATGAGCAGGACGTGACGATTCCCTCGGTAAATCCAGCACCAGGGCGATATGTGTCTGCCCTACAACTATGGAAGCAACCTTGGATGGCGGAAAATGCAATGGACTGTCCCTTCCTTCCTTTGAGGGAAGACCGTTGTCTTCGACCGTTCCAACTTTGCCAGCTGGGTTGTAGATGGCACCACAAAAGTGAGTCTCCCAGGAATGCTACCTGGTCAAAAAAGCACGCTGTAGTCGGATGTGTTGGCCTACGGGTTTCGGCCCAAGGGCGCATAACAGACACACCGCAATCACATCTGAAAAAACACTCCGGATGAACGAAAAGAAGTATATCTCAACAATGCAATGGCAAATAATGACGTAATTATAATGTGGCATAATCTTCATCTGTTAGCTAACCATCGTACTTGGATATGTTGACAGCGAACAGGCTAATAACCTAATTATAACACTCTTAATCAATAAATTATAACAACCGAAGAACGTAAACACTTAATTATACTAAATTTAAATCCTGTGAAAGCAATCTAAATTAACCTAATGACACAGATCATTATATTATGCCAATAAAGTCTATATCACAATCCATAGTCGTTCATTTCACTATGTTCATAAGTGAATATCTCAATGCACAGTATTCTACTTATCAACATCCATAAGAAGTGTGGAAATGTTCAATTGCTTAATCGCATCTGCTTATTAATCGCCAGTGTTCAATTTACACACGTATATAATAATAAAATTATTATTAGTAGTTTAAGAAAAACCATATGTTCTGACATAACATTGTCCATATATACGAACGTAATCCTTCTGAATTAGTATTCCGAAAGTTCGTCGACCATAAAGCAGAAAGTCGCACAAACTCGTATGTGGAAGAATAACAGCTTCATCATGCCGCACATCATGTCATATCATGTCTCTGCCAATGAACGAAAATAACAATATATGTATACAATCGAATAATACTATGACAAATTTAGTAATTTGTTGTCTATTGTGAAAATTGCCATTCAATCGGGTGTATCTGTAACTAAATCAATCGGCTTAAATACTACATGAATGAACGCAGACAAATATTATTTTTTTTTAAAAAATACTGTGTAGAAGATCTAGAGTCGACTAAGAAGATCTGCCAAGTTATTATCCTTGCCAGGAATATGACAGATATCGAACTCATAATCCTGCAACAGAAGTGAAATCTTTAAGAATATGTAATGAAGTAGAACAGAAATACAACCAGAATATTAGGATTTAACAAGAATGTTCTACCGAGTAAATATTTAAAGAATTTATGTACGCTCTCTATTATAGATAAAGTTAACAACAAGTGTCTGAAAAATAGAGAACCGGCAGTACTTTACCAAGATGACTTGTAAAAGCATAACTGATATAGTGTAAACCAATTCTGAAAAGTTTGGCTGCATATCAGCGAAATTCGGAACAAATTATTTAGTATGACCCTAATGTGCCTGTGGTGAAATATGCGCTGATATATTTAATTAATACTCTCATTCATTCCATTCTTTCTTTTAATCTTTCTTTTCATCTTTCTTTCTTTCTTTCTTTCTTTCTTTCTTTCTTTCAACTTGTAGTGTCTCTTTTCTGCATATATGCCATTATCTGTACATTTTAACTTTGTTGATTTGAATAGTGTTATAGTTTTCACTCGTGTGTATAGTGTGTACGACACATGCTATAGTGACATATTAAGTATGTTACATCTGCAGCAGAACCAAGTCAAGTAAACAGATTAAGCAAAGATAAGTGTAATTTGTTTTCTGTAATATTCTCTGCTTTCTTTTAACCAGTTTGTAGAATATTTACCGATGTGTGTGCAATTTTTCTTGACTTGCGAGTGAATGTTTGTAATGACGCAAGCAATATATTTCTTTGTTTGTGAGTACATGTTTGTGACATATTTCTTGACTTCTGTGTGCATGTTTGTAATAAGTAACTTGAATTGTTCGTACATGTTTGTAACCGCGCAATCAACATAGGTGAGGGGTGGTCGAATGATCATCATTATGTGGAACATACATATGGTTATGACGTTCCACTACGCTTGTTCTGTGTACTGTATATGCTGTTTGTTAACCTTAGTGTGTACTCTTTGTACTATTATTGTGTGGTTTCTGTCGGTTATTTCGATTGCTATTTATTGCAGAAAAATGTGATTGTCTGCTCGTTTGTTTATGTTTGTCACGAGATGGTCTGCTCGTTTGTTTATGTTTGTCACTTAAACCATTCATGGGAATATTTTTGTTTACTAATTGCAACTTGTCATGTTTTCGATAATTGGATTTGTTTACTTCCTGAATATTATGCAATAAATAATTTTGTGTAATTATGCCGTCGTTCTGTTGTGACATATTATTATTTGTACATGCTAGTAAGGACTGTATTTTGTCGTTAGAAGTAACCTGTGTCAGTTGCGTTATTTCTTCTTCTCGTGTCTCTTGAACTTGGGTTCTTGCGAGTACATTGGCAAACATATGTTCGATAGTCACTTCTTGAGTGTAATTTCTGACATTGAAGATATTCCCAATGAGTACACCGGCACAAGGATTAGGTATCACTGCTGCATTTACTGTGTCTTCGAAGTAAGGAGATTGTATCGTGATTGTGGCAATTTTATATCTTTCTATTGTGCCGCCAAAAGTTCTACAGGCAACAGTTTTGCCTGTGTAATCTTGTTCTTTTAACAACTTTTGGTCTACCCCAATTATCGAGGCCCCTATGTGTCGAACGCACGTAGTAGGCTCACCATTCACCCATGCCTGGTGAACTTTAAGTGTGCCATTCTGAATATTTGCCGCCTTGTCTTCTTGAATGGTTGCTAGACATTCGTCATCAGGAGTGTCTTTGTCTGTCGTCTCTATTTTGTCACTATAAGTCTGAATGATAGCTGCATGTGTGTCCTCTATGTCATCAGGGTCGCTACTGGAGAACACATACGCAGTACTCGCCTCTTTCCAAGTGTTTCTCATGGCGCATAACTTACTGGTATGTCCGTACGCCCGACAAGAATAACATTTAACACTCTTCTTGTAGGAGTCATACTTACTTCTCTTCTTTGCTGTGATGTCTCTCAAATATGCAGCATACCCTGGATGTTGGTCACACATTTCTATCGACCCGTGTGACAGCCTACAGTGTGGACATCGTGTGATGTGGGTATGGTATCTGACAATTATATATACCAACGGTGGCTTGATGTAGGCATGCAGTTGAATTCCATGACCAATGCTGACTACGCGTGACAAAATGTCCTATCCTGTCCGTGACAATGTCCGATAGTGTGACACGTGTAATGAAAAATGTCTGTAACCGATCCATGTGGTAGATTCTTAGTGTCCTGGCGTTAGATGAGAAGTGTCGGTCGAGATGTACATAAATCCTGATAACAGATACGATGAGCAAAGTCCAAATGATCGTCTCAACAAAATCCAGATTTTCTTGAGAATGATGGTGGAGGGAAGCGTAGATGGTGGAGGTCAAGCCATGATGTTCAAAATCCATGTTGCATCCGAGTTCATATACATCCAGATAAGTGTATAACAAATAGCATACATAATATCCATACAAGCAGTAACTGTCCTTTACGCCGATAATCAATAATTGGACTCAGTATGTAGACTCAATACGTATGGCGGTGTATTGTCTAACGATCCTTGAGAATGATCACCATAAAGTGTAAGCTTGTTATGACGTCAAAATGTCCGGAGAGAATTCCATGGAGGGAAGTGTCCGTGTGAAGAGTAAAGTCCATCTTCTGGTGTATGTCTATATGGGTATCAAACTGTTCCAAAAAATGCTGTCCAATATAAGTAAGTATACGTCCTGACTGTCAAATGGATGCGTGGTGGCAGACATAATACAATCCTCCAGTAAAAGAATAAGCACAGACATTACACAGTTATGTTTTTTACTTTGGAGTTGTGCTGATGTTTTTGCATGTGCATTTTAGTGGCTAATGGCTGAAAGTAGCTGACATTCCCGGAAACGAGCATCCCACTTAGCCAAAACGCTGATATTAACAATTTGAACTGCAACTGGAACAATATAATTGAAGGCTCGCTTTCAACCAATTCAACAGCAATTTTCGTTTTGCGAACAGAAGAATAAAAAAGGTCGATTCTTGAACGCGAGTGTAATCGAAAATCAATCGCTGTTTATTTTGTCTACAGCTCATCGGCTTTACATAGCAACAAATACTATTCAACATTTACCTGGCGTGTAATACCAGGGCCGGCGGTAACTATACTATTGAATTTCATATTAATATTAGCACTTACAAACCGTTTTATAACTGATTATGTCTGACTTACTTTATCTGTCCTTGAACCTCATTCTTTCTATCTTCTATGTCCATTTCTCGCCGCTTCTGAAATTCTGACTAATTTCCTCGTCATTCGTTTCATTCGTTCTTAGCGTCATCTCACATGAGTTCGTTATAATATCTTCTCTATCTGTAACTCATATTCCAGCCACTTTTCAATGTAGAAACTGTTTATTCGCCAGTTTGAATGTCCTGATAGTTCCATGCACAGCCTTCCATTCGAAAACTCCACAAAGTCTGTTTGTTGTTAATTCACGTCAGTATGACGTTTTTCTGTTGACAACTTGTCTCCTAGTTTCTCTGAGTGGTTTTCGGCTTATAGGATTTCTACATACTTTCTGTGACGTAATTCTCGGGCACTAGCTATATGGCATCAGTTGGCAACGAAAATAATTTTAATCCCAGAAATAAATATTACAAACCGTGGCCCAAGCCTGGCCATTCCATTTGTGATGTGCTGAATTATGACCTAACTGCACCCTGGTGTGTTTCTCAGCTCGTTGCATGTGAAGATGTTACCTGTGAAGTTCCAATGCCGGCCTTGTATCACCTCGCTGATTTCCCATCCTGAAGAAGTGTTCGATGACTCTTCAACACAAATGCAATGAAGATGGTGCATCAGTACCCGGTGGGGGAGTAATTTCCTTTACCAACCAAAGTGGGCAAGCTCATGCAGTGCCACATTTCCATTGTGATCGTGGCTATAAATACTGCACCGCTAACTTAACGCTTAACGAGAAGGCCTAATGATTCTTTTCATGTGCAATTAATCGATCGCTTGTGTTTATAACATCTTCATTGTCATTGTTAATAATGAAACATGTGATATGTGTATACGAATTTCCCTCCTGACATCTCTTGTAAAAAATGAGAAATGTGACATATGTTAATGGCTTCCCCTCCCGACATCTCTTGTCAAAAATGAACAGTCTGATAGATTGACTGCTGCCGCTGCTTTGAGCGCCTAGCTATATTATTACAAGTCTTATGTGGTGAAAGCTCCTTTTGCGATCGTGAAGAAAATGCAGAAAAACAAACAAGATCGTTATATCGAGAGGTTGATTCATTGTAGGGAAGGGAGCAGTTGAGTAGAGGGTTAAAACAACACTCAACGAGTAGTGGTAAACGCGTTCACACAGGTTGCGACTACCACCAGCCAGGAAACCATTAAGAGTTAGGGGCCCGTTTGAGTATGTCCATAGTGCAATAATGTTGAATCTTGATTTCATATTCGTATTCATTTCCCGATGCTGTGATGTCGGTTCAGTGACTCAAGTCAACTCATTTATCTCTTGCCAAATTATAAGTACTGAATGAATTACTCTTAATTAGTGGATATGTAGATGTGTGTCAATTTTTGCACAAAGTAACGTGCTATATTTAAAGCATATCATTCAGTTGAAGAAGTCAGTCTCATGAAAGCATATTTCAATACCATATGCGAATCAGTTTTGGGAATCAACTTCATTGCAAGAAGAACCCACAAGCTATAGAATGCTAACAACGATTTATATCGATATGCTATCTAAATATCCACACACATACACACCCACCCACACACCCCCACACCCATCCACCCCACCCCCACCTACCCACACCCACCCACATCCACCCACACCCACCCACACACACACCCACGCAAACACCCACCCACCCACACACACACGCCCACCCACACACCCCCACACCCACTATACGGGTATAGACACATCTCAGTTAGTCTAGCCCTTTCTTTGTTATCGTCCCTTCAATTGCCTTGATTTCTTGTTCCTTCTAATTTGAAAGTTGTTAACTGTAATAACGAGTCTATTTTCTTTCGATATTTTAATCTAAATTGCACATCTTTCTCATAATAACAGCAAAAGTTGTCAACTGATATGGTTACCTGGACGAACACAACCAGCTTTACCAATGTTATTACCCACCTTATCAGTATTACAATCATCGCCCTGTGTATCGTTATCCTATCAACGTGGTATCATCGATATCAATACGGGCATCTTGCACTTTGTGGTTGTGAGACACCCTTTTTCCGGTGAACATTATCGCAACGCAAACATCCTAATAACAACTATCGTTTATGATACAAGCGGTAGCAATTCAGCCCTGCTATACAGACTGCATATCCGTCCCAGAGGAATTACATTAATCTCCATGAGAAAACTATGCTTTGTTGTTTGGGATAAAGAGAAATACATGTTTACATGTTATCAATATAATAACCTGCGTAGGAAGGCCACACCTGCAGACGAGAAAACGATTAAACAAATATTGCCCAAATTAGATTACTTGATGGTAATTTAGATGTGTATATGACTTTCTGAATGACTCATTCATTATATTCTAGTCTGGGAGATAGAAAGGTATAAAGAAACAGGAGAGAGACATAGACAGACAGAGCGAGCGAGAGAGAGAGAGAGAGAGAGAGAGAGAGAGAGAGAGAGAGAGAGAGAGAGAGAGAGAGAGAGAGAGAGAGAGAGAGAGAGAGAGAGAGAACGAGAAAAAGATAAAAAAAGCGGACCCAAAAGAAGAAGGAAAAAGGAGGAGTAGGATACGGGGGGGGGGGGCCGTGATGTTGGCGGAGAAGTATTGTAAATATAATCTTAACGATATATTATTTTTATTACATTGTTGAAAATGTAACGATATTGCGTGCACTTTTGAATGCATTCATTTCTGCTAATCCAGCACTGTATGGATTTTAAAAAAAAACACACATTTGAGAATGCCTATAATAATTATCAATAAACCGCACACAATTATAAAATAAAAGGCAAACGTGAAAGTAGTCCCAGTGAAAATACTGCCGTTGGGATGAGAAATGTTAGATCTTCACATATGTTAGGCCACGAACTAGGATTTGATGAATTAAGCTGTCTACCTCGCCGCCTTTCCTTCCAAAAACATTCCTAATATATTACAAAAGTCAATCTACTGTCTTCGTAGGTAAGCACACTAACCATCATACCACAGTGGTTTTCCCCAATCGTCAATAGTCAATAGTTTAACCAGAAATTCCTACAGTGGGGGGGGGGGAGGGGGGAAGAAAGGACGTGGAGATATAGAAATACACGGAGAAGAGAAGTACAGACATATATAAATAATATGGTACATCAGTGCAGTAGTGTGCATACATGACTTTAGTATCCTGTTAACATACGTTAACAAGCGTGAGGCTTGATCGTGGCCTGTCTTTCAGAGATCACATCGATTATGTCATAACGAAAGCTCGAAAATGTTTGTCAGCAATGAGAGTCATGGCGACTGCCAATATCGAGCAAAGACTGCTAATACTTCTGTTCCAATGACTGGTGCTTTCACCCATCGAGTATGCCCTGGCCATCCTTACTGTCAGACCTACACATATTGGAAGACTTGAAAAGGTACAAAAAGAAGCCATGCGCATGATTTTGGGCTGCACGAGAGACACCAGCTGTGTAGCGATGAGATACCTCCTTGACTTCCCGACAATGAACCACAGGATCAAGATCTGGAGAGCTCGTGCATTCTTGAAAATAAGTGCGGGTGAGCAGCACCCTCTGCATAAAGATATATTCAGAGAAAAGGGCAACAGGCTAAAGAGGGGTAAATCATGAATGGGTCGGGCGGAGGATGTCATCAGACAGGTCTGCAGTCCTACCAGTATCAACCCCGGCAAGGAATGGGTGTCTGTGCCTCCAGCTTTTAAGTGCGCCTTCTCCTGCATTATCACACTTGACAGAAGGTGCAGAGAACAGAATTCTGTCACTGTCAATGCAAAGGTCAACGCGCTCCTCTATGGACACGCAGACAACCCTCAAGTGCTTATCAATACAGATGGATCTGTTGTAAATAAGCAGAGAAGTGCATGGGCATTTACAGCCCGTTCAGCGGGCCAAACCGTCCAATAATCCAGTGGTGCCCACACTATGCCCACGAGCAGCATGACGATGGAGATGATGGCAGTAACACAGGCTTTCCTATGGCTAAAATCACAGCATTATACCAACGTGTGTGTACTACGTAATTCAATGTAAATAGGAATATTCTTCAACAAGTGAATAGGTACAATTATCTCGGAACAGTAATAACATCTGATGGGAGATGCCTTGAAGAGATTAGAACAAGAGTCGTCATGGCAAAGGTAGCCTTTAGCAAGATGAAAAACATACTGACCAATTAAAAGATGTCAATTGAAACGAGAAAAAGAGTGTTGAGATGCTACATAGAACCTGTACTTTTATATGGATGTGAAGCGTGGACAATGAGCAGTCAGGCTGAAAAACATCTGATGGCTGTGGAGATGTGGTTTCTGAGGAAAATGCAAAGAATACCATGGACAGCCAGAAAGACCAATGAACAAGTCCTTCAAGAAACAAATGACGATCGTAAATTGATTAGAGAATTTAGACGTAGACAGTCAACATTATTTGGGCATGTTATGAGAAGAAATGGATTGGAGAACTTGGTGACAACTGGTAAGATCGAAGGGAACAGACCAAGGGGAAGACCTAGAAGCAAGTACCTGGATGGCTTGGCCTTGTGGCATGGTCGAGACAGAAACGCGGAGCTGATCCACGACTCTGGTGATCTAGTGAGATGGCAGAACAAGACCGCCCACGCTTACCGGCATGGCACATGATGGATAATGGATGGATAGATTCGGAGGGTCAAAGCTGGATCTGTGCGTAGAAAGTGGACTGAGTCGCTGAGGAAGTCTGTTGTCCGTAAAGTCACCTTCATCTTTGTCCCGGGACATGCGGGAGTCGAGGGAAATGAACAAGCTGATAAACTGGCTGGCTCTGCACCCCCTGCAGATGGCCAGCCCATGGATCGTGCCGATATTATTAACGTCCTTAAAGACACGTCAAGAACAGAAGACTTTGATGTCAGTGAATCCACATCGCTGTCCAGGATGAAAGACTTGGGAGTAAGAATTGGCACGGCCAGACACGAGCGGTACATCGGGAACACGAGGTGCCTTGTTAACCAACACAGAACTGGCACTATTAGCCACCGAACGCTGATGCTTATGCTGGGGGAGGATCTGAGCACCTATGGACCTGTCCGGAGTGCAATGAAGATACCCCAACCGATAACTGATAACTAATACGTTACTATGATGGCATACTGTTTCTGGGGTTAGGTTATAATACGCCGTTAAGTGAGTATAGTACAATAGTACTTCCGACTATATGATTACTTTAACACTTGGCATATCCACAGCAGGAAATTCAACATCAAGCTAAATATGTACCGCGTATAAAATCCACATTCAATTTTTCCTGGACCAAAATAGCATCAGGCCTTTACAAATGAACTCGCAACTATAATATAGTATGCATTATAAATACTTCACTAACGTCACAGATGCGTGAGATGTGAACAATTGACGACTGGAGAAAACATCCAAAGGAAATATGGCGTCGTACCAATACCAATATAGCTTCGCCGTTGTCCGATAAATTGTAGTTGAACCAGATTTGAACTCAGGAAATATTTCGAGTTGAAGTGATAAGTTTTTGTAGAACTTGGCTTGTGCACGATTACTGTCGGTAATACTATTATTGCGAATAAGTAACAACACAGCTCACCGAAAGACAATTAGTTTGATGGCACATCACAGAGGATTAGCACAAGGAACAATTTCAGAAGCTCAGATCACAGAATCACAAAATGACCAAACGAAGAAAAAACCTGTGGGCTCTAGGGAAATACTAATAAACAGCGGTGAATGTGAACAAACACAAGTGGGATATTGCTTCTTGACATGTGGAAAATACGGTTGCGAGATTGGGTTTTTGACGCCAATTTCCAGAAATGTGGTTTTTTAAACATCAGTGGTGTATGCTAATTTGTATGACTGTTTTGGCTTTTAGAGGCGTTTCTCCAAATTAACCATATCTCCGTTCCCTTTTATATAATATGAATAGTTTTGCTGTCAGAAAAATTGTTTGATTCTCTCCTCTCTTCTTATCTTCTGAATGTCATCTCCCAATGCAGCACAGGCTCTCAAACAACTAATTCCGTGCATTTTATAGATATGACCATGAATGGTTGAATTGTTCACCTAAGTTTCTACGAGATGTGTTGTCAGTGCCATGCCAGTCCAGGTTTGTCCGCTCTTAAGACATGGATGGTTTGTTACAGTGTAACTAAGTTTTGCTTCCCTTATGTCCCCAGGTAACAGACTATGTTATGATTGTGCCTTATTTAATGTAAACAAATATTTAGTGTGATAAGAATAAGAAATAACCAAACCAATCAATATCTCCCATTTCGACTTTTGAAAAAAAAAACACCATTAGTATACACCCCTGGATAGTTAATGGAGGGGTCATGTTGAATATCTTGATGAATGGAAAGAGCAATAAACCCACTTGTATTGAACAAACCTAATCAGAGCTGGGCATACTATTAGCAACAAGACTGTTAAAGGAAATGTCATAATATGAAAAGACATGTTCTTTAAGTTTACGACACCAGATATACAATCGTTTGGAAGTTTTAACAACTGTTTTCATGAACCACACCGGATCCTCATAAACTGTGCCAGTAATTATTTACACAGCAGATGGGTCTCTAGAACAAACTGTATAATGTAAATAGAAGCACACACATATACACACATACTCACACATTTAATTTGGTATTGTTTTCTTTGCAGAATCCGGTAAGTTCGATGAACGTTCGCGATGATTGGACGTCATCTCTCACGATCACTAAACTTGGATCATGTCTGTGTTCTTGTCCCGATTATGCCATCCAGGAGTTTATAACATTGTCCTCCGCTTAGTTAGTTAGTCAGTTATTTAGTTAGTTAGTTAGTTATTTGGTTGGTTGGTTGGTTAGTTGGTTAGGTAGGTAGGTAGGTAGTTAGTTAGTTAGTTAGTTAGTTAGTTAGTTAGTTAGTTAGTTAGTTTAGTTAGTTAGTTAGTTAGTTAGTTAGTTTTGTTTAGTTACTTAGTTAGTTAGTTAGTTAGTTAGTTGGCTAGCTAGCTAGCTAGTTAGTTAGTTAGTTAGTTAGTTGGTTAGTCGCAGTTCCAACTTCACAGCAACGGTCGTTCCCATTTTGCTCCGTTCCTGTGCCATTGAATATCACACAAAATGCTCCTCACTGCCCCATGTGAAAAGTGGAACAGTCAGGAGTCTCGACAAACCAACAGCCCGCACAGGTACACTGTGCATAATGCCGCCGCCAGAATGCCAACATAAAAGTCCTCCACGAAAAATACACTTCATCGTCGATGGAAGCGGCAGACATTAGAAAACCAGCAGCCATACATTTCTGCATAAGGCAAAACCAGTCAGTTCTGCGACACAGCCGGCCGCCATTACTGACCATGCAGTTCACGCTTCAAACAAACCCGGACAGATGTAAAAGCATTTCACACGAAATTCACAACGCACAGTGTTGCGCCACGCACTCAACTCAGTAGCCAGGCGACAGAGCCATACACTTCCTGTCCAACATGAGGAAAATGCGAATGCAAACGGTAGACATGAGCACAAACACTCCTGAGACCGTGACCGTTTACATGCCTATCCTCCATGTTCGGCACCGGAAGTTCTGTCTTCCCTGGTCATTTACACCGACATGTGTTTGCTGTCTTTAAGGTTTCATTTTTCTGTTTGTAGTAACGTGCGTCCCCCCCCCCCCCCCCCCCCCCCCCCAAAAAAAAAAAAAAAAAAAATTAGACTGTCTAATTAATTAAATGTAAAATTAATTTACGGTTTTAATTTTGTTTATTTAAAGACTGTCTCATTCTTTTTTCTCTCCATTCATGGTATTTTTAGCATGTTTCTCAGATAATACAATTACAAAGTTTGTAGATATTTTTTTTTATCTCGTATGCTTATTGTCCATGATTCACATGCATACAACAGTATAGGTTCTATATAGCACTTTCATATTTCTTCCCACTGCACTTCAAATAACCAATTTTTTTTTCAACTGCTGTTTATGTCTTCTATTTTGGAAGCACTACTTTTGTCAGTGCGATTTGTGTTCTAATCACTACAATTTCCGTCAGATGTTATCTCTTCAATGAAAATCATACATATTTACATGTTTAAAAATTAACGCATTTACTTGGATGTTACATTGTAGAAGTTCTTTCTTCTTGAAGATTACCATATTTTATGTTTTCTTGTAATTTCATTTTAACCCTCGCTGGTCAAGTGTACGATAGCAGTAGTAATTGCTGCAGATCCTATTCATTAACTGCAATCAATACGGTATCGTTTGCATATCGTATATTGCTGATGTACTGTCCCCCGATAGCGGTTCAGCAATTTAAATTACATTTCTCAAAATATTTTCACTTTTTCGGGAAAAATGTCTGAAGACATTACTGTACACATCATTGTCGCTCGTCTTTTGACAAACTCCATTATCTATTTTAGTTGCATCTTGTTGTTTTCAATATATGTTCTTTGCATGTCTATGGTTTTCCCGTTAATTTGAAGACATGTAAGCATCTTTTTCACTTCAACGCGCCTTCCTCTATCGAAAGACTGTATATACCTTATGAAGCAAAGATGTAAAGAATCTTTTTCACTTAAACGTGGCTTATTCTATCGAAAGTGTGTATGTGCCTTATTAAGACAAGGTGTACACCTTTGTTTACAGTTTACAACTGTTTAATGATTATTAATGTTATCAGCGAATCCATAGCATCTATTGTACCCTTGTCTTCTGCAAACACACATTGATCTTCTTCTATCTTTAGTTGTATTTGCCACCTGTTACCTTGCAGTGTTTGTCTCTTTAGACCAGTGTTTCCCAACCTTTTTTTGTACCATGCCCCACTTAAGCCTTTCTAAAATTCATATTGCCCCCCTCCCCCGCCCCATGCCCCCCTCAACATATACATTATTTTTAATATTCAAAAATTGAAATGTTCACTAAAGAAACTTGAATGATAGGTTTTAGGAAGAAATCACTAGGAAATTATTGAGCAAACACAGTAAGTACATTTTCAAAACATACAACGGAGAACTGAAATTCAAGTACAAAATAATTTTAATGAAAGATTTTTCCATATTATTTTAATTATTAGTAATTATTTATTATTTAAAGTTAGTGAGATCCTTGCGCTTGATGCTTGCTGCAAAGAGAACTTATGTCAGGTTCCAATTTAGTTAACTTCAGTCTCAAGTCTCCCCTTTTTGTTATATTCAGCCGATTTCTTCCATTTTCGAATTGCCCCCCTTAACCCTGTGGGGTGTGGGCCCCACGTTGGGAAACACTGCTTTAGACAGAGGCTATCGGATTTACACTGTAAACAAACGGCGGAAGATAAGGAGAAACCACCACATCTCTAGTACGCGATGATGTGAAAAGGTACTTGCACTTATGAATAAAATATATACGATGATATGAATACAGGTCAGGCAATAAAATATGTATGTTATGCAGATAGTGCAGTTCCGGGAAAAATTAAACATTTTAGTACGCTTTTCAAACTTTAGAAAATATATATATTAGACATATATATTTCAATAGACTTTGAAAGATGTAATCCGGCGGTACCTCATTCAAGTTCCCACGCCAGTTCTAGGCGGAGATGTTGATATATAAAACTTAAATAAAAGCATGCGAAATGTTTAAATGGAAACCAACACAACTATATTCCTTACGCCTACTGAAAAGCCAAGTAAACAGTATATTGTTAATAGCACGAATATTAGAGGAAAGGTTTATGTTTATTATTTTAGTAGTATTACCTTATATAACCTAGATCTTATTCTTCATATAGATCGTGCGTGTGACGTTGGTGATCATGTCTGTCCACATCCTTCTGTCTCGTGTGCTGCCAACCATTCTGATACTGATGTTCCTGCATGCCATTATGACAAACTATCCAGTATTTTCTCTCTTGGTCTCCCCATTCTTCCTTTATCAACCAACATCCCGTTGTGGCAACATACTCCAGCTATCCTCCTTCTTATGACATGCCCAAAGCGTGTGGACTGTCTTCGTCTGATGCGGATAAGCAGGTCTCTTCGTGAGTTAATTACTTTCAAGAATATGTTTATCACTGTTTCTATTGTTACTGTTACACTATGTTCTCATCATTCTTTTCTAAAACTACATCTCACTGTAGAATTGTTTTCTCTGTCATTAATTTCTTCTTCGGAGTGTTCTTCATTCTTCTTTGATTATCTCCTTTGATGTCCGTTGTAGAGGAGCGGCTGAGTGGCTAGAATGCGGGATTCTCCTTCGGGAGACCCGAGTTCGAATCCTCGGTAAGGTGTGGAGTTCTTTTCTGACGGGGAAAAAAAGAAAACTCTAACCTGCACATTTCGCGGCGACTGCACTAGCTAGGTTGCCTTAATTCTTCAGGCTCAAGATCCCCGCTGCCATACATCGCGGTGTACTATATTGGCAGTAAATGGCATCTTTTTTGTCAGATGTCAGTTGTATTTACTCGTTAAGCTTTTCCATTGTTCGTCTATACTGTCTGTTTTTCCCCCTAATGCATTGTATCGATTCCGTACAGTAATGGTATATTTATTACTCCTGATGTCAAGCAAGTATTGACAACTCTCACCTTATATTTCTTGTTCACGTCTTTAATTTCTTAAGTTGTATTCTGTGTTTTCCTTTTATTGGTGCATGGCCAAGATATAAAATAAATGTCAATACATGTATGCACTAATGTTTGGATAATTTTATATTGAAACAAAAATATGTGCATTTTAGTGGAAACGTTACGTGACGCGAGTTTCAGGGTAAGGGTGAGGTGACCTCAAGGGCTAGTACAGGGCGTACATGTTAGTGATAAAAGGGTACTCGGGAAAATGACGGTGCTTTCCGTGAAAAAGGTGAGAGAGAATGAGGGGTTGAGTAAAAGAGAGAAAGAGAGAGAGAGAGAGAGAGAGAGAGAGAGAGAGAGAGAGAGAGAGAGAGAGAGAGAGAGAGAGAGAGAGAAAGTGTGTGTATGTGGTATGGGGGAGAGAGGGAAGGAAAGGGAGAGAGAAAGACAGGAGAGAGAGAGAGAGAGAGAGAGAGAGAGAGAGAGAGAGAGAGAGAGAGAGAGAGAGAGAGAGAGAGAGAGAGAGAGAGGCTAATGGCGAGTTGCATTCCCATATTTACTGAACTTGAGATCAATAATTGGATACAAGTGTAGGGTGTCAAATTAAAATAATTTCTTAGCGTTTAAACTGTTTCACTTAAACATCGGCTAATTTGAGTTAACTAAATGGTCAGTGCTGCAGTACAATGCAAGGCCACATAAAGCAGTGATGTTCACAGATTACGATGTGCTACGCCGGAATTAACAAAACCAGAATCCTTTACAACAGCCTGATAGTGAGGTGAAGTGCATTTCGAAGGAACTGAAGTTCCTACAGCGGAAATCAAGTAAGATATTGCGCAAATGCTCGAGGTAAAAGATGTAGACGAAACCATTCTGATACGAATCCAAGGTATACAGACAATAAATCGAACTGCTGAAAAAGAAGGCAACCAGCTTGTCGTCACAAAGGCAAGACAATAGCAGTCAGGAAGCTATGACAGCTACATTACAGACCAAACTCGCATTTCAACTGAAACCGTTAAGATACAGAACTAAATATAAACAAACACAATAAGAGGCAGTACAAAAAAAACCCCACTAACATCGAAATAAGTGACATAACTCAAGGATACAGTAAAAACACAATAAGAGGCAGAACTAAAGGATACATTAACAGTGCTATAATAGACAGAACTGAAAGATACACCAATAACACAATTAGAGGCTGAAATTAAGGATAAATTAACAATACAATAAGAGGCAGAACTAACAGAACCACAAACACCACATTAAGCGACAGAACTAACGGATACACTAGCAGCGCTATAAGAGACAGAACTAAAGGATACACTAACAGCGCTATTAGAGACAGAACTAAAGGATTATAAGTGCAATAAGACATAACTAAAGGATACACTAACAGCGCTATGAAAGACAGATCTAAAGGATACACTAACAACACTATAAGAGACAGAATAAAGGATATACTAACAACACAATAAGAGACATAATTTAAAAATATACCAACAGTGCAATAAGAGGCAGAACTAAAGGGAGTGAGAGAATTATCATACTGTGACATGTTGTTATGGATGCGTGTGAAATTATAAAGAAGAATAACACTCGTGCAGCAAGGACTGTGCAGCAAAATGTGCCTTAAGGCCGCCCCCCCTCCCCCCCCCCCACCCTGCCAAACGACATCTCGGGGTATAATATAATTCCTACAATGCAATAACAGAATGCTTGATAACAGAACACGGCTCGTAAACAACAGTCGTCAAATGCAGGTTTAAGAAGCCAAACCTGAACTGAAGAAGGAAATCTACTCCAATGGACTTTGAAAGTTGAAACGGTGTTTATTTTCCGCAGTGTTCAGGCTTGTAACAACGACAATAATAAATAATAACATACTGTGCCTGTTCTGACCAGGCGGCAGTATTACAATTAGAATTAATATTAGTAACATGTCCAAAGCCATCTGCACTCGAGTTCTAAACAATGTCCTTGCCCGTCCACACGGCGTCCTTCTCTCTATCTTCGCAATGTCCTTTCTGCCAATTTTCAGACATCGAGATTCTGCGTTTGTCTGCCTGTTTATTTGTGGCTTCGATGCACGTTGTGCCCACAGATTGTTTCGTCCATTCCAATTACCAATTCAGCCACTAATGCGATATAAAGCCTGTGCTTAGCCAACCGATATTTCCCAAATCAACATGAGCTGCCGCTCCGAAGAATCTCCCAAGTCCGTCTCCCTTTGTTGTTGTTGACAATCTTTGATGACGTTTCTGTGTTGACACGTCATGTGCTTGGATTTCTTAGCATTTTGGTTTTGGGATTCTCTGATATTTCTAATTTATCTTATTGCGTCACACCTGCTACTTGGCAGTATGCCCCCTCCCCTTTGAAAATGATGCAATCATTTTAAACTGTTGTCGATTATTTTAACCCGACAAGTAGCAGTGCAGACGCAATGAGTCATATGTTGTGCCTAATACGATGGTATGGTCTCCTATCAATCACACACAAAATCTAAAAACAAGTTAGTATTATACGACTGGCACCCACTCCAGGCTACACCCAACGGTAGACGTCGTGTAGCACTGCATACGGGAGGGCTGTGCTAACTACACTATACTACAGTCTAGTCCCTCATTTGTCGAAACCGACAAGCTTCCACACCCTAAGCTATAAAACCCGAGTGAGGGGACGTGTGTGATTAACTGGTACCAATCCGTCTATATTAGTTTGGACTTATAACTATAATCTCATTTTATTTTTCATCTCCTATGTCATCAGTCCTCGCTACGTTGATAGGTGAGGCTTTCTGCCTTAGTAATGGTTGACGTATAAAATTCATATCAGTTTCCTTTCCTTTGTCGTGACGGTTATATGTTGAATATCAATGTAGCTCTGGCTATGTTCGCCTCATGCAGTAAGGAATGCAATGTCGAATCACTTTCAATATGTGACATCATCATTGTCGCCTCATGTGTTGACGGTATACTAAAACATCATAATCAGTCTATTCCCGCCGAACTAGGACAATCATAATCTTAAAATACCCATATGCAACTTATGAACTAGTAATTCATTAATCATAACACTTAATTAAACCTGAAATAAAAGAAAATCGCATAATATGCACATACTTTCATTGTGTCATGCTATTCAGCCCGATATATCATAATGTATAGTCTGTAATGTTTTTCGTCTGACCTGTAACGTGTATGTGTTTAATATACAAATCATCTACATTCTACCAACAAATATGCATGTAACAACTTCAATATATCATCCATCTTTCAACGATGGATGATGTAATATGTGAACCTTATATGAATTATATGATCCTCTCATCGAACTCGTGATGAGTGAACCGTGACGAAGAATACACAGGAATGATAGATACGAATGACATGATCCTCTCATCGTCAGTGTGATGAGTGAACCATAACGTATAATCTGATTCTATGCGTTCGTGAGATGAATGTGACGTGTGAATCAGTATAATAACGCGAAGTGCGAATGCGAGTAATGTTTAGACTCGATGATGTGACGCGTGACTAAACCCGATGATGTAAAATGTGAATCTGAGTAATCATGTTATATGTGAATTCCATCTATGACGTGATATATGAATCTGATCGAAGACTCAAGATGTGAATTCGACCTCTAATGTGAAATACGAATCTGATTAATGACGTGGCATGTGAATCTGATCAACGATGTAACAACTGAAACTGATCTAAGATGTGAGATGTGAATTCGACCGATGATGAAACATGTGAATTCGACCAATAATGAGAAATGTGAATTCGACTAATGCTGATAAATGTGAGTTCGACCATTGCTGGAAAATGTGTATTCGATCAATGAGGACAACTGTGAATGTGACCAATGACAACCGTGAATTTGACCAATGATAACCACTGTGAATTCGATCCATGATGACAACTGTGAATTTAAACATGATAACAACTATGAATTCGATCAATGATGTGAAATATAAATGAATAAAAGTTCACATGACTAAAGTAAATTCGTAAATCAGTTAAATTAACTAATAATAACAAACACTGGTGTCACTCCATCAAGACCGCACCTAGTTCCTGATGAAATTGTGAAGTTTCAGCAACGTGTCCAAATGTACAGTCACTCGCGCACATTATTGAAGCGAAAATAAATGCACTGACCACATCAAAAGTCCGTGGATCACTATAACAGCATCGGCCCGACAAATATTGTCCGCGTCTTCTGCCAATGAATTAAATCAACAAAATACGTATATATCTGACGATATTTAATATGTAACTAATATATATTGGAATGTTTATTGTGTTTGTAAAGAAATTCCATTTGGGTGTCTGCGAAATAAAATAAGCAATCGGCCTGTTGTACTACATGTATGAACGCAAACAAACAACATGAAATATGATAGCAGATAGGAATTTTAGAGTCTACTAAGAAGATCTGTAAGGTATTATCCTTGCCTGGAATACGATATATATCAAACTCTTGAAGAAGTAATCCGTAAGGACTTGTAAAGAAAGTAAACCAGAAATATAAACAGAATATTCGGATTGAACATGAATTTTCTACCAAGCAGATATTTAGAAAATAAATTTATTAACTCTTTCTATTAGTGATAAAGCTAACAACAAGTGTCTGAAAAGGTAGAGAACAGGATTTAATTTGCTATCATGAATTTGTAAAAGAATAACAGAGATAGCGTGAAAAACAGTTCCGAACAAGTTGCCTTCATATCAGCGAAATTCGGAACAAACACATGGTAATAAACTTCCTATTTGGCCGTGTCAACAACTGTAATGTGTATGTAGCGAAATATGAGCTGATATATGTTTAATTAATACACTTATTCGTTCCTTCCTTTCTTTCACTCTTTCTTTTCTTCCTTGTTCCGTTCTGTCTTTCTTACGTTTTCTTTCTTTCTTTCTTTTTTTCTTTCAAACTTATGGTGTCTCTTTTCTGCATGTATGCCATTATCTGTATATCTTAACTTTATTGACTTGAAAAATGATATAGTTTTCACTCGTGTGTATAATGTGTACCGCATATACTATAATGAGGTAAGTTTGGTATATTTGAAGCAAAAACAAGGTAAGTAAATTTTGCAAGTAAAGACAAATGTCGTTTGTTTTCTGTAATGCTCTTTCCATTTTCTTAACCAGTTCATATAATATTTATTGGTGTGTGTGCAAATGTCCGTGACATATTTCTTGACTTGCGAGTGAATGTTTGTAAGATATATCTTGACTTGTGCGTAGATGTTTGTAATTGCGCAATCATAATAGGTGAGGGGTGATTGACTGAGCATCAACACATGAACAATCAATATGGTTATGACGTTCCGTTGCTGTTGTTCTGTGTATTGTATATGTTGTATGTTAACATTAGATGCACTTTTGGTTAATGTTATCACCTTTGCTCTATTTTCAAGTGGTTTCTGTTGATTCTTTTGATTGGTTTTATTTATTGACAAATGAGAATGTCTGCTAATTTGATTTTGTTGTCCAACACCACGTGTTGTAGAATTAGTATCAACTTTCACATGATTGGATTCGTTTACGTCATGAACTTTCGGAAATAAATATTTTTGTGTAATTATGCCGTCCCTCTGTTGTGTTATAAAATATTTTGTACATGTCAATGGGGACTGTGTGTTGTCATTTGAAGTAACCTGTGTTAATTGCCTATTTTCTTCTTCTTGCGTCTCTTGTATACGGGTTCGTGCGAGTGCATTGGAAAGTCTGGGTTCGATCGTTACTTCCTGAGCGTAATCTATGACATTAAGGACATTACCAATTATCAACCCAGCACACGGGTTTGGTAATACTGCTGCACATATTTACCCCTTATAATAGGGACATCTTATTGAGACCCATGCGGTCTTATATTTTTCTAGAGTACCTCCGAACTATCTGCAAATAACACTTTACCTGTGTAATTTCTCTTATTCACTAGTTTGTGGTACACTCCCGCAACAGATGCCCCTGTGTCTCTTAAACACGTTGTTGGCGATCCATTAACCCATGCTTGGTGGATCTTAAGAGTGCCTTTCTGGGTGTACACTGCGATAGCTTCATGTATATGTCTCTTGTGGCTGCATGTGAAAGATTCATCATTATGGTATTCCCTACATACTTTACATGATCTGTCATTGTGACATGTCTCTATCATGGCTGCATGAGCGTATTCTGCACCATCTGAGTAGCTACTAGTGTATGTATATGCTGCTCTAGCTTCCTCCCATATCTTCTTCATCTTACACGACCTAGAGATATGGCCGTACGCTAAACACGTGAAGCATTTGATACTCTTTTTGTAAGCATCATACTTACTAATCCTCTTAGAAGTGAAGTTTTGAAGATACGAATCATATGCCGGATTCTGGTCACACATTTCAAGCGAGCCGTGGTTAAGTTTACAGTGTGGGCACTGTGTGAAATGACCATTTATAGGCTTGTCTGAATCTCTGTGTGTGTTATGATATGGCCCTCTGTTTCTATGTTGTGAGAATCTGTTACCTCTACCGTGACCTCTTTAATTCTGAACTCTTGCACTAGCACTTATCACAAGCTCTGGCTGCGCACCCTCTGCAAATACGTCACGGTGTGCGTTATAGAATACCTCTAACCGAGCCTCCATCTCCGGGATAGATTTACATTTGTTCTCTACCAGAAATGTTGACATTGAATCTGGCACTGATGATAATAGTTTATCCCTTAACATGAGGTCACGCAGTTTCTCAATATCAGAAGATACATCTTCCGCTTTCAACCACTAATCAAAACGTGATGAAGTTTCTGATACGTAGTCCAGAAACGTCTGATTTGCTTTCGGTGTTTGGGTCCTAAACGTCGTTCTTAACCCAGCAGCATCAAGAATGAAATGCGATAGGAACCTATCTCGAATGTATGTGTAGTTGTTCCGTAAGTTTTCAGGGATCAACTCTACCACCTTTAAAGGCTCTAATGTGAGGTGACGGTGGAATAAGATAGGCCAATCCTGTTCTGGAATCTTGTAGAACTTGACCAGGACCTCGAAAATAGTAATCCATGCAGAGACCGAATCCCCTAGTGTGAAGTTCTTGATGAGACCCTGGAAACGTTTAATAGGATGTTTCAATATCGCATATATATCCAGGTGACTGATTGGTTTACCGTTGTTGACTTCTCAGATACGAAGTCCCCATGTCCTGCCAAACGACATGTTGGGGTAAATAATATAATTCCAACAATGCAATAACAGATTGATTGATTGATTGATTTAGGAATCGACTTCACAGCATTCGGGGCATTCCCACAAGCGCTCCGTCCCCATCCTCAGCAGCAAGCGAAGAGTTCCAACACTAATAGTACCAGTAGCAATCTGATTATATGTCCGTCTCGTCTTTCCTCTGAGCGTTGAGCATCGGCCAGATCCCTTCGTCACTCCTCGTTGTCTCATTCTTGCCAGACCATGGTAATCCATTTGCTCCTCCGAGGTGTGCACGTGCTCCCACAAGGCCGCAACCACGTCTGCCTTGTCATGTATCATTACTCCACCAAGTTCCGCAGAGCCAGCCAATCTGTCCGCCTGTTCATTTCCCAGCACACCGGCATGCCCCGGAGAAAAGATCCAGGCGATGCTTGTCACCCGTGACCTCCGAAGAGAAGCAAGCCACTCCGCACGAAGCCTGCCCGTCCTTACCCTCGTCAGCATGCTTTCTGAGTCAGTTACAATCACGATGTGTGTGTGTGTGTGTGTGTGTGTGTGTGTGTGTGTGTGTGTGTGTGTGTGTCGTATTCTCCATCCAGCGGAGAGCCGCAGTGACCGCCTCCACCTCCATTCTTAAGCTGGATGTTGTGGTATCATATGCCAGGCTCTCCTGCCCCAAACGTCGACCATTGGCTTTGGCTATGAACCCCCAATAACAGAATGCTTGATAACAGATCACGGCTCGTAAACAACAGTCGTCAAATGCAGGTTTAAGAAGCCAAACCTGAACTGAAGAAGGAAATCTACTCCAATGGATTGTGAAAGTTGAAACGGTGTTTATTTTCCGCAGTGGTCAAGCTTGTAACAATGACAATAATAAATAATAACATACTGTGCCTGTTTTGGCCAGGCAGGCAGTATTACAATTAGACTTAATATTAGTAACATGTCCAAAGCCATCTGAACGTTGTGTCCACAGATTGTTTCGTCCATTCCAATTACCAATTCAGCTACTAATGCGATATAAAGCCTGTGCTTAGCCAACCGATATTTCCCAAATCAACATGAGCTGCCGCTCCGAAGAATCTCCCAAGTCCGTCTCCCTTTGTTGTTGTTGATAATCTTTGGTGACGTTTCTGTGTTGACACGTCATGTGCTTGGATTTCAGCATTTTGTTTGTGGGATTCTCTGACATATCTAATTTATCTTATTGCGTCACACCTGCTACTTGGCACACCCCCTCTTATTGGTGCAATGCATTTCTTTCAAATATATTCATGAACAGACCACGAGAATTGTCAAACTCAAAAACTTGCCATTGGAATGACTTATTTTTTGTGAATTGTATGTGGGTGGCTGTCTACAAAATTAATCGTCTGTACAATGTGGAAGAAACTATGTTGCCGAATAGCAATAAGATAACAAAAATGAAGTTTCTGATGCTTGTGCTAAAGACATCTGGTGTTGTTATCACAATATAACAACTGTAATTTATCGATACATAATTGGAGTAAGAAATAAAACGTTTTCTGTTTATGTTCTCTCGCCTTGAACTCAGGTGTTGTCCATACATGTGATTCTACTTCTGGTGCACTGGACTGATTTTTGCATGCGGATTAGCTTTCCCTATTATCAGTGTCCGACTTCAGAAGTATTGACCAGTGTAGTGGTTGAACCCGTTACCTCACCATAAACAAACCGGCTGTGTAAGAACCAGCGTTCTTAATCATTCAGCATTTTTGACCTCTGCCTATATGTTGATACGCCCTTTGTGCGGGAAGTCTCTAGCCGGACGTTGCTTTCTTTAGGTAGTTCCTCCTTTGCTCTCTCCTTTCACCGAATTCAAGATGATATGTTACATCGCAGACAAAATACTGAAATCCCACAACACCACACACACGATTAGAAACGACTTATGGCCACATTGATAAGGTTTCCTGCGTGGTGACAGCCTAAATTTAGATTTAACAATGGTTAATGTCATTTCTTCTTTAGATGTTGAACAACAAATGAGGCCTGGCAGTAGTGAACTGGGTTTAAAAATATTGGTTGTATTAACATTAATATTGCCGGCTTCCTGGCTGTGGCATAACGCAGCCAACATTATTCATTTATCAACACATGCCGCAAAAAGAGGAATCAACATTAAAAGAAATTGACTTCACAAACGCAATTGGAGATTGGGACTTAAAACTTAACATCGAAACTGGAACTGAACAAGTGACAAATGACGTGGATTCTTAGAAAGATTTCATCAGACCAAGCTCGGAACCCCATTGGATGGGAGAAACACGTGATCCGCCTTCGCGCCAGGGCATAATTAACATATATTACTATTTCATCAGAAATGTTAATAAGCCCGCACTTTTGTCTGAACTCGCTCCATGGACGGATGTGAGAAGATTGTGTGACCAAAAATTCAATGGGCAAGGCAGAAGTCTGGATCCGAGGTACGTTTGCTAGTCCCGTGATTAAACTAAGAACCCGATGTATCAAGTATCAAGTAATGTAAACCCATGTTTGTGATGTCAATTGAAATGTATTATTATTAATTAAAACCTCTGAAATGTAAAAATGCTCGACTGTAGATTCTAACGACGCAAAGCCATTCCCGGGCAAAAGATTCTCTTCGATGAAACTACAATCTCTGATATTCTTGAAGATAATTATTAACTTTAAGAAGTGCATTATACTACTACATTCTATTCTAAACAACTGTGCGAAGTGATGATTCGAAAGCAATCTTGTGCATTTCACCAGAAACATTGTTAAAGATGCTATCACTATCTACAGCTGAAATGACAGTTCGTGTACTAGAACAAGTGCCTTGTTCTAAAACAGACTTATCTATGCCTATTTACGATCTAGAAAGCTGAAAGTGAAATCAATCTTTCCTTTCTCCTTTATCTATAGAATTAATAGGGTTTGGCGAAATAAATATTTATATTTATGTCAAATTTAATTAGATAAGAGCACTTATGAACTGCAATACATGAGAAAGTTGTGCTTCGCGGAACACCATCACGCGCAGTGAACTTAACTCATTACTCAACATAACTTAAAACACCACTCAACACCACTCATCACCACACAACACAACACTCAACATCACAACAACAACAGGTAATGGAAGAGAGTTATTAGACACAAGAAGAAGAAGTAGTTAATTGGGAAAACACAGAGAATTATTTATACACATTGTAAACACCATTGAGTAGAAGAAATGTTATAAATGTATGTCATTTATTTACATGCATCTTGACACCTTCTCACTCTTGTCATTGTCTCACTGTACACGTTCACTGACCCAGGTCAAATGAGGACTTACATACAGCAGGAACAAGTTGATACAAGGCGTACACAGTGTGATAAACTCTGACCACCCCAAATTAACCCAACACTAGCTTAGAGAGAAAAAGAGGGGGAGGGGAACTAGTTCCTACTTCAGGAATTTAGATTTCTTCCGACCTACTTCTTATTATTGTATTGGTAGGAATGTATATATTTATGTGAATATTCATCAGTGATCTTGGTGGCTACATACCAACAACCACCCAACACATCAGCAAATTAACCACCTAAATCAGACCTGAGGGAGGGAAGCCGAGAGAAAGAGATGAACCACAAGTGAGATGGAGGATGACTTGGCTATGAGCAGAGCATGGGGAGGCCTTCAGAGGAGCTATACGGGCAGACCTGAAGTGGATCCATCAGTCAATGGACCCTGGCTTACCTAATCCTCCAGTCACCAGGTTACTTTTCTCATTGGTAGACACCACACCCAATTTCAGGAAAACTGATATTTAATGGTTGAGACATCACCATCACACTTAATATGTACAACATCAAAATGTTACTATGTTTTCACACTTGTTGACATCTCATATATTGATGCTTGTTATTGATTGTCTGGGACAATGGTCCAATGTGCAACTGTTCTATTACTTTGTGTAAATCACAATAGAGATGTATGTACTGACCAGAAGGCTCAGGCCAGTCAATAAATGATTAACATGAATTGACCTTCTGTTAATTTGTCAGTTCAAACCTATCTGTGTCAACAACTTCTTTGTACATCATGTTGTCAGAATCTAATGTGATTGATTATGTGTTTGATTGTTTAAAGATAAATTAACTCATAATGACTTACTGAATGGGGAAATAAAAAGACTCTAGATCTATCAACTGCTCAACATCCATGTTTTCTTCATCTAAATCAGGCTGAGAAAATTCTCCAGACTTTCCTCAGATTTGATAAACTAAAAGGGGGCTCCAGAGCTATCAGAATCATTGGAGAAGGGGCAGATTCCCAGTTAGTAAATTACCATTCTCACCAGGGCCATAATCTATATCTCCTAGACAATACTTAATAGAACGAGACCTGCAGATAACTCAAGGTTCATATTCTGGGGTTATTTAAGATAGAAGAGGATGGGGCTCTACATCTTTTGTTAGAGATGGGGCATACACTACAGTGATCTCCCACTCCCTTCAAAATATATGACACTGGCCTAGAGGTTAGCAACTTTTCTCCGTAATCTCGTATACTCTCGTAAATAACGTGACGACGGTGAGAATCAGCAGTGGTTCGAATCGCATCGGTAACTTACGGGGTATGTGAGCCGGCCGCTCAGAAAGCAATAGAAAACTACTGAGCGTAATCTTCCCAAAGAAATCAACAATCAGCTGCAAGATGCTGATGTTGACAGCGATGTCCTGTAAAGGATATGCAAACATTTATTTATTTAACATTAATATGATAACACATTGTCCAGTCTTTCAGGGGGCTCACTTCATCAGGGCATCAAAGGGCCCGCTTGCCATCTCGCAGCCTGACACCCTGGTCTGCCTGCCACTGGGGCCTGGTCAAGTTAAAAAACAAAACAAGTCTCTTAGTATGAACATCGTGTGAATATGTGAAGTGTTGGGACCATCACACTGTGTAGCTTTGAATACTCGAAGGTCTTTTTCTCCAGTAGCGAACATCAAGATTTCACCTCGATCCCTAGCCTATTCATACCATCGTCAGCATACCGTCCTAACTATTGTACCACCGTGCCTGATCAGGTCTAGCTAAGATTTATGATTTTACGTTTTACTTTAAATTGTCTCTCATGAAACGGATGCCTCGGGAAATGTATGGCCCAATTAGCTAATAAATACAAACAATAAAAGTAACAGACACATCAACGTACTTATTTATCTATACATTCGTCCATCTACCCGTCATTTATCTATAGATGTTTAGCTTCCTATTTAGCTCATGAAATAGATAGATAGATTGAAAGTTTCAGCTTGATAAGTGGTAAGTAAGTAGATATGTAGATGGGATGTCAAGATAGGTAAAACGTTTAATAAAAAGCCATACAGGCCAGACCAGATACAACCTAAGATCTCAGCCACTAATAGCATGCTAAATTTATTCCAATTCTCTAGATGTCGTTTCCAGTTCCGAAGATTGTCCTTATTTCTCGCATCCTTATTGATAGGCAGTTCTTCAGCCAGTGTTCACCAGAATATGCCGGGGGAAGAACAGCCGAACGTGAGGCTTGAGAGGATAAAGATGTGAAGCCAGATGCGATTTGACATGTGAATCAGACCGAATATGACTTCATTTAGTCGGTCCTATCTCGTTCGGCGGCATGCATTAAGAGGGAATTAGGAAAGTAATTTAAGGTGACTTTTCATATGACAGAATGGCAGACATAAACTTTACAAGATGCTGGTAGCATGAGGGCGGCTATCTTGTTATATATGATTAGAATGATTAAGTATAGCGTCTTTCAGTCGGCGCTTGTGACAAATGTGTATTTAGAGTAGCGTCACAACCCCGTCATATCGTCTTCGAAGTCAGCCGCAGTCGATTTGAGAGTAGATCTTTTTGCATTGATTTTCATAATAGTATGAACTATCCTTGACAGTTAGAAAAATAGTTCTTGCATGTTACATAGAACCAGTTTTAACATACGGCTGCGAATCCTGGACAATTAGTAAAGAGGCGAAAACATCCCTGGAATCCTTGGAGATGTGGTTTTATAGAAGAATGCTGAAAATTAATTGGGCATGCCCCGCTGGTTCCTGCGCTTGGCAAGGGAATATAGAGCTTTGAAACAGTCCCCATCGATGGGGGAAGAGGGGTTTGAGTCTCTTCCCAAGACCAAGCCCCAGAGATGGCAGTCCTTTTTCAGGATTCAGACGACCGAACAGTAAATGAAATACAACTCTGATTTTGATTTTTCGACTTTATTGCTCCAATGTGCAGCTGTTGTGAGCTAATGGTTTTGAAACGGGTAAAATAAAGTATCTTTTCCTACAAGTCATCGAGACTACCGATCAACTGGGTATTTGCGAGAACATTCTGGAGCTGACAGGGTTAGACACTATATGACATGGCATGTGTCTAACACTTTGCATATAACATCATTACCGTAGTAGGTACGTACGTAAGGTAAGAAAATGACCGCTTCACACAACTTAAGGAGTATTGGACATATGGTGGTAGATTACCCAGGGCTGATGTTGCCAATATTATACCAGTCGCCTTCACTTTCCAAGTAACTCCCTGGTAAGACGTAGGTGTTCAGGCTTAGTTTAAAAGTCAGACACGATGTGGATTCAAACCCATGACAACCATACCGACTGGCAAGGGTATAGCCATTACCCAGCCTCCAGCTGGGATAGTAGACAAGTAAATTAAACATGGTTCGTTTGCATAATTACACCAGATTGCCACGCCGTTTAATAGTAAAAGATAAGACCTGCGCAAGACGAAATATTGGTAGGTGAAAATCTCGGGCGCAATTCACAGGAAACCCTTAACAGTTTGATAAAAATTACAATAACGATGCCATTGTCACGTAACATGTTAATTTTGTTTTTAGAATTGTCACGAATGTTTAACACGTTACATCATGGTGCAGAAGAACACGATGAGGTCATAATGCCATTTTAAAGATGGCCACCCTACTTTTGACATGCGCCAAAGAGGAGCAGGAGAAGTTTGAAAACGGCGCGACTTATGTGACAGATTGATCATGACTGGATCAGGCTCACTGAGTAGTGACCACAGAGTCGATTTCCCTAAACGAATCCAAGCACTTTATCGGCAATGGAGAACTTGGATTGCACGCAGTGGTAACTACATAGAAAAATGATAGAGTTGTTCTGTACTTTTACATAATGTATTGACACAAATAGTTTTTTTTTTTTTTTAAATTACGTTTTCATTTAAAGCCACCTCGTATATGTTACACAGAAGCAAGTTTTAACATACGACAGGTCTCTGTCATTAGAGGCTATACAGAGAAGTGTTATGTTACACAGAACCAAGTTCATTATATTAATATAAATCCTCGACAATTAGAAAACAAGCAAAAAGTTTCCGGATGCCACATAAATGAGGTTTCACATAAAAATGACGAAAAAAACAGTGGGCAGCCAACACGAGTAAATTATATGTTTTGACATATGCCAAGATAAAATAAACCTCGTCACAAATATCAGAGAGAGAGAGAGAGAGGAAGAGAGAGAGAGAGAGAGAGAGAGAGAGAGAGAGAGAGAGAGAGAGAGAGAGAGAGAGAGAGAGAGAGAGAGAGAGATAGGGAACCGACATTTATTGGTCACATTATGGAAGAGAAGAGCAGAAATACATATAACAACTGGATATATTCATGGAGATAGTGATACAGGAAGATCCAGAGAAATCTTTCTTGGCAGCCGATATCATGGCAGGGAAAACATTGCAGCACACGAATTGACGCATTCTGTTGGAGATCAATACATTGGGACAAGCATAATAGCTCATGCCATTAAGCAAATCACTTGGTGATAATGATTATGAAAGTGTTGTGATGTTTGTGATAAAGATGATATTATTTCTACTTCGCAACTGTAGTAAATAAAAATAGATTGAAATTTAAAACAAGAGTTAAAAAATAACTTTACACGTCTTGAGTTGTATGGTACATATTTTTATAGACCAGTCGGGACTGGTGGATGATTTGGGCAGTTTCCTTATGGGCGCATTTACTTCCCATCGATTTTAGGCCGGGTAGGCCTAGAAGGTTAAGTTAATTTTACAGATTTGAATCCGCCTCAATGCAGATCTAACCCAAGCCCATTAGGCTGGGAGGCGACCGTCGAGCCACTACGCTACAGTCGCTCCCAGAATATAACGAACGCGTGACAACTGCACAAACAGGCAAGAAAAACTATATTATGGCTGTGGCACTGGTATCAAACGGGTTATTTCAGGCAATACTTGCTGGACCAGTCCATCAACAATATAAATGTGACGGACAAATACGCTGGACAAATGCAACTCTTAATGGCCAAAAATACCATGTTTTTGGTTTAAAAGTTTGTAGAGACAAGCAGTTGTGGTGGAAAATAGTCCACAGAATGCAATTGCGGGTGGGGATAGAAATCTCCAGACGCGTTTTAATGATATTTGAAAAGGATTCACCGAGCTATAACCCTCATCATATTGTTACTTTGTTTCTTTAAAAAAAAAAATAATATGTTAACCAGCTTCCAAATAATTGTTCTGAAAATCGAAAATTTGACAATGGAAAGGGGAAGTCAAAAAGATTTGAGAGAGAAGGAAGGTGAGAAACTGAAATATAGAGAGTCATTGAGTGGCGAGAACACAAAATTGTTAGTTGTAGACTGTGTGTCGTGAATGAAATAACATTCGATTTAGTTAAAAAAAAAAAAATCAGAAGATTAGGAAGATCACTGTTACAGTAAACACGATATAAGAAATTCCGATTGATAAACATAGAATCTCAAGACTATTGACTGTATCGATTTGAAACCATGTGTACTCAAGCACATATACATATTCACACACAGAAACGTCAGATGACACTAGATGGGTCTATACATATGTGATGTATATACTCTCTATCGATAAGTCAGACTGAAATAAGTGTGTCTGTATACGTTATCTTCCCACTTGTATCACTGTCTACCACTTAATCGATTGCCTTCAACGTTTTCCTCCAGTGTGGGTTTATTGCTTGCTTGTGTTCATTGGCTTGAGCTCCAACGTGAAGTCCTGTATGTCGGATGAAGGCATCCTGTTGCCCAACATCAGTGTGATGTAATAAAGGACCTGAGATTTTGCGTGCGTGAGTATCCGTTGTCCCATGTCTAGCTTATTGGTGTGCAGACTTGTGGTTCCTCGTCGTACAGGCAGACACTCTCCGACTTCGGAGGAGTATGGGTTTATGAGAGTGACATGTATTTTATTGTGGTCGAAATGCTCCACGGGTGTATATTTTATTTCTGTCATCAACTGTCTTTTCTTTAATAGCCTCTCTAGAACATCTGTATGTGATTGTTTTAGTTCTCATTAGATACGGTATTCATTCACTATATCCATATTTCACAGATTCAGTTCGACTCTCTAACTGCATATTTAATGTCATAATTCGTGCACCATATAGTAATGTTGGATGTGTGTGTGTGTGTGTGTGTGTGTGTATGTGTATATATATATATATATATATATATATATATATATATATATATATATGTGTGTGTGTGTGTGTGTGTGTGTTTATCTGCATGCGTGCGTGCGTGCGTGTGTGCGTGTGTGTGTGTGTTTTACAGTTCTCATTGTTAATATGCTATTTATATCTCTACATTTTTTAAATACCTTTTACAGCTTTTCTCATTGTTGCCATTTCTATTCTCTTTATGTTTGTGTTTGTTTCACTTCTGCTATTCCGTTGTCCATTGCTGTCACTAACTGTACCCATTCACGTTGAAATGAAGTGACAGAAGATTTGTATTTTCCTGGGTGTAGATACTATCCTAGGGGCGGCCAGATTTGCTAGCCATCAAAATTACTAGAGGCTGCTTTATGAGACCAGGTGATTAGATCTCTCCTTCACCACACGTTTATTTGTGGTTTATAGATCTAGTGTGGAGATAGAGCTATGGTAACATAGCCGTTAGTTAGTTGCGCACTCTCTTTCTCCCCCGCCTTATCTCTCTCTCTCTCTCTCTCTCTCTCTCTCTCTCTCTCTCTCCCTCTCTCTCTCTCTCTGTTCTCTGTGTCGCTTTCTTTCTCTCTCACGCTCTCGCTAGTTCGCATTCTCTCTCTATCGTTCGGTCGCTTTCTCTCTCTCTCTCTCTCTCTCTCTCTCTCTCTCGCTCTCTCTCTCTCTAATTCTCTCTCTCTCACTACACACACACTCACACACACACACACACACACACACACACACACACACACACACACACATATATATATATATATATATATATATATATATATATATATATATATATATATAGAGAGAGAGAGAGAGAGAGAGAGAGAGAGAGAGAAGGGAGAGGAGGAAGACATTTAGATATAGGTTGCCTATTCCCAATACTCCTGCTGTCATGTACGCCGTCGGGGATAATTGCGTATGAAATTCGCACGCTGCTTCGGTCTAAAGCAGTGTTTCCCAACCTTTTTTGTGCCATGCCCCACTTAAGCCTTTCTAAAATTCATATTGCCCCCCTCCCCCGCCCCACGCCCCCCTCAACATATACATTATTTTTAATATTCAAATATTGAAACTTGAATGATAGGTTTTAGGAAGAAATAACTAGGTAATTATTGAGCAAACACAGTAAGTAAATTTTCAAAACATATCATGGAGAACTGAAATTCAAGTACAAAATAATTTTAATGAAAGATTTTTCTATATTATTTTAATTATTAGTAATTATTTATTATTTAAATTTAGTGAGATCCTTGCGCTTGATGCTTGCTGCAAAGAGATTTTATGTCAGGTTCCAATTTAGTTGACTTCAGTCTCAAGTCTGCCCGTTTTGTTATATCCAGCCGATTTCTTCCATTTTTGAATTGCCCCCCTTAACAGTCAAATTGCCCCCCATGTGGGGCGTGGGCCCCACGTTGGGAAACACTGGTCTAAAGGGTTACGTACTGAAGACATGAAAGTAAAACCCTGATATTCTGAATACGTGACACATGGAAGGATACAACCAAAAACAAGACATCTGGTATGGTGTTTCGTAAAACAAGTAAAGTGAATTACCCTTTTTGTGCCTTGAGGCGTACTGCATATATTCAAATCAATGTTTTCCCGTAGTGAATTTGAATAACGAAGACACAAACAATAGATTGCACGATTTATTGCCTGGCATATTTCGCTGCATCTCGTCAGCTGACGAGATGCAGCGAAATATGCCAGGCAATAAATCGTGCAATCTATTGTTTGTGTCTTCGTTATTCATACTGCATATATATTAAAAGTAATTGTTTTTTTTTCGCATTCGTTTACAGAACATCGCTGTCAACACCAGCATCTTTCAACTATATGTTGATTTCTTTGTAAGATTTCGCTCAGTAGTTTGCCATTGCTTTCTGAGCGGCCGGCTCACATACCCCGTAAGTTACCGATGCGATTCGAACTACTGCTGATTATCACCGTCATCACGTTACCCGACGAGAGTATACGTGATTACGGAGAAAAGTCATAACCTCTAAGCCACGAAGCGGGTATTAAAAGTAATAAAGATAATGTAAAAGTAATTACCTTTTCTCTCGCTTTGAAAAAGGGGGGCCCCCC
>JACEFZ010020433.1:0-2500 GCA_014155875.1 Cepaea nemoralis
AGAGCTACCAACGTAAAAATCCGAGACCGAGCAAAAAATGCTGTTATCAGGCAGACAATGGGACCAACACTTTGTGCCACAGATATTGAAAGAACGAAGATGGTTTGGCCATTTCGTTAGAATGCAACACCATCAACTACCAGCACTGGCGCTACATCAAAGAAGATCTGCTACGTCAACATATAGGACACCCGAGGAGAAAATGGATATAGGACATCACAGACATTGTACAATCACACAGAATGACACTATCCAGTGCCACCCACTAGACGCTGGAACGCCAAATATTTCTCCCCACGACGCATGACGGCAAAAGTGGAAGATGATGATGATGATGATGATGATGATGATGATGATGATGATGATGATGATGATGATGATGATGATGATGATGATGATGTTCACTTTCGTATCATATCAATAGTCTGAATGGGGTGGGGGGGGGGCGGAATGGAAAACTCCAAGGCAAAGTGACTAAGCCATTTGTCTGGTGTTAGTTTTCAGACTGTCATTCGTTTCACTGGCGCATTTTTTTTCGGAGATCCGTGAGGGTCGTTGCCGGAGCAAAGGAGTTCGTGCTCTGTGCTACACTTTCTGTAGGCGGTTAGCTGCTCTTCACAGAGAGACTGAGCTAGATACGGTAGAAAACTCCGCTAGTGCCATGAATTGTAACCTTTTCAAAACAATGTGTTCCTTCAGTGAATTTAAACACTCTAGCCACAAACAATAAGTAACGCGATTTATCGAAGAAACAAATGAAAACCGTAAACTGATTAGAGAAATTAGACGTAGTTAGTCAAGATGTTTTGGGCATGTTATGCACAGAAATTAACTGTTGAACTCGGTGATAACTGGTAAGATTGAGAGGAAAAGAACAAGGTGAAGGCACATAAGTACACATCTGGATGGCTTGTCCACGTGGTATAATCGAGACAAAACACAGAGCTATTTCACGACTCTGGGGGTTGTGTAAGCTGGCGAGACTTGACCACCCAAGCCTATCGCGTGGCACATGATGATGATATTTCGCTGCATCTCGTCAGGTGCATACTGCAGAGCTATATATCATATGACGTGAATAGATTATTATACTTTGGTTGAAAGACTTAACAAGGCTGATATTATTCAATGTGAAACAGTTGTTATCACCACGGTAATCGCAAATGTTACACGAAGTCTTTCTGTCACTCTTTTGTACAAGACATAACATAAAGGTGACACAACTGAAATTAGTTCAAAGTTCGGCATCACAGAAAAACTATAACAGGACAGACAGTCTCTGTGGCCAAGTGGTCAAACCGTCTGCCTAGCGATCCGAATGTCGGGGATTCGATTCCGGAGTGTCGTCACTGGAGCTACGGAGTTCGTGCTCTGTGCGAGGCTTTCGGTAGGCTGTATAGACATACATACATACAGACAGACAGACATTAGTAGCTAGTCAGGTAGGTAGAGACAGACAGACAGACAGACAGACAGACAGACATTAGTAGCTAGCTAGGTAGATACAGACAGACAGACAGACAGACAGACAGACAGACAGACAGACAGACAGACAGCTATTGTAGCTAGCTAGGTAGGTACAGACAGACAGACAGACAGACAGACAGACAGACAGACAGACAGACAGACAGACAGACAGACAGAAGTCGCAGTCAGCTCCAGCATTTTTTGCTGTTTGTGATTTGCTAGGCAAGTTTTATATTCAGTACTTTGCCATTACTTTCGAAGCGAACGACGCCTCAAATAATCGAATCAACGCAAAGCTGCCTGCCTCCAAATCGCCGCAGCTGATTTCCAACCCTCGGCTCGATATGACGGAGAATTCTGAAACACCATCACCGCCCCAAAAACCATAGTGCGGGTCGCTTACATCTAATTACCCATACATTCCAGATATACCCATTTATTAATTACATGCGTCCTCCCCTTTTTATACTTCTTTTTTTTTGGTTTTAATCTTATTCTCATATTCTGATTGCCTCATTGTACTGTGATGTATCGTGAAGCAATTTTATCCAGACATCATTCCAGGCAAATGATAAGATGTAATCAGGCAAGTTACAGGCGCCCTCATGTCGCACAAATCAACCACGCAGTCTCTTCTATTGGTGGCGGGGAAATGTTGAAAAAGGCTGTACAGGGTTTAACTTTTGGCACCATTCCAGAATGTTTCATCGCTTCAATGGGTATTATTGATTTATTGTGCACTGTAAATATTACATGCAGGGGCGTATGGCCCAGCTGTGTGGTATCTTGGTGAAGTATTCAATAAACGTTATAGGAGTTTGGGAACAAAAAATTCAGCGATGGAGGTCATAGTTTCTGTGAGAACAGACAGGGGTCCATCAGCACGAAGATCGACTCAAGACACTGGAGACTTGAGCGTGGAAATGCATGAGGCAGGGGAGTGGCCGGCTAGCATGGGCATTCATGCCCCTCCATATCTCCCGATCTTCTACAGAAGTTTCTGGTGATGGTAACTTTCCCTTACAGGTGTGTT
>JACEFZ010020433.1:5000-75990 GCA_014155875.1 Cepaea nemoralis
GATTGGGGAACCCTTTGAGGCCACCGAGACAGTACATAAATAAACACTCACGGCATTTCTTGGCGCTTATAGAAGGAGACGAAAGAAGTGTAGATTAGAGGACGCACTAGACAACATAAAATTTGAAAGCTATAGTTACCGACCGGGATTCGAACCTGTCACCTCCAAATGACGACAGCGTCTCGCTGCAGGAACAAGTGTACTTCGACGCATGACCAACTAGACACTTCAGAAAAGTGTCTTCATTAGCCATGTCTATCATACAGAAGAACCTACAACTATGGAATACGGACAGAATTCGTACCAAACTATTGAGATAGCACCATAGGTCTCATAATTTTATATTAAACCAGCATAGGTCAAATAACAAACACACAAACACATCGGACCGTAATGCTGTGTCCAGTATATTCACAAACATTTAAAGAAGAGAAATTATTGGCCCGTTCTAATGCTGTACACGTATTACACAGAAAATCAATTGGGGAACCTTTTGAGGCCTTTGTGTTTGTTATTTGACCCTTCTATGAGCGCCAAACAATACTGTTTGTGTTTATTTATGTACTGCCTCAAATTGTTTGGACATGTTATGAAAAGAAATAAATTAGAGAATTTGGTGACAAGTGGCAAGATCAAGGTAAAGAGAACAAGGGGAAGACAGAGAAGTAAATATCCCGATGGTTTAACCACGTGGCATGGTTGAGACAAGAACACTGAGCTGATCCACGACTCTAGTGATCGAGTGAAATGGCGAATCATGACCGCCCATGCTTACCGGCATGGGCGGTCATGATGGATGGATATGGTTCTACATGCATGTTTTTATCAACCCATCGACATTCCAGTGGTGAAGTGTCTATATCACCGCGACCACCTTGATTTCCCACGACATTTCCTGGAAGTCCAGTTTACCCATCGGAGCCCAGATACATTTTTTAAATCCCCCTGCATGCGCAATCGAACCCATAATCATCGGCCGGAAGTAGGACGCCTATCCACTACATTACAGTAATTATCCTCAAGTATGAACAAGAAGAAATGTCTACAACAAACCAGGCTGTGATTATATCAGTGTAAGATACACTTTTTGCACTGCCAGATAAAAACAACTTTCACATTAAATACATGAACAACGACAAACGTGTTTTGTGATATAAGATATACTTGTTTTCTCATGTCACGTTTTAAAATACGTGTGTTTTCGCGCGCTATGCACTAATCAAGTTCCAGCGGAGAATAATTAAATTCTCGTGCTATTTGCGCAATGGTGTCATTGTCGTCATCTTGTCAAAGGTGTTAAGTATTAATAAATTATCCCGAAGCAATTTACTACTGTCAGTCTGTGATGTGACAAGTGTCATCATAATGTGTAGGCCTGAGAGCACGAAGGAATATGTCGCAAGTCATCCCCTCAGGTTGACAATAAATCAATGAGGTGCCGTCTTCCGCAATGAAGGTTGCTGCAATGGATCTCCTACACTGTCTGTCTCTCGCTTCACTGTACATTCTGGCAGACGGATGTTCGTCCATCTCTTGACGTTATTTTCCCACTTGTATGATTGTCTACCTCTTGCTCGCTTGCCCTCAATCCTTGAACGCTAGTATGGCTTTTAAAGAGGTGGCTTAGAAGAAAAAAAGGTTAGTTGCATATCCTTTACAGGACGTTGCAGTCAATCTCAGCTTTATTTGCTGTTTGTGATCACTTGGCATGTTTATGTTCAGTAGTTTGCCATTGCTTTCTGAACGATCGGCACCCATACTATTTCGTTAAAAAAAAAACAACGCAAGGTAGTCTGCTGCCAAATCGCCGCATCTATGTTTCTAACGCGGTATGCAGAGGTACAAACTGCGCCCGTGACACCATCGCCACGGAGCCGTTGGCTAGGGGTCAACCCATAATGCTACGTTCCTGTAACAGTGAATATCACACAACATGCGCCACATTGCCCCATGTGATAAGTGGAATAGACAGCACTCGCGACAATACCAACAGCACACACAAGCAGGAACGCATAAGGCCGCTGCCAGATTTCCCACACAACAGTCTGCCACCAGAATTACAGATGGAAGCAGCAGTAACTAAACCCAGACTAACATTCCTTCCAGGAAATGAAGGCGGTCGGTGTGATACTGATATCGAGTGCGGAATGGTATTTAAAAATTTGGGTCTAGTATCATATTATCAATGCTATTTAATGGGTTACCGGCTTTCTGGCCGAGAGGTTAGCAGCTTTCTCCGTAATCCCGAATACCCTCGTGGTTGACGTGAGTGCACGAGAATTGGAAGCGGTTCGAGTCGCACCAGTGACTTATGAGAGTATGGAGCCGGTCGCTCAGAAAGTCGTGGCGTGCTGATGAGCATAATCTAGCCTAGGAATCAACATACAGCTGAAAGATGCTGATGTTGACCGCAATATCCTGAAACAGGATGGAAACGCGGGGAAAAAGAATTTAATGGGTTAAAAGGGATCCTTTACTTTTAATTACTTAGTTCAGTCCAGAGGCGGCGTGATGGTGGGGTTACGGGTCAGCCTCTGGCTCACATGATACCAGGTTTGATTCTGTTAAAGGATTGCAAACTGCTACAGTAACCTTCATTTTCTAACGATATTACTAGCCCCCTTAACTCGTGAATGGTGGATCACATACCTAGCTGTCTTAAATAAGGGCGAAGGTCTAGTGTGCATGTGGCGCGTTAAAAATCCCACGGCAGAAATCTTAATGAGAGGGATGTAAGCGCGCTGCCATGGCGAGGTGTTAAATGGAAGAGGACGAGTAAAGCATGATTAGATCTGGCAGATTATTTTTGGTGGAGGGTGAGTGGGGGAAGTAAATCTTGCACAAATGTATGCTGAAGTCCGGGACATTGACTTCAAAACTGGAGAGGTGAGTAAGTAGCTGTGGTATACTTCCCTACAATAAAATGGGGGTGCTGGAGAGGAGGAGGTGGAAGAAGAAGAATGGCTAAGAGAAGGAGGAGGAGGAGAATAATAAGCAGAAGCAGAATCTGAAGAAGAACAAATAGAAGAAGAAAGGTGTTGTTTTTGTTGTCGTCGTTGTTGTGTTTTTGTTGAAGCAGATGTTGTTGTTGATATTGATAATGTTTTTGCTCATAACGATGTTGTTGCTGCAGTTTTTATTATTGTTGTCGTTTTTGCAGATGTTGTTGTTGATGTTGATAATGCCGTTGTTGTTGCTGTTGTTGTTCTTCCCTTTGTTTCTGTTTGTGCCTGATAAAGATGATGATGATGATGATGATGATGATGATGATGATGATGATGATGATGATGTGATGATGATGATGATGATGATGATGATGATGATGATGATGATGATGATGATGATGATGATGATGATGATGATGATGATGATATTATATTATATTTTCAGTGATATGACTATCGTAATATCTTTTGATCTGAAGTGGATCACCATACCTCTACCCGGACAGAACCCCTTAAATAAACACAATTAAAGAACACATTAACACTCTGTACGGTTCTTTACGAAACCCCACACGCTTTACACAGCTCTTGCAAACTCTTATCATTTATCATTCCTACTGTTATCCTACGGCTTTTGGAATCTCGGTCCTGCGATTCCAGAAAGTTCTGTCTCATTATCTGAATAATTAATGGGGGAAACCGAGGATAATGAACTGATAAATGAGAGAGCAAAGTATATTTAGATCCTCGAACCTTTAAGTAACAGGAGAATGTATGTTATAATACTTTACAGGTTCTATTTTTCCTTGACAGATTCAAATAAAAAGTAGGTTTAGACCAAACAAAAATCGATGGCGGAAAATGGGAGGTGGGGGTGTCTCACAGTTATGACTTAGAAGTTGCTAAATGTGGTAGCAGATATACTGTATCATCATCATCATCATCATCATCATGCAGTGCCTAGCCAGCTGGATTGGGCGATCATGCCTCTCCATAAATTGCGATCTCCGACGGGATGGATCAATTCGTCTGTTGACTCTCTTACGTGCCATGACAAAGACTGTCAAGAATCTTCTCACACTGTCTTCCTCTATCTCTCTTTCCGCAAATCTTTCCGATTGTCACAACATGTTCCAGTTTTTGTCTTCTCATAACGTGGCTAAAAAACTATGACTGTATCTTTCTGGTGATAATTTGTCTTTACCACTCAGCTTCCCTTAAAACGTCTTGATTGCTCATTTTGGCTGTCCAATTAATTTTCAGCATTTTTCTATAAAATTAAAGGGGATTGCACATGGAAAACTACTGAATATAAGCACATGGCAGATATGGGAAGAAGTTTCAGATGATTAATCATCCCATGACATTTAATCAGTTACTATGATGAACTTCTATGACTGTAGGATGTCTAGGACATCATAAACCTCTGTAACTGTGGAATGTCTATGTAGTCAGGCACACACACACACACACACACACACACACACACACACACACACACACACGCACGCACACACGCACACACACACACATACACACACACACACACACTGGTTCAGCTCTCACAGAATATTCGATGATATTCAGAGAAGTGACAAAACCCCATGTAGGCGATCAAGTATTGATTTCTCGTGCATAACAATACGTTGTGCAGAGATGTCCTCATACACTCCCAGGCCTGGCATGCATAACAACATGTTGTGAAGAGATGTCCTCATACACTCCCAGGCCTGGCATCCACCACTCTGATGATGACTGTACACTGGACCATCCAGCCTGCTAACTTAGGCAGACTGTGAATCCATTCTCCTATCACCAAGGAACAAATATGCCAAATAGTTTATGTTGTCGTTTTGTCTACTTCAGCAGTGTGATCGCCTCATCCAGTAGGGCACTATAGCCCTTATAAATATTCTTGATCTATTTCTAACAGTCTATATCATTGCTCTATATCTAACAGCCTTCATCGTTGCTCTATTTCTAACTGTCTGCATCGTTGCTCTATTTCTAATAGTCTACATCGTTGCTCTATTTCTAACTGTCTGCATCGTTGCTCTATTTCTAATAGTCTACATCGTTGCTCTATTTCTAACTGTCTGCATCGTTGCTCTATTTCTAATAGTCTACATCGTTGCTCTATTTCTAACTGTCTACATCGTTGTTCTATTTCTAATAGTCTACATCGTTGCTCTATTTCTAACTGTCTGCATCGTTGCTCTATTTCTAACTGTCTGCATCGTTGCTCTATTTCTAATAGTCTACATCGTTGCTCTATTTCTAACTGTCTGCATCGTTGCTCTATTTCTAATAGTCTACATCGTTGCTCTATTTCTAATAGTCTACATCGTTGCTCTATTTCTAACTGTCTGCATCGTTGCTCTATTTCTAACTGTCTGCATCGTTGCTCTATTTCTAATAGTCTACATCGTTGCTCTATTTCTAACTGTCTGCATCGTTGCTCTATTTCTAATAGTCTACATCGTTGCTCTATTTCTAATAGTCTACATCGTTGCTCTATTTCTAATAGTCTACATCGTTGCTCTATTTCTAACTGTCTACATCGTTGTTCTATTTCTAATAGTCTACATCGTTGCTCTATTTCTAATAGTCTACATCGTTGCTCTATTTCTAATAGTCTACATCGTTGCTCTATTTCTAATAGTCTACATCGTTGCTCTATTTCTAACTGTCTACATCGTTGTTCTATTTCTAATAGTCTACATCGTTGCTCTATTTCTAATAGTCTACATCGTTGCTCTATTTCTAACTGTCTACATCGTTGCTCTATTTCTAATAGTCTACATCGTTGCTCTATTTCTAACTGTCTACATCGTTGCTCTATTTCTAATAGTCTACATCGTTGCTCTATTTCTAACAATCTACACCGTTGCTCTATTTATAACAGTCTACACCTTTGCTCTATATCTAAAAGTCTACAACGTTGTCCTATTTATAACAGTTTTAATTATTGCCCTATTTATAACAGTCTACATGGTGATCTATTTATAGCAGTCTTCATCGTTGCTCTATTTCTAACAATCTACATCGTTGCTCTATTTATAACAGTCTACATAGTTGCTCTATTTTTAACAGTCTACATAGTTGCTCTATATCTAACAGTATATATCGTTGATCTTGTCTTCTGTCCGTCCATGGCCTCCATCCAGCCAGCCTGTTTCACACCAAGTCCTTCCTTGACCTGACAAAACGCCTCTTGCTTCGGTCACACAGGGAATATATGTTAATTTCTGTGGCGATTTCACCGCTAAAGGCAGATCGTGGGGAAAAGTTTCCTCCAACACATGGGGGAGGAGGGTCGAGACTGCACTTGAAACCATTGACCTAGTTTGTATCAACAGTGGCTGTGTCACCAGGACAGCAAGTCGTCCAGGTGATGAAGGCAGTGCATTTGATCTAGCGCTTGTTTCTCCTTCACTCACTAGGGTACCATGGCAGCGACCACCACCTTTGCAGCATATTGGTAAAGAAAGGTAGAACCAGGCAGAACAAACCAACGGTCAAGTCTTTCCAGTATGACAGTATAGGGCAAGATATGGTGAGTAAAATAAGGCGCGACAAGCGCAGAAAGCTTCGGGGCAAGAAAAAAAAGATGAGAGTGTCACAAAATAAAACCGTGTGTTTAACCAGTTGATTATTATAGAGATTTTCTGATTAAGCGGACGATCTGCCAGCGACTACTATTTTACTAACAGTAAAAACAAATCGGATGTCAAAATCCCAGGACAATATTTGTAGTTGCACGTGTACATCTCTAACGGATTTGGAACATTCGGTGTTGATGGTGACAGGTCCCGGCATCGCCTTGACAAGTTTGTCAACATTTGAATGCAGATGGAAGCCGTGAGATCACAGGGGCAGATGTAAAGAGGGAGTGAGTGCGCTGAATCATACATCGTTTTGACAAGTCGGATGGAAAACGGAAGTACTCAGCACGGAAGTAAACAGTCCATATGTCATATAGTTTCCGGACATCACTCAGAGGGGCAGATTGCTACTGACAGCTTGTTGAGAAAAACTCTTTGTTGGAACTCGACAGTAACTCGCTGGCTTGTTTTGGGAATCACAACCAGTGATGACAGATCTAACATGGAGGGAGCCAGAGGGGGGATGGATCCCTGACAGGGGATGATCTGCCAATGTGCCACCTGTGTGGGGGCATAAAGGATAACGTCACGTGGCCAACTTTGGTAGTTTGCCATATAAACTCGAGTTGTGACCAACTAGGGGGACTTGAAAATGCTCTAGTCGGAGTGCCAGGGCACTGCAGTGCTTAGTGGAAATAATATCTACCGTGTGTTAATTAGTGACTTAATTTTACACGTGCCTATAATGGCAGATGTAGATATGATTGATAGGACTGCAGTAGTGCCATTTAAGGTATAACCTATTATAATATTAGTTCTAATTAATATAGACTGTGGCCTTGTTAAACTATAGTGTGATGATTAGCACTGTTAGTGGAAACTAGTTAGAGTAGAATAGTGATATTAACTCTGCTAGTTAAGAATAGATTAGTGAAGTGTTGATAAGCTTTACTAGTTGAGAATTGAGTAATGAGGGATAATTGGGATCTTCCCGTAGGTGTCCCTGGTGGGCGGGGTTCCGCATTCTGTTTGCTGATTTTTTCTTTGTCATAGCCTGATTCGGCTCTAGGTGGGTAGCTAATCTGCTCTATGACTAAGTCTAGTTAGCTAAAGATCATTAAGCAAGGTGATAGGCTTACACTCAGCCGAAAGGATCAGTGACTAGTACTATCACCAGATGTGTTGTTTCTATCCTAGGTTCCCTACCAGATCCAAGGAAACTCAACAAGTTTTTGGGAAAGAATCCAATCCCATTCGGAAGAACACCAGTTCAACAATCAATAAAGTTGCATACAGAACGTAACTAAAGCTAGAAGGAAGTTGATTCACCAAAGAGAGTGATGCGTACTGATGCACCACACAGCATCAGACAGTAGTAACGAACTGAAAACATTAAGTCTAATAATTACATAGTGTGATATAATCTCGTGTAATAGAACACAAGACTTGATACTTGAGGCTAGATAGACACGAGGGAGGATCCAGTACAGTAACAATTAACATTAATGACTGTGTACACACTACAAAGGACTTGTGCAGTTTTTTTTTTAAGGAACGATAGGAACGGACTGTCAGGATCTTCTATTAGGCTCGTTGGCTAACACATGTGAGACAGTACAAGTACAACGTAATTCGACGTAAGACATAGCAACACAAGTTCAATGGATTTATTACCACATTAAATACATAACAATAGTTACAGCAATGTACAACATATAACTCACAACCACAATACAGCTCATAGGTCTGACGCTCACGATATCAGTCGTTCAGCTCACAACCACGGAGATTCACACAAACGCCTTGCTCTCGACACACACGTCCGTTCAGATGTCCAGTCCCAGCTTGGTCTGCGATTAACACACACACTGCCCACTGCCTCTCGTGGGGTCACGTGGCTTTGCGTGCGTCTGTCGTCAGCGCTGGTCGCGTGTCAGGTAAGAATCTCGCCAGCCGACAACTCTTGTCCGCCGGGTGCCGTAACGATGTTGCTGCACACTTAGGCTCTGACATTCTCCCCGGGTACTTCAATGAAAGATGCCATCTTTCATTCATGATGTATGTATATACTGGGGTAGTGTTAATTTCATGTCAGAGACTACTCTTTCCCAGTGTTATGCATGAAAATACATATAAGGCATAGAAATATATACACAAAAATGTAAGTTGTATTGACATGACAAATGAAGTACAATTTTTAACACAATTCAGGTTTCATCCCCCTGATGCCTGGTTACCTTCATTGCAATAATACCCAGTCAGATCAGTAGCACCAGCTTCACGCATCTACCTCCCAGCTATTTGAAAAAAAAGTAATAATATTATTGTTTTGCAACAACCATCTAGCCAGACTGAAATACGGCTTTGTATTAGTCGTATTAAACACTTAAACTCTGCCCTCATTTGGTCAGGAGCTCTTATGTTGGTTTGCAATGTTGGCAGCTCTATGACATGCTTGGTGGACGCCTACCTGCTGTGCTAACCATTTGAGCAACAAAATGTCTATCTATACAATATACATCAATGAATATGTTTCAAATTATGGCCCTTGATGTAATTCACAAATGCAAGGGAAGTAATTTTGACATTTAAGAAATTCCATACATTACAATAATTATTTAATTTCTTAGCGTCATTGCTTGACGTTTCTTCATTTTAACGAGAAAAAGTCGGTAATATGAATACATTAATCAAGATATAATTCTAAGATTACACTAATCAAAATAAATAAGTACCCAATTGGTATATTATATTTTATAGATTCGAAAGGATTTTACAAGTGTCATAAATTTTTGGAAATTTGTACATAGTCTGCTAATTATGTTATACTTTTAAATTATACCGGAAATGCACACGAAACGAAAAATTTGGTTGATGTTACATTTTCTGAACACAAATGATCCGGTTTTATTTCGGAACGGATAGTAGAATGTTCTCACAGTTCGTGTCTGATGTTATAGTATGACAACGGATTATGATGGAATGTTCTTATTTCCGATGTGTTCACACGTCGAACGATTTGGATCACATTCGCTGTAGAGGTGATGTAGGAGTCAATGTTCGGTCCACATTTGCACATGTTAAAATATCACGGTGAAAAAAAATCACCCACAAATGTCACAATGGTAAAGTTCGCTTTTGATAATTGGTTAAGCGTTTGTGACACTGTTGTTGGTGTCTATATACAATTAATATCGTTCTCATTCTAACACACACTACACAATTATACTACACTCATTACATGACTTGATTAAAATAAGTATATTATACATGTCGGTCTCCAAACCGTATCACAATTTTGATTATTGACCTTACACAGTAGGTGAATGGAAAAAAATTCACTCATTGGTGGCTGTGTTGGGCTGAGTGTAATATTACACAGTGCACTCAGACATTGCTTACTGGGTCTGTCGGACAACGGGACAAAAGGTCGGCGATTGTATTCATTCTGCCGGGAATATGGCGAACTTCAAAACTGAAATTCTGAAGCTTCAAGGACCAGCGAGCAATCATGTTATTTGATGGTACTGTGGAATTGATATACCTTAATGGACTGTTGTCAGTTTCGATGATAAAGTGACGTCCTAGAAGATATCTGGACAGCTTTGTTACACTTTCTACTAAGGACAATGCCTCTAATTGCGGAATGGACCAGGCCCGCTCTCGGGGTCTTAGTTTTCTTGATAGAAAACAAACGGGATGCAGGATGCCGTTGTATTCCTGCAATAGGACTGCACCGATCGCAATGGAGCTAGCATCTGTTCTCAATCTGAAAGGTAAACGAATGTTGGGCAATTTAAGGATGAGATTAGGTGTATTCTTATCAGAAAAGTGTGCCAAAACTTTATCAAATGCATTTCGTAGGCATTCATCGTTTACGACTTTTTCGGGTTTATTTTGGTTAGTAAGTTAGAAAAAACCTCAGTCAGTTCTGAAAAATCAGGAATAAAGTTTCTATAATAATTAATAAGTCCCAACAAACTGCGGACTTGTTTCTTATTTGTTGGAAGTGACAGTTTTAGAATTTTGGAGACAATTTTGTTGTCTGTCATGACAAAGCCATTGGATATTCTGTACCCCAAAAATGATATCTCTTGGTAAGCCATGCTCACCTTTGAAGGCTTCACTGTCAGTCCGTGCTGTCTGATACGTTCTAGTGTCTGTTCCAGTATCTTTATATGTTCCGTCATTGTCTCTGTATGGACACAGATGTCGTCAATATAGGAAACTATGTTAGGAATGTCAGATAGGAGGAGTCGTGTCATGCGTACAAATGTGGCTGGGGCATTGACTAGCCCAAATGGAAGTTTGCACCATTCGTACAGTCCCCAAGGCGTGGCGAAAGCTGTTAGATGTCTGCTGTCTTCATGTACAGCAATCTGCCAGTAACCTTTAGCCATGTCAAGGGTCGTGAAGAACTTAGCGTCAGTCAGTTCTGTCAGAAGATCGTCCGTATTTGCCATTGGTTCAAGATCTAAAACAGTTATTTTGTTCAGTTTTCTGTAATCTATGCAAAGTCGTATTGTGTTGTCCTTTTTACGTACAATGACCATGGGTGAAGAGAAGTCTGATAGGGATCGTCTGATGATGTTGTGTTTTTCTAAGTTGATGATTTCCTGATGTAGTTGTTCCTTGTAATGTAATGGTATAGTGTATGGTCTGCATCTTATGGGTGTGTTTGATGTGAGTGTGATGTGATGCTGTACTAATTCTGTTTGTCCTGGGTTGTCTGAAAAGATGGTGTTGTACTCTTGTATCAACTGTTTGCACCTGTTTGTCTCTGCTTGACTTATGTTTGGATTGATCTTGATCTCCTTCAAGCAGTTTGTCGTGTCTAATGTAGGTGTTGGAATCTCGTCGCTAGAGTCGTCATCTTCGTGATCTATTATCACGGTGCAAGCTGTCGTATCGTCTTGTTCGTTGTCTCTGTTGAAGTATGGTCTTAGCATATTGATGTGAAATATTTTGTGTTTGTCTTTTATCAGGATTTCGTAGTCAACAGGTGAGATTTGTCTTGTCACTTTAAAAGGTCCCTGCCAAGAATCTGTTAGTAGCTGTCTGTCACTAGGTAGTAGTAGTAGAACGTCCTGTCCAGCTGTCAATGTTATAGTCCTGTTACCTTTGTCTGCGTATTGTCTGTAAGTAGCACCAGATAGTTTTAGTGCACTTTTAGCAATTTCACATGATTTCATTATCCTTTCACGCAATGATGTTACATACACAAATGATGATATGGGTTTCAATACTGGAGTGGAATCTGTTAACATTTGGTGATAAATTGTTAATGGGCCTCGTGGTTTGGCACCATAGATGAGTTCAAAAGGAGAGAAACCGGTACTAGAATGTGGTACCTCGCGATAAGCAAAAAGGACAGCTGGTAAATATACATCCCAGTTATTGGGGTGATCTTGAGTTACTTTGGCTAGCATGTGCTTCAGATCCCCGTTAAGCTTTTCTATAATCCCGCTCGAGTGAGGATGATAGGGGCTATTGAAGACTTGCTTCACTCCTAACATTTTAGTGAAAGCTTGAGTGGATGCGGCGATAAATTGAGTGCCTCTATCAGACTGGATAGTATCTGGAAACCCAATTCGGGAGAAAATATGGAAGAACACTTCCATGATATCGTTGGCAGTAATGTTCTTTAACGGAATCGCTTCTGGCCAGCGACTACATTGATCAATAATTGTTAGAATATATCTATTCCCTCTAGTTGTTGTATGACTAAGAGGGCCCACAATGTCAACTGATAATTTTTCAAAAGGTCGACTGGCTAAGTCAGTGACTTGTAACTTTGCCTGTGGGTGTTTACCTTTCTTTACCAGTTTCTGGCATGTATCACAACTTCTGCAATATGTTTTTATGTCATTACAGAATTTTGGCCAATGAAACTGTGTCAATAGTCTTGACCTGGTTTTAACATATGCCATATGACCTGCAAAAGGTATATCGTGAGCAAGATGTAAAGCTTGCTTGCGATAAGTAATTGGTAACACAGTTTGCTTTGTTGTAACGTCACCTTTGGTGTAGTACCTGGTGAGTATATCATTGTATAAAGCAAAATGCCATTTAGCATTTTTCGTTACTCTTGGCTTTTTGCCGATCAGGTCAAAATACTTTGACAGTGAAGGATCAGCTTTTTGAGCTGTTATGAATGTTTCCTTCATCGAGTCACTAGGTGGTACTTCTGGGCTAAGCATTTGAATAGCCTCAGTTTGGTTATTTTCATCTTGCACTCTAGCAGTAGCTCTTGTTACTGCGTTCACACACTCAATGACATCAGATGATGATGGAATGATATCGTCAATGATGTGATGAGAACTTAGTGCTGCATTAGCTAACATACATTCAACTGGTGATATGACATTTTCAATGACATTTGGTGGTGATGTGTTATCAATAATACATAGTGATGTTATGTCATGGTTATGATGTTTGTCATTCACCTCAGGTAAATTTCCGATGATTATATCGCACACTGGGTTTGTAAGTGCTGCGACCTTTACTTTCCCGGTGAGGAATGGTGTTTCGATGTATGCCCAAGCTAATGGATACTTTTCAATATTGCCTGAAAATGTTCTACATGTGATGTGTCTACCTGTGTAGTCTGTAGGTGTTATGAATGTTGTTTTCAGGCCAATAAGTGTACTCCCGGTGTCGCGAAGTACTGTAGCAAACTTGCCATTAACATACCCGTGATAGATGTCTAATTTGCCTTTTGAGTCTATTACTAAGTTACCTTCCTCATTAGCAATAGGGATGGCGTGCCCGCATGTTAAAATACCATTTTCAAAGAAGGTATTACAGACAGTGCATGTGTTGGAACTAAATGCATCACAAGCCTGTGCTGCATGTACAGGATGTTTTTCTGTATTTTCGTCTTCTGACGCTGAACTATCGAACAAGGCGGCATTGGCTTTGTTGGTCATATGCCTGCCTTTACAATCCATGCGATGGTGACCGTAAGCCTTGCAGAGAAAACATTTACGTGCACTTTTGAACGATTTACGTTCTCTGTCTTGTCTGTTTACCATATTTTGCAAGTATGTTGGGTACCCTGGGTTCTTATCGCACATCTCGTTCAAATAGTGAGACATTTTACAGTGAACACAATGTCTAAATTTTTCAGAGGTAGGCCTGTTTGGTTTTTGCCTACTATAATTTTTCTCATAGTTGGCTGCTGCTACCCAGTTACTGTCAGTAGCTTCAGTGGCAAAACACTGTTTATTTGCCGTATAATAGGCCGACCCACGTTTTTCCATTTCTTCCACACTTGTGCATTCATTCTCCTGCAAGAACTTAGAAAAAGATGGTGGGATAGAAGAAATAACTTTATCTCGAATAATGAGATCTTCTAATTTATCATAATTTTTGTTAATTTTGGCTGATGAAGTCCATTTGCTGAAAATGTCTCGGACTAAACAGAGGTAGTCAGAGAACGTTTGAGTTGATTTTGGACTTAGTTTACTGAATTGTTCTCTGTACCCTGCTTCATCTAACATGAAATGTGCCATTATTTTAGATTTAATGTAATGGTACTCTTTTCTGAGGTCTTTGGGGATGGTTTCAATGACTTTCAGAGGTTCCCCAGATAGACTCCTCATATATAAAATATTCCATTCCGAAAGTGGAACTTGGTAATGTTCCATTAAAGTCTCAAAATTTTGGGTAAAGGCTGCTATGCAGTCACCCGAGGTATAGTTACGAACGATACCTTGGTACTTCTTATACTGGTTTTCTTTTTCCAGTCTTTCAGATTTCTTCGACTCTTTATTTATTGCAGTCTCAGTGTCGAGTTGTTTCATTTTCAACTGTAATTCGAGTTCTTCTCTCTTACTCTGAGCTGCTATTTCTGCTTTCTTAAGTTCACCGTCTATCTCAGCTTGTTTGGCAGCTTTTTCAATCTCTGCCTGTTTCAAGGCTGTTTCTGCCTCAGCTTGTTTTGCAGCCATTTCTGCTTTCTTAAGTTCACCGTCTATCTCAGCTTGTTTTGCAGCCATTTCTGCTTGTTTTAGAGCTCTTTCTGCTGCTCTTTCATCGCGTTCGGCAGCTTTTTCCTGAACAAGTAGGTATTCTGCGTATTTCTTCTCACTCCATTGTGTTAATTCATCACCTTCCAACTTTAATTTTAACCCCATATCGATGAAATCAAATAATGACGACATGATAGAGAAAATATGTCAATGAAAATCAACCACACAAAATATGTTGTAAATGGTTAGTAGAAAAATAACTTACAATTGATTTGACTATACGATGCGTGCCCACTAATGCATACGTAAAGTTAAAGTGAAGAAAAATATACTCAAGTGTCCTTGGATATGATGAATGGTTGGGCAATCGGGCTAGAAAACGGTAAGGTCGTACTTCGGAACCACAAATGACCTCTACGGCAGGGTTATGGATGGTACGCAAAAAACCTGCTTTGTTTTTGGAGAGAAATAAGTTAGCGTGTGTTTGTTGGTGTGTGCCTGTAAGTCACTAAGTGTTGATTTGGTTTGGATGGCGTTGAGTATAATTGTATGTCGTAAATTTGTCGTCAACAGTGTTTCTTTCAACAGAAGTTACACTCTTTCCAAAACTCTTTGCGTTCCACAAACTCAATAAACAAAGACAATCTATCTGTATTTGAACACTCAATAACATTGATGACACATCACTTACATCAAGATGACATTCAGTAAGGACAAAGACATCAAGTTTACAAGATGGCGACAAGGTCAAAATGGTGGCAAAATCACAATGTTGACAAGGTCAAACGGTGACAATTTTCACAAATCACAAATGTTTAACACGTTTACAGGATCAAACAATATGTACTGTACATTTACTAATGATCTTAAACATATTTAGACAATGTAGTAATGGATCACACTGAGACTTTTCCGATCACATGTACATCACTATAACCTTGACAAATTTTACAAGTACAAGAATTATAGTTTCAAATCACAAAGATGAACAACACACGTCTAAATATATTAGGTTCTTAAATAAAGACGAGCAACCCACGTCCACACATGTCAGGATCTTCTATTAGGCTCGTTGGCTAACACATGTGAGACAGTACAAGTACAACGTAATTCGACGTAAGACATAGCAACACAAGTTCAATGGATTTATTACCACATTAAATACATAACAATAGTTACAGCAATGTACAACATATAACTCACAACCACAATACAGCTCATAGGTCTGACGCTCACGATATCAGTCGTTCAGCTCACAACCACGGAGATTCACACAAACGCCTTGCTCTCGACACACACGTCCGTTCAGATGTCCAGTCCCAGCTTGGTCTGCGATTAACACACACACTGCCCACTGCCTCTCGTGGGGTCACGTGGCTTTGCGTGCGTCTGTCGTCAGCGCTGGTCGCGTGTCAGGTAAGAATCTCGCCAGCCGATAACTCTTGTCCGCCGGGTGCCGTAACGATGTTGCTGCACACTTAGGCTCTGACACGGACATTGTGTAGGGTGCAACCGGTCCATGATTAACTGTTAATACCACCGGTGTCTATTTCGGATGATCATGAAATTGGATTACCAGAGGTCTACAGAGGCAAAGCAGTATCCGGCAAGATGGTTTCGGCACTGGGTGAGATGTACATGTTCTGACGTAACGTGCTGTGGTCTATCCTTGCTGGGATTAGCTGACTGGGTTGTGGTCTGAGAGTCCGATTCTACACACTTTATAGAAAACGTCACACATTTTCTTCACATACACATCTCATATACGTTACACTTTTATTTTAATAAATTAATCTTTATTAATTTTTAGAAGCAAGAGTTGTTGAGTATGTTGCGTTGGGAAGTATGAGAGGGGGCATAGTACGACAGTGAGAGAGTGATAGGAAAAGGTGTCCATAGGCTGATGGAGTGTATTGGACGGAAGCTGGTGGATTCTCCAGAATATTGAGAGGGAAAAAAAAATATTATAATGTGGGTGTCGACTCTCCTCACTCCAGGGACGACACTTTAAAGGAGGACACGACATTATTGGGGGCTCGTAAACGTGATCTTTGGACAGCGGGATCGCTCGTAAACGTGATCTTTGGACAGCGGGATCTCTCGTAAACGGAATCTTTGGACAGCGGGATCTCTCGTAAACGGGATCCTTGGACAGCGGGATCTCCCGTAAACGGAATCCTTGGACAGCGAGATCTCCTGCAAGCAGGAACCTTTGACAGTGGGATCTTCTGACAACGGGGTCTTTTGACACGGGATCCTTAGTTATAAGAGGGAGATATCATTTTGGAGAATCCAGCTAGAGTGAATATGGATAGGGGTTAGGACTAATATCTTACCTGTTCACACTTCACACGTCTGCATAGGTCTGTGGTCCTGATTCTACTCTTGTCACTGCGTGAATGTGCTGTGTGTGGTATATCTAGATTTATAGTACTTGTTCATATATCTGTATAGTAATTTGCAGTTATATTGTACTAGACCTGCTAGCTTACCTCTCTGTATAATGGCCACCCCTAAACTTAGCACAGCAGAATTAAAGGCAAGGGGGGAAGAAATGGGATTGGCGGGGTCTGCTCTAACGGATTACATACAGGAAGTGGAGAGAGAGTATCGTCAAGCAGAAAGGGAAGATCGAAAGGCCGAGCTGGAATTGAGAAGGATGGAGTTGGAACAAGCAGCTAAGAAATTGGAAGCTCAGCAAGCAGCTAAGAAATTGGAAGCTGAGCAAGCAGCTAAGAAATTGGAAGCTGAGCAAGCAGCTAGGAAATTGGAAGCTGAGCAAGCAGCTAGGAAATTGGAAGCTGAGCAAGCAGCTAGGAAATTTGAAGCTAGGAAATTAGAAGCTGAACAGGAAGCACAGAAAAGGGAGCACGAGTACCGGATGAGGGAACTCGAGTTGAAGAGTCAATCTAATGGAGAAACTGAGGGAGCAGTTGGAGGTTCCTCCATCCCAGGATCAACACCAGTAGGTGGACATGGGTACCATGCTATGAAGTTTCCTTTAGCGGTCTACGAGGAGGACAAAGAGAAGATTGACCAGTACCTTCAACGCTTCGAGGCTATGTCAGTTGCTATGGGTCTGGAGCGTAACAAATGGAATCTTAAGCTATCCCAGGGATTACGCGGGACCGGATACGAGGTTTATACTCGCCTGCCACCAGGACATGAGAACAATTATGACGAGTTAAAGACGGCTCTGCTGAAACGATTCGAGGTTACGTCACATACCTACCGGAAAAAATTTCGAGCAGCGAAACGAGAACCGGGGAGTTGTTTGCCGCCTACAGTTTGCGTCTAAAATCTTATCTCCATAAGTGGATGGATTTGGCTGGGTTCGCACATGACTATGAGAGTCTGGAAGAGCTCATGGTGGTCGACCAGCTGAAGAAGCAAATGTCTAAACCTCTCAGGACGTTCCTGGGAGAACAAGGAGCGGAACGTATTGACCTCGTGAATAAATTAGCAGAACGGTTCGTCGAGGTACATGGGGAGGCAGGGGAAAACCTTTCCACCAACTCCAAAAGTCAAGAGAAACATGACAAGAAGAAAGCCAAAAACTCAGGAACCAAAAAGTGGGAACCTTATGTGCAAAAATCAGAGGATAGTTCAGAGAAGAAGAAGGAGGGAAGCAAGAGCACTTCAAGCTCTACACCTAAACGACCGTGGTCGGAGAAGTGGTGTTCAATTTGTAAGTCACCCTCTCACAATACGAGGGACTGCAAATCGAAGGCTAAGAACCCTCACTTTGCAGCATGTCAAGTGACTTCCAAGGAGGTTGTCACGGAAAATGCCAAGGTCAACAAGGAAGCTCGCCACCAGGAGAGCTCACTCAAGTCCGACAATAGAAAATCTGGGACAGGGAAATGGTGCAACCAATGCAAGTCAAACACGCACAATGCTATTGACTGCAGGGGAAAGTCAGGAGACACTCAATTCGTCGTGTGCTCAGGGAAACCTAAGGTGGAGCCCACCGAACAGGTCGAGGCCGAGGAAGAGACTCCAGACCAGGAAAAACCACCTGTAGTGGAATTGGTAGAGGTTAACGGTCGTCAAGTGGAGTGTTTATACGACACAGGACTGGACGGGGAGGCCGTGATTTCTGCGGATCTGGTACATCCAGAACAATTCACAGGTGAAACCTTGGATATACAGCCTGCACAGAAGAGTGCCGTAACCATGAAGTTGCCCATTGCTAATGTGGAGATTCGGTCAAGGTACGTCACCGGCACCATCAAGGCCGCTGTATTGACCGATCCCATTTTCCCAGTCATCCTAGGTTGCCGGTATGTCTTTCTGGGAATGCCCAGGGAGCCAATCCATATGGGAGCACTGCAGACTCGCTCTCAGACGAAAACGGAAGAGGCAGACGCAATTGTGACTAACCCAATGCCGGGGGAGCTACGAATTGCCCAGAGTGAGGATGATACTTTACGTCCTTGCTACAAAAAGCTGCAGAAAAGTGCTGATCCACCAGGACGGGGGCAGTACTACATGAAGAATAGGATACTCTACAGGAGAGCAGGAAGGGGAGACAACCTATACGGTCAGTTAGTCGTCCCGAAAGCTCACCGGTCCCAGATTCTTCATATGGGGCATACCATCTCCTTTAGTGGACACATGGGTACTGCCGCCACCATGCAGCGGATTTCCTGAGACTACTATTGGCCGGGAATGACAGATGATGTGCGTCGGTATGTGAAGTCATGCCCTGAGTGCCAGAGGGTGGCACCGAAACACTGGACAGCACCGGTGGTGTTGGGTGAGATGCCCATCATGAACTCTCCTTTCGAGAGGGTAGCCATCGATATCGTGGGTCCACTTCCCAGGACTAGGAAGAGGAACATGTATATACTCACAATGGTGGATTGCTGTACAATGTGGGGTGAGGCTATACCGTTGACCACGATTGACTCGAAAAGAGTGGCGGACGCACTGATGGAGGCCTTTACCAGATTAGGCTTTCCGGATCAAATTCTGACGGACAATGGATCTCAGTTTTGTGGAAAACTCATGGAGGAGGTATTTAGGGTGTTTCACTCTAACCACATACATACCAGCCCTTACCACCCTCAAGCCAATGGACAAGTGGAGCGTTTCAACGGCACGTTGATGACAATGCTCAGGAAACTAGCGCAGGAAAAACCTGATAGGTGGGATGAATATATCCCAGCAGCACTCTTTGCCTATCGGGAAGTTCCTCATGGCTCAACAGGACTACCACCCGCTACGTTGCTGTTTGGTCGTCCAATCAAAGGACCGTTGGAAGCCATGTTGAGGAGTTGGACTGAAGAGGGGACGTCAGAAGAAGTGATCTCATCCTATAAATACGTGGAGGAACTGAAAGAAAAACTCCACAAGGGATGGACTCTGGCAAATCAAAACTTGAAAAAGGCCAGGAAAAGACATGCGGCTTACTACAACCGTAGGTCTAAAGAAAGATCTCTAGAGGTGGGAGATAAAGTCTTGTTGCTACTCCCAACGGGAAACAACAAACTGGAGATAGGTTGGCAAGGACCATTTCCCGTGGAAAGGGTGATATCCAGAACCAACTATCAAATACGGATCCGGGGAAAGTCGAAGATTTTCCATATCAATCTCTTGCGGAAATACGAAGAGAGACCCGGAGACAAGGCAGCTCACCTCATGGCAATGGCAGTTGCAGTGGAGACGGAAGCGGGAACCAACGAGGGCAGGGAATATCCCTTGGTACACCAGGAAACCTATAGGGATGTACAAGTGAACCCTGATCTGACCTCACAGGAGAGGGAAAAGGATAACCCAGTTTCTCAAGTCTCATAAGGAGATACTGACGGATAAACCAGGACGAACGAGGTTGGTGGAGTTCGAGATGACTTTGACCACACAGGAGCCGGTTCGTCAGAAGGTTTACCCAGTGCCATTCTCTAAAGAAAAGGCCCTGGAGGAGGAAATACAGAAACTGCTGGAGGATGACGTGATTGCACCATCCACATCCCCATACAATGCAGGGGTAGTTTTGTTACGAAAACCAAGTGGAGAACACCGGTTGTGTATAGACTACCGACTTCTGAACAGTCACTACACACTTTCAGGTGGAACCTTTGCCGAATCCAACTCAGTTATTCGCTAGGCTCCATAAGGCTCGGTACTTTTCAAAGGTGGATCTGAGTCGGGGGTACTATCAGATACCAGTCAAACCGGAGATTCGACTACTTTTAGCTTTCAGTACACCCAGTGGACACTACGAATTCAAGGTCATGCCCTTTGGACTCAGCAATGCACCCAGTGTGTTTACACGCATGATGAGGACTTTACTAGATCCGTTACAGGATCCATCCATCATCTCATTCATGGATGATATTCTGATTTCCAGTGACAGCTTGGATGACCACTTACAATCCTTGGAGAGAGTGTTTAATAGGCTCAAGGAAGCAGGGCTTACTGCTCGTCCAACCAAGTGCATGATTGGTTACCAGACTCTGGAATTTCTAGGTCACACCATCACTCCAGGACACATTGTTCCAGAAGAGAAGAACCTGGAGAAAATCAGAAAGGCACCTAGGACCAAAAACGAAGAAGGATGTGCGATCTTTTCTCTCGTTGTGTGGGTTCTACCACAAATTTATCCCACATTTCACTGAACTGGGAGCTCCGTTGACGGAAACCTTGAAAAAGGGATTCCCGGACCAAATCATTTGGACACCAGAATGTGAGAATGCCTATAGTCAGTTAAAGGAGGCCTTGGTCAGCAAACCTGTATTACAGCTCCCTGACCTTTCCAAACAATTTGTGTTGAGAACGGATGCGAGTGCGATTGGGATTGGGGCAGCTCTGTTACAGGAAGGAAAAGACGATGCTTCGGTTTTGAAACCTGTAGCATACGCAAGTAAGAAACTTCTACAGGCGGAGAGGAATTATTCAACCGTCGAGAGAGAGTGCTTGTCCCTCGTATGGGCAGTGCAAAAATTTCAGCCATATTTGTATGGAGTTAAGTTTCGAGTCCAGTCGGATCATCAACCCCTGATGTTCTTGGCTACTTCTCAGAAGCTCAACGCCCGTTTGATGCGGTGGTCGTTGTTACTTCAACCTTATAATTTCACAGTAGAGTACATTCCTGGGAAGGAAAATGTTGGAGCGGATTTCTTATCAAGACACCCAGCTCCTGAAGAAGAAGAATGAATCATCTGGATTAAACTCACGGTGGAGAAGAGTGAGATGGACTACTCTCTTAGGAGGGGGCCTATGTCACAAAATAAAACCGTGTGTTTAACCAGTTGATTATTATAGAGATTTTCTGATTAAGCGGACGATCTGCCAGCGACTACTATTTTACTAACAGTAAAAACAAATCGGATGTCAAAATCCCAGGACAATATTTGTAGTTGCACGTGTACATCTCTAACGGATTTGGAACATTCGGTGTTGATGGTGACAGGTCCCGGCATCGCCTTGACAAGTTTGTCAACATTTGAATGCAGATGGAAGCCGTGAGATCACAGGGGCAGATGTAAAGAGGAAGTGAGTGCGCTGAATCATACATCGTTTTGACAAGTCGGATGGAAAACGGAAGTACTCAGCACGGAAGTAAACAGTCCATATGTCATATAGTTTCCGGACATCACTCAGAGGGGCAGATTGCTACTGACAGCTTGTTGAGAAAAACTCTTTGTTGGAACTCGACAGTAACTCGCTGGCTTGTTTTGGGAATCACAACCAGTGATGACAGATCTAACATGGAGGGAGCCAGAGGGGGGGATGGATCCCTGACAGGGGATGATCTGCCAATGTGCCACCTGTGTGGGGGCATAAAGGATAACGTCACGTGGCCAACTTTGGTAGTTTGCCATATAAACCCGAGTTGGGACCAACTAGGGGGACTTGAAAATGCTCTAGTCGGAGTGCCAGGGCACTGCAGTGCTTAGTGGAAATAATATTCTACCGTGTGTTAATTAGTGACTTAATTTTACACGTGCCTATAATGGCAGATGTAGATATGATTGATAGGACTGCAGTAGTGCCATTTAAGGTATAACCTATTATAATATTAGTTCTAATTAATATAGACTGTGGCCTTGTTAAACTATAGTGTGATGATTAGCACTGTTAGTGGAAACTAGTTAAGTAGAATAGTGATACTAACTCTGCTAGTTAAGAATAGATTAGTGAAGTGTTGATAAGCTTTACTACTTGAGAATTGAGTAATGAGGGATAATTGGTATCTTCCCGTAGGTGTCCCTGGTGAGCGGGGTTCCGCATTCTGTTTGCTGATTTTTTCTTTGTCATAGCCTGATTCGGCTCTAGGTGGGTAGCTAATCTGCTCTAGTGACTAAGTCTAGTTAGCTAAAGATCATTAAGCAAGGTGATAGGCTTACACTCAGCCGAAAGGATCAGTGACTAGTACTATCACCAGATGTGTTGTTTCTATCCTAGGTTCCCTACCAGATCCAAGGAAACTCAACAAGTTTTTGGGAAAGAATCCAATCCCATTCGGAAGAACACCAGTTCAACAATCAATAAAGTTGCATACAGAACGTAACTAAAGCTAGGAGGAAGTTGATTCACCAAAGATAGTGAGGCGTACTGATGCACCACACAGCATCAGACAGTAGTAACTAACTGAGAACATTAGTCTAATAGTTACATAGTGTTATATAATCTCGTGTAATAGAACACAAGACATTGATACGTGAGGCTAGATAGACACGAGTGAGGATCCATCACAGTAACAATTAACATTAATGACTGTGTACACACTACAAAGGACTTGTGCAGTTTTTTTTAAAGGAACGATAGGAACGGACATTGTGTAGGGTGCAACCGGTCCATGATTAACTGTTAATACCACCGGTGTCTATTTCGGATGATCATGAAATTGGATTACCAGAGGTCTACAGAGGCAAAGCAGTATCCGGCAAGATGGTTTCGGCACTGGGTGAGATGTACATGTTCTGACGTAACGTGCTGTGGTCTATCCTTGCTGGGATCAGCTGACTGGGTTGTTGTCTGAGAGTCCGATTCTACACACTTTATAGAACACGTCACACATTTTCTTCACATACACGTCTCATATACGTTACACTTTTATTTTAATAAATTAATCTTTATTAATTTTTAGAAGCAAGAGTTGTTGAGTATGTTGCGTTGGGAAGTATGAGAAGGGGGCATAGTACGACAGAGAGAGAGTGATAGGAAAAGGTGTCCATAGGCTGATGGAGTGTGTTGGACGGAAGCTGGTGGATTCTCCAGAATATTGAGAGGAAAGAAATATTATAATGTGGGTGTCGGCTCTCTTCACTCCAGGGACGACACTGTAAAGGAGGACACGACAATGGCCTGGAAGCGACATATTTGGAGGGAACACACTCACACACTCACACACACACACAGAAGGGGGGGGCAGTGAGGAAGAGAGAGACATGCATGATGTTTTGACTGTGAGAGAACTAATCTCCCGAACGATGTTGTGCCTGTGGGTAATGGACTCGACTAGAAGTGCTTCACGCGTGGCGATTAACCAAGGCAGCTACAACACACACACACACACACACACACACACACATACACCCACACATACACACACATACACACACATACACACACACACTCCTACCAACTAACCAGAAAGAATGGACGGTGACAGCAGGAGCGACTAACTATTTTGATATGCTTGATATATTAACCACTAGTACATGAAATAAGCCGGTCTCCATGACCATAGGTTTGCGGACGCTATTCGTGAGCCAGCTTACCCGAGTTCAAAACATCTGCGATCGATTTGGCAGCAGACCACGTCGCGCTGGTTTTTAACGTGTTGGTATCGGAGCCGGTCGTTCAGAAAGCAATGGGAAACTACTGAACGTAAACCTTGCTAAAACATCAACAACAGCAGTAATATGTTGGTGTTGACAGCGATGTCCTGTAAATAAGATATGCAAAACAGAAAGAAAAATATGCAGTAAAGGTTCTCCTGTATGCCCGGTTTACACGTACTAAGAGCGTGTCACTTCGGGGGACTTATATGAATGGTCACATATTCCAGGGTTCCATGTGAGCACTGGCACTTGGGAACTAGAGTCTAAAGCATTGCCATTTGGACTCAGCTAGTCACAGAGACACATCCCTGGAATTGTGGACGCTCGCCACAGAGACACATCGCTAATATGTGGGCGCGGCTCGCCACAGAGACACATCGCTAATATTGTGGACGCGGCTCGCCACAGAGACACATCGCTAATATTTGGACGCAGCTCCCCTCAGAAGCACTATCGCCGTCAATCTGAAAGGTTCCAGGAACGTGAGTACTGTATCATCACCGGTCTTTTCTTGGCTTTACTTGAGCAAGTCGCTGACTGTTTCTAACATTCCACTGAGTGCTATCAGCAAATGAGTGAACAGAATAAACAAAATCGACATGTTTTCACGTAGTGCTGATACCTCAATGACCTAATTTAGTCAGCATTAGATAATGGAAGATGAGAGACATGTTATATGCAGCACTAAAGAATGTTGACTAAGCGCGGTCGAATTACACTGGTGACCCTGACCCCACCAACACCGTGAGTAGGCGTCAGTCAGCTTAAACCCCTAGGTCATCAGGTCATATGTCATTTCCCGACTGGTCCCATGTAACTGCACCACACATGGCGATTTGAACTAATCTCTGTGATTACACGTGTGCATACGGCGTGTACCATTTCTGAAGAATTTATTACCCCAGAATTAACAAATCCATTACAGAATTAATTCTATATCCATTCTTATAAGTGTTGTTTTCCTAGCTGTAGGGGTTTAAAAACACCATAAACCACAAATAAACGTTCTGTATTCACTGAATTTAAATACATGTTTACTTAATAGAGGCTTTTGTTATTTTAATAATCATACATTATTTAGTGGAAGCAAGCTGTGTACATATTTGGTTTCTGCTGTCTGGTTGCACAACAGAGCAGTGGGGAAAACTGACTGCCATTGTTTACAGCAGAGAATAGGCGAGCTGCTGTAATGTTATAATTAAACTTTGACAGCGTGCAGTCTATGCTTCCAGTCTCTGATTCTCTGAGGGGTCCAACAGATGGTCTATATCAGTGTTTCCCAACCTTTTTTGTGCTATGCCCCACCTAAGCCTTTCTAAAATTCGTATGCCCCCCCCCCCCCACATATGCATCATTTTTAATATTCAAGAATTGAAATGTTCACTAAAGAAACTTGAATTTTTTTTTAAAGGGCTCATGGTTCCCAGAGGGACCAGAGGCGCCCCCCCCCCCCCCCCCCCAAGGTCCCGCGTCCCTGTGTGTCGGTTGTGTTGGGTGGTTTGTTTTTATTTTGGTTTGGATGTTACCCCAGACAAGCTGGTTACCCCCGCATCCCCCTTTTTTGTGTGGACCCTTGGTCTCACTGTAAGCTATTGCCCACAGTGGTCCACCAGGCCCACATCTAAGGTGAAGATATGTGATGGATTTTTATTTGATCATCCCGGTCCCCGATCAGACCAGGCGCACTACTGGGGGGGGGGGGGGGGCGCAGCAAATGCACCCGATCCTAGCCAAAGGACCGATAGGTTTTAGGAAGAAATCACTAGGTAATTATTGAGCAAACACAGTAAGTAAATTTTCAAAACATATAATGGAGAACTGAAATTCAAGTACAAAATAATTTTAATGAAATATTTTTCTATATTATTTTAATTATTAGTAATTATTTAAATTTAGTGAGATCCTTGCGCTTGATGCTTGCTGCAAAGAGATTTTATGTCAGGTTCCAATTTAGTTAACTTCAGTCTCAAGTCTCCCCGTTTTGTTATATCCAGCCGATTTCTTCCATTTTCGAATTGCCCCCCTTAACATTCGAATTGCCCCCCTGTGGGGCGTGGGCCCCACGTTGGGAAACTCTGGTCTATTTGGACCTGCAATCATACTTTCATAGCCTATTTCTATCATCGTCATCATCAAGTGCCCTGCCAGCTGGCGAAGGCGTTCATGTCTCTCGACAAATCTCAGTCCTTGGTGTTCTGGATCAACTCTGTTGTTAATATCCTTCAAAGTCACCGTCTCAATCCATCCGGTATCATTAATACTGTTCTGTCTCTGTCTCTCTTTCCCTTAATCTTTCCGGTTGTCACGATATTATCCAAAGCCTCTCTTCTTATCACATGACAAAAGAATGTAGTTTGTCTATTTCCTATTGTTGTATACAGTGGTCTAGTTTCATTAGCCTCTTTCAGACAATCGTCGTTAGTTACTCTCTCAGTCCAAGGAATTCGCAACATTCGTCCAAGAAACCACATTTCTGTTGCTTCCAAGTTCTTCCTAATGTGTTCATTTACATTCCAAGATTCACTGCCTTAAATGAATACAGGTTCTATATAGCATTTTAGCACTCTCTTTCTTACATACAATGATAGTGACTTATTGCATGCTTTCCTTATTCTGAAATGTCGCATTTGCTTGCCCTTTTCTGTTCTTAATCTCTGTTGTACACCTTCCATCTGATGTTATAAATGCCCCTAGGTATTTAAAATTATTCACTTGGTTAAGAATTTTCTCTTCTGTTTCCATTTCACATTTTGACGTCACCTTTTTTCTTTGATATCACCAATTATTAATTCAAATAGAATCCTGTCTTTGAACTCTCTGTAACTACAATGTCCAACAGTTGTTGTTGATCTTTTTAATTATCCGCCATCAATACCGTGTCATCTGCATAGCATATATTGTTTATATTATAAGCTCCGAATATTAGCCCTGGCTTCTCTTGGTTCTCTCTCATTATTACTTCACTATAGAGGGAGAAGAGATCTGATGACAAAACATATCCGTTCGTGCTCCAAGCCTTAATTGTTCATGATTTCCGTCAGATTCCATCTGGCCCAGCTGTGTTTGCTTCCTTCATATGTTTGACAGCGTCAGCGACTTCTTCTTTTAGAAAAAGTGGCTCTTTTAAGTTATTTCCTTCTATAATATTTTGATATGTACTCATTTCACCTCTGTATTATCTCACCTTCCTCCAATAATATATTTCGTGGTTTTGAAATCAAACACCTTGTATTTATTCATATATTTCTTCCCGTGAGCTCATTGGTTTGTCTGTGAATTTTATTTTTTATTATTTTTTTTGCATTCTTAATATAATTTAATTCAATTTTCTTGCAATGTTCGTGTATAAAACTTTTTTTTTTTTTTTTTTTTGCCTTAACGCATTTATATCTTATTATTTTATTTATCTTATCATACTCTTGTTTGTCATTTTTACTGTTTTCTTTTGTAATTCACCTTTAAGATTTCTTCAGACATCCAATTTTTCTTAGCCTTTTGGTTTTACTCTGGTAATATTTCTTTGCTTGTTTGATGAGCGAGCCTCTTAATATTTCCCGTTGTGCATTTATACTCTGGTTTAGCTATTACATTGGTCATATTTGTCACAGTCACTCTGTATTGCTCTTGAAACTCTTTATATGATTTCGGGACATCTTTGTTAAGTCTCATGTTCTTAACCACTTATTTCTTCTCTTCAATCTTATTTTCATATGTCCACATAGTGGTACATGACCACTAAACAGTCAGCATTAGGCATTATCTTAACATTCATTAATCATGAGACTGAGACAGCAGACAGATGTAAATGATGATGTAACTGAGACAGGAGACAGGGGCGTCACTAGGGGTGTGCGGGGGGGGGGGGGGGGGGTGCGGGCCGCACCGGGTGACACCATCAAGGGGTGACACCAAAATAAAAAAAAATTGCAAATTTGACAAAGCAGACATAGCAAAATAACAAAAATTTAACTTTGTCCGAGTTTGTCGAAGTTCTTTATTTATGTTTTACCTGAAGTATTGAAGTTATATTGTTCAATTTGTTTTCTTTCTTATGTCCTTATTAACTTTTTGACTTATTTTACAAACATTACTATATGCGATTATATATGGTACAGGAACACTCGGAAGAAGACCATGGTGAAAGTCTAGAGGGGCGACACCAAGAGTTTACCGCACTGGGTGACACCAACCCCAGTGACGCCACTGACAGGAGACAAGTGTAAATCATGTGGACATACCTGCGAATGAGGCGCAGACCAGCAGCACGGCAGACACTGCAGTCTTCATGCTGTTGCTCGGGCTCTTTAGAATTTAAAAAAAAAAAGAAAACGATGCTGTAGTCATGAAAGTTGCAACACAGTTTCAATAAGCCTTTGATATTACTCTGCCTAATTGTAATTATATATCTCTGGGTCTTGGTATTTCATTCAATGTCTAATTGTCCCCCCTCCTCGACAGAACCCCGACACGTGTTTCTTCTTCTTTCAACTCGTTTCCCTTGTTGCTTCAAAGGCCCTCAGCTATCTCGCCTCAAGCAAACATAATTTTAGGCAGTCGGTGCAGCCTCGTCTATGTCCTCCTCATGTTATACGCTTATGTTTCTACTTCTCGTGTCCGTATCTTTGTACGTCGGCCTCTATTTCTTGTCCTCTGTTAATTCCAGACAAAGAACTTTCTAGTTATCGATTATGTGGTTGTTTCGGGATTTGAATGGATTTCTAGTTATCGATTCTCAGGTTTTATCGGTGTATCTCATATCCAACTTTATAGTTATCTATTCTCGGGATTTCTCGGTGTATGTCATATCGAACTTTCTAGTTATCTATTCTCAGATTTTCTCAGTGTATCTCATATCCAACTTTCTAGTTATCTATTCTCGGGATTTCTCGATGTATATCATATCCAACTTTCTAGTTATCTATTCTCAGGTTTTCTCCGTGTATCTCGTATCCAACTTTCTAGTTATCTATTCTCAGATTTTCTCAGTGTATGTCATATCCAACTTTCTAGTTATCTATTCTCAGATTTTCTCAGTGTATGTCATATCCAACTTTCTAGTTATCTATTCTCAGGTTTTCTCGATGTATATCATATCCAACTTTCTAGTTATCTATTCTCAGATTTTCTCAGTGTATGTCATATCCAACTTTCTAGTTATCTATTCCCGGATTGTCTCGGTGTATGCCATATCCAACTTTCTAGTTATCTATTCTCGGGTTTTCTCGATGTATGTCATATCCAACTTTCTAGTTATCTATTCTCGGGTTTTCTCGATGTATGCCATATCCAGCTCCAGCGGGGTTTCTTCGCCTCTGTGTTCACTGAAATTTGTTTATCACTCTTTAGCCTTTTGCACAACGGAAAACATACTGACCAATAAAATGATGTCAACTGCAACGAAAAAAAGAATGTCGAAGTGCTACATGGAACCTATACTTTTGCGTGGATGTGAGATATGAACAATGAGCAGACAAGCAAAACTTCTAATAATAGAATACATGTGGTTTCTGTGGAAAATTCATATAATACCACGGATACACAGAAACACTAATGAGCAAATCCTATAAGAGGCAAATAAAAACCGTAAACTGGTTAGATAAATTATACGTAGACAGTCACAAGAGCTTGTGCACGTTGTGAGATGAATTAAACTAGAGAACTTGGTGATAACTAGCATGATTGAGGGGAAAACACCAGGGGAGGCAGAGAAGTAAATATATGGATGGCTTGGTCACGTGGCATGGTCGAGACAAAATAATTCATAATGTAGTATTGACGGTGTATTCAAGAATACGAAGCTGATCCACCACACTGTTGATCGTGTGAGATGGCGAAACAGGATCGACTGCGCTTATAAGCATAACACATGATGATGATGATGACGAAGATGATGATGATGATGATGATGATGATGATGATGATGATGATGATGATGATGATGATGATGATGATGATAAATGAGACCTAACAATATCGCCATGTGTTCAACAAAGAGTGGGTGGGAGACTCACTACAAGCGACCTTCATTTTGAGATGGCACTGGATGATGATAATATAACGTGATACTACTCGGTGTTTCACAAATGTTGAGATGACACTGGATGATGATAATGTAACGTGATAGTACTGGGTGTTTCACAAATGTTGAGATGGAAACGGATGATGATAATGTAACGTGATAGTACTCGGTGTTTCACAAATGTTGAGATGGCAAAGGATGATGATGATGTAACGTGACAGTACTCGCTGTTTCACAAATATTGAGATGGCAAAGGATGTTGATGATAATGTAACGTGATAGTACTCAGTGTTTCACAAATATAACACACGTAAGGGAGCCTATTTTACGCCATGAGGAGTAGAGGATATATGGTTCTATTAGCATAATGTGATAGACCACAAGACACTGCTTAATATTACTGGAGATTTGAACACATGGCCTGCAGACCCGCGGACAAGCCTGCTAAACATTTTGTTAACTCATCTACTTCCCTAGTCTTAATGTGAAAACACGGGTTATTTAGTTATGTTGCCCTACAATTGACCCACACGCCTTAATGTGGGTGCACGGGTCATTTAGTTATGTTACTTACCATTGACCCACACGCCTTAATGTGGGTACACGGGATATGTAGTTATGTTACTTACTAGTGATCCGCACGCCTTACTGTGGTTAAATGGGTTATTTAGTTATGTTACTTACTAGTGATCCGCACGCCTTACTGTGGTTAAATGGGTTATTTAGTTATGTTACTTACTAGTGATCCGCACGCCTTAATGTGGGTCCACGGGTTTTCTAGTTATGTTACTTACCATTGTCCCACACGCCTTAATGTGGGTCCACGGGTTTTCTAGTTATGTTACTTACCATTGTCCCACACGCCTTAATGTGGGTCCACATGTTATTAGGTATGTTACTTACTAGTGACCCACACGCCTTAACGTGGGTATACGGGTTATTTGGTTGTTACTTACCATTGACCCATACACCTTAAATGGATTATTTAGTTATGTTACTTACTAGTGTTGTACTAGCTCCCACCCTCTTTGGAATATACTTTTCACTTCTACTGAAATATGCATTTCATGATCAGGATGGTGGTATATACATTCACTCACGCTCAGATGGCGGCCTCTACAATGCTCAGAGATTGAAGGCTAAGACCAAAATTAGGAGGGTACTGATCAGAGAGTTGCTTTTTGCAGATGATGCTGCAGTTACGACCCACTCTGAGGAAGAATTGCAATGTCTACTATCTGCATTCTCCAATGCTTGTTCTGAATTTGGTTTAACAATTAGCAAAAAGAAGACACAGATTATGTCACAAGGTGCACATGGGGTACCATCAATCTTTATTGACGACGCCGAACTAGAGATAGTAGACCATTTTACATATCTAGGATCAGTGGTAAATAGCAAATTATCCCTAGATGAGGAAATCAACATCCGGATTGGTAAGGCAGCAACAACAATGAACAGGTTAAGAAAAAGAGTCTGGGAGAACAGGAAGCTTACTGCCAAAACAAAAGTCCTTGTCTATCAAGCCTGTGTCCTTAGTACTCTTCTCTATGGCAGTGAAACCTGGACAACTTACTCACACCAAGAGAACAACTTAAACAGCTTTCATATGCGGTGTCTGCGAAGAATTCTTGGTATTAAGTGGCAAGACAAAATCACAAATACTGAAGTATTGGAAAGATCAGGTTGTGTGACAGTTTATTCCATGCTCAGTCTTCGTAGACTTAGATGGATAGGACATCTTAGGAGGATGGATGATGGTAGAATACCAAAGGATATCTTTTTTGGTGAATTACAGATGGGTAAGAGATCTCAGGGTCGGCCTCTACTACGATACAAAGATGTGTGTAAGCGGGACATGATTGATACAGGCATTGATAATGCACATTGGGAGCAAGTCGCCGCTGAACGTGTTGCATGGAGGGCAAATATCAGAAATGGAATAAAGTCAAAGGAGAAAATTATTGCAGAAAAGTCACACACCAAGCGTTTGAGACGTAAGATGGTGCATGATGGTGGAAATGACCACGTGTTCACATGCACCCACTGTGAACGGACATTTACAGCGCAAATTGGCCTTATCAGTCACACTCGCTACCGCCATAGTTAAAAGTTATTATGCCTATTTAAAGCACAAACTATCGTCTGTCAAGACGGCAAGGTGCCAATGAGTACTTACTAGTGACCCACAGGCCTCAATTAGGATAAATGGATTGTTTAGTTATTTTACTTACCATTGACCAATACGCTTAAGGAATATAGAAGGGTGTTGTGGCTAATATTTTACTTACACGTTGGCAGTTGTGTTACAGAAAAAAAGCCTATTAAACACACTTCGGGAAGATACAATTACATAAGAAGAGAATCGATGATACTCAATGCCTGTGGAGACGAAAGTCAGGCTTGTGAATCGTGGAGAAGTCACGCCCCAGATAAGTCAAACCAGATGATCTACCTGTATTTATACAAATCCTAGCCGTGAGATTACGTGTACAGAGATGACACAAACCAATGTTTACGATGTCGATTTGATCGTGACTTAAGTTACATGGTTGCACCATGCGTGTACGTGCGTGTGCGTGTGTGCGCGCGTGTGTGTGTATGTGAGTCAGTGTTGTCATAAGTTTTGTAACAAATATTCACCAGTTCTTGAATACACCGTCAATACTACATTATGAATTATTTTTGTGATACCGTAAACCCTGTAATGTATTTGTGATCTGTCACATGATTGTGCGCGTGTGCGTGCATGTGCGCGGGCATTTGTCTGCGTATATGTGCGTGTATATGTGTCTGTATGAATGCATGTATGTCTGTCTGTCTGTCTGTCTGTCTGTCTGTCTGTCTGTCTGTCGGTCGGTCGGTCGGTCGGTCGGTCGGTCGGTCGGTCGGTCTGTCTGTCTGTCTGTCTGTCTGTCTGTCTGTCTGTCTGTCTGTCTGTCTGTATGTATGTATGTATGTATGAATGTATGTATGTATGTATGTATGTATGTATGTATGTATGTATGTATGTATGTATGTATGTATGTATGTATGTATGTATGTATGTATGTATGTATGTATGTATGTATGTATGTATGTATGTATGTATGTATGTGTGTATGTGTGTGTGTATGTATGTATGTATGTATGTATGTATGTATGCATGTATGTATGTATGTATGTATGTATGATGTATGTGTGTATGTGTATGTATGTATGTATGTATGTATGTATGTATGTATGTATGTATGTATGTATGTATGTATGTATGTATGTATGTATGTATGTATGTATGTGTGCATGCATGCATGCATGAAAAACCTACTGACCAATAAAATGATGTCGATTGAAACAAGAAAAAGAGTGTTGAGATGCTACATAGAACCTGTACTCTTAAATGGATGTGAAGCTTGGACTATGAGCAGTCAGCCTGAAAAACATCTGATGGCTGTAGAAATGTCGTTTCTGAGGAAAATGCAATGAATACCATGGACATCCAGAAAAACCAATGAACAAGTCCTTCAAGAAACACATGAAGATCGTAAACTGATTAGAGACATTAGATGTAGACAGTCACAATTGTTTGGGCATGTTATGAGAAGAAATGATTTGGAGAACTTGGTGACAACTGGTAAGATCGAGGGGAACAGACCAAGGTGAAGACCTAGAAGCAAGTACCTGGATGGCTTGGCCTTGTGGTATGGTCGAGACAGAAACACAGAACTGATCCACGACTCTGGTGATTGAGTGAGATGGCAGAACATGATCGCCCACGCTTACCCGCATGGCACATGATGGATGGATGCATATCACGTATCGATAAATCTTGAATCTTTTGCTGTTTAGATTTTCATATGGTCATTTTTTTTCCCTGGTAACTATTCAGCTAGGTAACGAGTCTCTGCATCTATGGATTTAAATTTCGTCTCTCCGATGTATGTTACCTCATTTAGAGGTACTGTTTTTTTCATTTTGTTGTATATAGTTGTATTATTATATGTCTGTTATTCTTACCACACAAATGGGAATACCATGCTCTGCTAGGACTAGTTTCTATGCATAATTATAATTTTGATACACTGAATGTATATTATGTTTAAGATAGATATAACACATCAGGGTAACTTATTGTTGTGCTATTTTTTTTTTCTTTCGTTGGCTTTGTAGTATATGTCATCATCCATCACAACTTTTCCTGGAAACGGAGAAACATGGGTCTAGGCAAACGCTCCTTATAAGGACACGGAGTAAATTTGCATGAGCATAACGATTGTGCCGGCCTGGTCAGCTGGACACCCGCATGAAAGTAGCTGTCACTTGTGAGAAAATTTTCAGAGAAACAAGTTTCTTTTTCCTAGCCTGGGGATGGGCTATCCTAGTGCCCAATATCGCCCTCTGCACCACCGGTAAGCTTGTGAATTATTTGTAAATACTATGATGTGCCTCTAGATCCTTATAGGAGACATGTATTAATAATGTATGTTATATGTGGATGGTGACATTAAAAGATCAGCGCCTCATTGAGAAGATAGTCTGACTTACTCGCCTTCTGCAGACATGACATGCCTATTCCACTGGAAAGTTTTGCCATGTTTAGCGTTTCACCTGCTATGAGTAGTTTCGCTGTAAGCGTGTGATCGTTATCTCAATCACAATTCATATTTGCACTTTCCCACATCTGTAGGACCGTTCCCTACGGACTCACATTATTTGCACAATCTTCCTCCAAATGTGGAAAATTCTTGACAGTCTGTGTTTTACAACTCCTGTGTTTAGATTATGTGATTAATATGTGATCATATTTTATGAAATATATTGAGAGATTTAAGGTAAGAGCATGCTGTGCCCATGAGATTTATTTTTCAGTAAGGGAGACAGCTAGAAGCACCAAGTACCCATCTGTCTGCAGGAAGTATCCTAACCGCCAGCATGGCACAATTAATGGTGACGGCATGGAGGAAAATTTTTTGTTCAGTGACCTCTAAAAGCGTTCTTGTAAATGCCATAGTGCAATTAGTTTCTGAAGTAGACACTTCTTATTCTTGATGCATTAGATGAGTTTTGCACACAGCGTTCTCAAAACCCCCGGCTCCTGAGAGTCAGGTGAGGGATGAACAACGTACTTTGGGCGCGATATTTGCTCAGGCCCTGATACATATATATTAGATAGATATCATGTTAATTCATGTAAGTATCATAAATGTTTCTCATTTGTGTGGGTGTCCTACATTTTAAATGTGGGTTCATTATTGTTTCTTTAACTGCTGGAAAAAAAGTGAATGTTGCCCAGTGGAGCTAGGCAGGTGAATTGATAATGATGGTAATGGGGATGGTTTTGTGAACCTAGTCTGAACTGAGGGGAATAAAGACTGGGATGTGCATGATAGATGTGGGATTATCATATATATATATATATATATATATATATATATATATATATATATATATATATATATATATATATATATATATATATATATATAAACAGACTGTATGTGTGTGGGTGGCTGGCTATGTATTGGATGCGTTCGATAACGGTACATCCAATTGAGATGAAATTTTCTACACGTCTTCCTTTCATTCCTGTGCAACCGAATGTAATAGTTTCTTTGTGTAACATCGGCTACTTACTTAATAACATTTAATATTTCATTTTTCATTATATAATTTCTATATAGCAGGGAGACTTCACTCTAGAAAAGTTATTTCAAGGGGCAAAACTTTTAATAACATTTCTATATACTTTATAGTCATATTGTTGGACTTACATGCACTATTGTTAACCTCTTTCTCTATAGTTATTTACAGGCTTATGAGTTATAATAAATAATGATATAATCTTTAAGGCATTTTCAAAGTTTTCATAAAAATAATGCATAACATTGTAACCCATCTTGTTATGCTTAAAGAAGTTATCAACAGTCATGCAGGTGATTGAAAACAGTTTTCATTAAAAATAACGGATGGTGTGTGGAAGGACATTCTTTTAAGTTACTGTGCGCCAGGAGCTGGGCGAAACCACGCCGGGTCAGATAGATAGACAGACAGGCAGATAGTCGGGAACGGGAGCTTATTTGACTACTTATATGAATTAAATGAGATGCTCCCCACCAGGGACTGGGTGAAGCCGGGCCGGCACAGACAGACAGATAGATAGACAGACAGGTAGACAGATAGTCGGGAACGGGAGCTTATATGACTACGTATATGAATTAAATGAGATGCTCCCCACCAGGGACTGGGTGAAGTCGGGTCAGACAGATAGACAGACAGACAGACAGACAGACAGACAGACAGACAGACAGACAGACAGACAGACAGACAGACAGTCAGGAACGGGAGCTTATATGACTACTTATATGAATTAAATTAGATGCTCCCCACCAGGGACTGGGTGAAGCCGGGCCGGGTCAGACAGACAGACAGACAGACAGACAGATAGTCGGGAACGGGAGCTTATATGACTACTTATATGAATTAAATGAGATGCTTACCACCAGGGACTGGGTGAAGCCGGGCCGGGTCAGCCAGACAGACAGACAGACAAACAAACAAGCTGACAGACAGATAGTCGGGAACGGGAGCTTATATGACTACGTATATGAATTAAATGAGATGCTCCCCACCAGGGACTGGGTGAAGCCGGGCCGGGTCAGCCAGACAGACAGACAGACAAATAAGCAGACAGACAGACAGACTGATAGATAGATAGATTCCCTCCAGGGCCTGTGCGAAGCCGGGCCGGGTCAGCTAGTATACATATATATATATATATATATATATATATATATATATATATATATATATATATATATATATATATCATGATGACTTTGTCTCAATATGCTTATGTCACCACGCCTTATTATAATGCCTATGTCACACCAGGAGGCCTGTGTCTTGATTGGATGATATCATCTCAACTGAGTCACCTGTCTCAACAGAAGAACCGTATCACAACCGGATACCTCTATCACAACCTGTCTTTGTCCCAATGAAACTCTAACACAACAGGACAACTTGGTCTCATCTCAATGACCTTAGCTTGTTCTGCTGTCCTGAGTGGTAGGAGGTTGTAACATCATAACATCAATGGGGAGTGGGTGTTGATGTTTTGTGTTGTAATGACATTTGATGTTATACAAATGAGTATAGAAGGGTTTTGCATTTTTATCCAGCAGGGGGTTGGATAGTGGAGTTGCCTGAAGCACATGATGCCTAGCCCTATTGACTTGTCAACAGTGGGCTAATGAAGTGTTAGGAGCCTGAAACCTGACTGGTATTGGGTGCTTCCATTTCTCTCAGGATACAAGAAGAATGATGATTCTAAAGAAAGGACCGCCACCTCATGGTCACTCAGCATATGCCTCGTATCCCAAGATCTTATCATCTGTCGTACAGAGTACGGTTGGATGTACTATCATGAGAATCAGACCAAGGGTGAAGTAAGAGGTTGTGATGCTCAGATAATGCCCTGAACACCAGGGACAATCAACATCATTGTATATGAGTTAGGAAACCCACCATGTATAGTCTTCAAGAGCAGTTACCTGTTATCAAGATTGATTGCCCTACTTCAGCACTCTAAGGTTTGGGATACCAGGATAGATATCACCTAAGTGCTCAACTGCCAGTTTGTTGTCTATCAGCCGAATCCCAGAGGATGAACAGTTGTTGTATAATACCCCAGGGGGTTGATTACAACATCGTGTTCATTGATTATTAAATGGAAAGACAGGAGAATTATTTTCAGTGTTTTCTGAAGGATTTTTCCGCTATATTGAAGGATGTGTTTGCAATAATGAGGGATTTGTCTGCCTTACTAAATGATTTATGTCCACTAGTGTACGCAGAGAATGGAACCAATCCTGTTCATAATTTACAGCTAATTATGTAGAGAAAGCTGCACTGATATCTCCGAGTGGGGGATGGCCTTATCGACATGAGACTGGTCGTGCTGAAATGCCTTGATGACAATAGTTGAGCTTCTGATATTATTAACCAGAGCTGCTGACGGTTGTCATTCTTATTTCATTGTATTCGATCATGTAGGGAATTACCTTCTGCCCAATCTGACGAGGACCTCCTATATTGTTTGACTGACTTCCCAGCCTCAGCTTCACTAGGCTATACAGCCTACTTTGATCTCAGGTCATGGTTACATTCTCTCACTATGAAAGCAAATAACATGGATGAGCCATAATTGTTGACATTGCTGTTGACTTTCAGAAACCAAATCATTGATTAAATGGGATATGTTACAGAAGAAGTTTTCCCAGTGCAGGTTGAGAGAACACATCTTTTGATGAATTTATAAATGAGGGACTGTTATTATCAATATGCGGGTAGATTAGAGGAATTATTGATTTCATAATTTATGCATTTGGTAGCTGGTAATTTTGGGGAAAACATCAGATGGTATACAGTGATTTTGTCATTCACGTGTTTGTTATTGATGGAGGGGATTTTAAATCCACAGGTCTGACAGAGAGTTTCCCCAAAACCCACCAAGTGTTCTCATTAAATGGTTGGGTTGGAACCTGGAATTTGTGTTTATAACTTGTAGAAGTTTTGTTCTGTAATACTATGTTACATTAAGGTTTGATCATGTTGAAGAGAGATCCATACACATAGACATATTATACTTCTATATGGAGTGAGTTTTCATCCTCTAAATGCCTATAGTGGGTTTCCCTGATTATTTCACCTTCCACAGGAGGCCCTTTCTTCACAAACATCGTGTAGGTCATAGACTTCCTAAGGAAGGATAATTACTATTGAAAACCTATCCCGGATACCCCTAGTCATACGACCCATCTTTCTCATTGGGGAAAAAAAAAACCTCACACGCTTGAAATGTGTCTCTTATGTGAAATTTATCTTCTTTAGTTCACTGTGGTCCGTATAGTTTATCCTCCAATGTAATTTCTTTAGGCTGGAAGGTTTGTCTAGACATATTGTACTTTGGGCAGTCTTGGAGCATGTGCTCTGCTGTCTGCGACGCCAATCCACATGTGCACATGGCTGACTAACCAATCTTGAATTTTGTATACATGTGGTTGCGTAATCTATTGTGTCCTGTTCTGAGGCACAGAATGAGTTGTCCTCTTGTTAGTATGTAACGGGCGCATCATGTTATTCTTCTTTTGCTCCTTCCTTAGTTAAACGATTAGCTCTCTCAATTCCGAGTACTCCACAGTGAGATTATACCCACTGTATGGTGACCTTACGCTGTCTACCGTGCTCAGAAAGGAATATTCGCAGTACTAGCAAATTTCCCAGACAGGAGCGCCTTGAGAACTGATGTTGCATCTGTCAATACCACCACGGTTTGCGTACCATGGCTGGTATTTAGTAATTATTCGGTTGCAATCTTGATTGCCTCAATTTCAGCATTATTGTTATGGCAATACTTTCCTGTTGGTACTCTGGCCGTGTCACTAATATTATTGGTTTATTCTATGTTCATTCCCGCTCCTCCAATTTGAACAGCATTTTGTGCGACCCATTTGTGTAGACTCGGATCCAGAGATCATGTGGGTATTCTTCATCAAGGAAGCTGAGAGTGGTTGTTCTGCGCTATATACTGTTCTGTTCTTCCTTATCAAATATTCCTCTAAATTTTGTCTGGATTTGTACTGACCGTCTATGTTCCTCTATCCATGGAGTTCGTTCTGGAATACTTTTCTAGGGGAACCCCAGCTAAGCGAAACAGAGCTGGATATAGAAGAACACAGGACACACAGATGCCATTTTTGCTCTTATATAAAAATCAATATGATTTTATGAAACACAAGATAGCCTTTGTCGACCATGACAAGGCATTTCGTAGAGAACATAGAAACAAGCTATGGGAAATCCTTAAACATTATATGAAATGAGTATACATGTAACAAACCAATATAGAAGCTTATGTTATGTTATGTTGTTGTTTGTCCATCAAGAATAATGATGACCATTCATTTTATCCAGTGGGGTTGAAAGTATGGAGCCGTGAGTTCTAAAATGGCTGATAAGGCCTATTTTGGCTCGAAATGTGCTTTGACAATGTTGGCAGTGAGGTCGACGAATTGCGCAACTCTTCCTCACTTTAATCCAATTCATTCTTTATAAGCGTGTGAGGCAACCAGGACTGCAAGAGCTGTGAAGAAAAGACAACAGAAAAACCACTGTAGAAAATTCTCCTTCAGAAACGTCAAGCATTCTTTGTCCACATTGTCAAAGATCATTTCGAGCCAAAATAGGCCTTATCAGCCATCTTAGAACCCACGGCTCCATACTTCCAACCCCACTGGATGAATTGAATGGTCATCATCATTCTTGATGGACAAAAAACAACAACAACAGCAGTGTCTCCAACTTGCTCCTGGGGGAGTTGAGCTCAGTCATTTCCTAGTTGTCCTTGTCCTGTTCAGCTGCGTCCTTAAGCTGCAGATCTTTCGCCAACCTCTGCTTCCTACTGTTACACTTATTTCTCAGCCTTGTTTAGTCTCAATGTCTCGACCGTACTGTTTGCATGTTGATTGTAAACGAAAACTGGCTCGTGGCGGAATTTCTCGTTAGCATTGTAATATCGAAAGCGTGTGCCGAAAAACGGGTAACACAACAATCATACAAGTAGCATTGTTTAAAACACAACTGAAACGACGTTTGATTTGCTTGAATTTGCTATATTTGTTACTTTGCTGGTTACATGGACAAAGATATCACAAATATTGGGTTGTCCACGTTAAAACACTGCAGAGGTAACATATGCTTGCATTTGCCCATGTAGGTCATATATGAGACTATTTAACTCTTGTATGAGCGTCCGTTATTCTGCATCTGTTGATGACATGCTTGTCCTGGCAATAGAAAATGAAATGTCAGATGTTAGGGTGAAGAGTATGAGTTATTGTACATGTGGGTTATTGTACATGTGGGTTATTGTACATGTGGGTTATTGTACATGTGGGTATTTGTACATGTAGGTTATTGTACATGTGCGTTAGCCAGGTAAGAAACATTGTTGCGGTTCATTAAGCTGTGAAAGGGGTATGAAGGAGGCAACAAGCTACAACGACGAAAACTGGGTGATAGCTAACCACCGAGGTGGGGGTTGGCATAGATGCAAACGACCGGAGAAAGAAGCTAGCTCAACTATCCTCAGCCACGGTGCAGTTAGCATGTTGGCAGGAGCTCAAGGGACACAATGTTCACCTCCCCGGGTGTGGAATGGTTTCTGAGAGACACACATAGCGATGTCATTGCGGGATGGTTTCTGACAGACACACAGAGCGGTGTCATTGCGGGATGGTTTCTGACAGACACACAGAGCGGTGTCATTGTGGGATACCACTCGCAGCTTGGAATACAAACACAGGACGTGAGAAAAACGCCTGGAAGTCATGACCCTGGCGGGCTTGCTCCTGGATAATGTCAACAGGATGAATTACTGCCTGTCAAATTTCGCCGAATCTCGTCAGGTACATACTGCAATAACCACACAACACAAAGTAAAATCACTAAAAGAACCCTTCAAGCTGAAATATAAACATGTTCGCACAGTAATTTCAGTTGTCAACCACAGTAATTGTAAACTGACTATAATGTCTTTCTGTTTTGCACAAAACTGGCCTATGTAGATTAATCATGATAGCTTCTGAAAACTTTAACGGGCGACTATTTTGTAAATTAAACAACACGCAAATCCTATCGTCTCTTTTAAACTTTTGTTTTTTTTTTGGTTTCTTTTTGTTGTTGTTGTTGTTGTTGTTGATGTTGTTGTTGTTGTTGTTGTTGTTGTTGTTGCATATCCCTTTCAGGACGTTGCAGTAAACACCGACATTTTTCAGCTGCCGTTGATGTACTAGACACGTTTTACGTTCAGTAGTTTGCCATTGCTTTCTGAACGCCCGGCTCACATACCCTGTAAGTTACCAGAGCGGCGCGAACCGCTGCCGATTCTCGCAGCTGCTGTTTTCTCCACGTGGATATACGGGATTACGAACAATGTCGTTAACCCCTTGGCCAGTACAAGACCGATTTTCAAAACGTGCTGTGGAATCCATGACGAAGGATGTTAGTAGTGTCTCTTCCTGGCCACAATGCCATCACCTGTGTAGTATACTGTCAATCCAATTGGGTATGAGTTCAACCACCCTGTTGTTTACTGCCGCTCTGTGCTGCCGATGTAGGTAGACCGGCATCTGCATGCGAATTGGTAAATGCAGTTGGCTTTGTCGCACAAATGGACAGATTCTTTTACTGCTGGGTGGGGATAGGTGTGACTTTTTTTTAAAAATCTAATAACTAAAGTTGCAGCACAGAATGTTCGGCCAGCTAATTTAATAAGTTGTTCCTGTAGACGTTGCATTACGCCATCCCATCAAAAGGTTAGCTGGATAAATACTTTGAGTTTAGGGACTGTAGTTTTATCGGGTTTTGGTTTCTGCTGTTGGCAGTGGCGCTTTATAAATACCCATACAGGTGTAAGACATTCTTCAGGGTTTCAATTTCTTCCGACAGTGTGTCCTGGGTGCATATCTTCCTAGCACGGTCAAACAGGGTCCGTACTAAGCCCTGTTTGTACTGGGCAGTTGCGAAGCTCTGAAAATTTAAGTGTTGACCAGTCCATGAACGCACCTAACGTCCTTTACACTGACCGTTGTTATCAACTATGTGTGAACTTACCTAATGGACTGCTCTCTGACCGTCGTTGTCAACTATCTATGAACTTACCTAACTCCCGCCACTCTGACCGTCGATGCTAACTATGTATGAACTTACCTAACTCCCTCCACTCTGACCGTCGTTGCTAACTATGTATGAACTTACCTAACTCCCTCCACTCTGACCGTCGATGCTAACTATGTATGAACTTACCTAACTCCCTCCACTCTGACCGTCGATGCTAACTATGTATGAACTTACCTATCTCCCTCCACTCTGGCCTTCGTTGCAAGCGATGTCTGAGGTCTTGCTGGCGATGTAGTCCAGCACCGAGTAATCGTTGGCTGTGATGGCGTATTCAGGTTTGGAGGCCACAGCGTTGAGCTCATTTTGATCCACAGAGTAACCAACGCCAACAGTAATGATGGTTATTCCAGCCGCCTTAACTCTAGAAGCCGCCACCAGAGCTGGAAGGAGAATTGCAATCTGTCTGTGAAAACTTTAACGGACTTATTTACTTTAATATTTGATAACTTTCAAGTGATTTATGAGATGTGAAAATGTGCAGTAATATGAAGTGTACGCATAACTATACTAGGCTGAAGCCTCTTAAAATTTGTGTACGTACATATTATGTAATGATAATGAGGTATTGAAGAGAAGCCAGCAATGACAGGCGGAGGTTATAAGATAAACAATTCATGCTCTACAGTCGACACAGTATTCATAGCTGAAGACGCAACAGGTGAACAACAACAAATGTTGGATATTTTCCTCATAAACAGCGCAAAGAATATAACGAAATCGACATGTCCAGAGATTTAGTGCAGATTAGGCCAATTAATACATGCATTACAGAAAATGGAAAGTGTCTTATTCAATAGGCGAGCTTAACTACATGAAACTGAGAAGGAGTGCTGCCATTTTATGCAGATGATGTTGTACTGTATAGCAGGAAATCTTGGCGACCGAACACTTTAGGAAGAGCTACGATACAACGAAGATGTGCTCTCTAGAACACATATTGCCAATACCTTGGCCTGCCAGAGAAATTAGCAATTACTGCATGGACAAGACACATGAAAGCATGGACAAGACACATGAAACATTATATATGAATGAAAGACTGAACGAAACAGCACGCTGTGATCACGTAATGAGAGGCGTGGCATTGAGACACAACGTGAAAATAGGAAGGATCAGAGCCAGAAAGCTGGATAGATACAGAGAAATGTGCCTCGATATACTTGAACGGATGCATGGAGGCATACTATCAGTGCATGCACGACAACACCTGTATTTTCTATAAACCTCGTAGAGAGTGGGAAGTTTCGCTTTCTCGATTTCAGTGTCCAATGTTGAGATGTCCTAAAGCTCAGCCAATAGGCTCTTTGAGTTGTATGTGCACTGGTATGATCATGACATTAGAGCCAGGTCAGCCCTTCTACGTGTGACGAGCATTCATGTCAGATGTAACCATCCTGTACATTGAATAAGATTCTGTTAGTATGAGTGCCTACTGGAATGGAGTCTTAGAAAGTCATCTGCGAGTCACAATGTCGCTTCCACATCCATGTTCATGTGCCGGATGTGGTGATTGAATATGCTCAACTGGGCTCCTCTCCGATGCTCTCTTGCTCCTCCTTCTGGCTGCTAGGTCCCAGCTAGATATCTGACCTCGCTGCTCTTATCATTCCGCAAACCTGAGGATCCATGTTCGGGCCACGTGACATGTTGGGTATCTAAGTATTTACTCATATGTTTAGACAAAACTGCAACGCCTTGTGTCATGTGGTCACTGTCACACCTTGTGTTATGAGGTCACTGTCACGCCGTATGTCATGTGGTCACTGTCACACCGTGTGTTATGAGGTCACTGTCACGCCGTATGTCATGTGGTCACTGTCACACCGTGTGTCATGTGGTCACTGTCACACCTTGTGTTATGAGGTCACTGTCACACCGTGTGTCATGTGGTCACTGTCACACAGTGTGTCATGTGGTCACTGTCACACCTTGTGTTATGAGGTCACTGTCACACCGTGTGTCATGTGGTCACTGTCACACCGTGTGTCATGTGGTCACTGTCACACCTTGTGTTATGAGGTCACTGTCACACCGTGTGTCATGTGGTCACTGTCACACCGTGTGTCATGTGGTCACTGTCTCACCGTGTGTTATGTGGTCACTGTCACACCTTGTGTTATGAGGTCACTGTCACACCGTGTGTCATGTGGTCACTGTCACACCGTGTGTTATGAGGTCACTGTCACACCGTGTGTCATGTGGTCACTGTCACGCCGTATGTCATGTGGTCACCGTCACGCTGTATGTCATGTGGTCACTGTCACACCGTATGTCATGTGGTCACTGTCACGCCGTATGTCATGTGGTCACTGTCACGCCGTATGTCATGTGGTCACTGTCACGCCGTATGTCATGTGGTCACTGTCATGCCGTATGTCATGTGGTAAATGTCACGCCGTATGTCATGTGGTCACTGTCACGCCGTATGTCATGTGGTCACTGTCACGCCATATGTCATGTAGTTACTGTCACACCGTGTGTCATGCGGTCACTGTTACGGCATGTGTCATGAGGTTACTGTCACGCCATGTGTCATGTGGTCACTGTCACGCCGTATGTCATGTGGTCACTGTCATGCCGTATGTCATGTGGTCACTGTCACACCGTATGCCATGTGGTCACTGTCACGCCGTATGTCATGTGGTCACTGTCACGCCGTATATCATGTGGTCACTGTCACGCCGTATGTCATGTGGTCACTGTCACGCCGTATGTCCTGTGGTCACTGTCACACCATATGTCATGTAGTTACTGTCACGCCGTGTGTCATGCGGTCACTGTTACGGCATGTGTCATGAGGTTACTGTCACGTCATGTGTCATGTGGTCACTGTCACGCCGTATGTCATGTGGTCACTGTCACGCAGTATGCCATGTGGTCACTGTCACGCCATATGTCATGTGGTCACTGTCACGCCGTGTGTCATGCGGTCACTGTTACGGCATGGGTCATGAGGTTACTGCCACGTCATGTGTCATGAGGTCACGGTCACGCCCTATGTTATGTGGTCACTGTCACGCCGTATGTCATGTGGTCACGGTCACGCCGTATGTCATGTGGTCACGGTCACGCCGTATGTCATGTGGTCACTGTCACGCCGTCGGCCACAACTGCCCATGAAACTACTCGGTACCTAGTTTAGACAGGTAGACCTGGGGGGAGCCGGTCAATTTTGTATTTGTTAACTCCAGCCTGGAAGAGATCCGAACACATGACCACAGCTCCGGCAGGCAAGCCGATCCCTGAGTCTACACTTTTACAAACTCCTGGCAAGCTATATCAGCTATCAGCTGCCTGATTGCCAGCTCTGCCGTCCCATAGCATCACTGCCCACGTTCTCTGATAAAAAGTTACGCGGATTTATATTACTTCTTCAACCTGTATCACGTGCCTGATTGTCTCCTCTTTACGTAAATAAATACACATAGTATTGCACATAAGCCGGCTTCGTGGCTTAGAGGTTATGACTTTTCTCCGTAATATCGTATACTCTCGTGGGTAACGTGATGACGGTGAGAATCAGCAGTGGTTCGAATCGCATCGGTAACTTACTGGGTATGTGAGCCGGCCGCTCAGAAAGCAATGGCAAACTACTGAGCGTAATCTTGCCAAGAAATCAACATACAACTGAAAGATGCTGGTGTTGACAGCAATGTCCTGTAACGGATATGAAAAGAAGAAAAAAGTATTGCTCATAGAACGGGAAGAAGGAAGTAGAGACCAGAAGACGCACTAGACAATATAAACATTCAAAGCTATAGTAACCGACCGTGATTCGAACCTTCCACCTCCAAATGACGACAGCGTCTCGCTACAGGAACAAGTGTACTTCGATGCATGTCTAACTAAACACTCAACAATAAAAAATGTCCAGTTCGTCCTCTAATCTCTACTTTCCTCGTCTCCTTCTATGAGCGCCAATCAATACTATGTGTGTTTATTTGTGAACTGTTCCAGTGGCCTCAAGTGTTTCCCTAATTGATTTTCTGTGTAATACGTGTACAGCATTGAAACCGGCCAATCATTTCTCTTCTTTAAATGTTTATTAATATACTCAACACCGCATTACGGTCCGATGTCCGATGTGTTTGTGTGTTTGTTATTTCACCTACGCTGGTTTAATATAAATTATGAAACCTATGGTGCTATCTCAATGGTTTGATAATAATTCTGTCCGTATTCCATAGTTGTAGGTTCATGTGTATGATAGACATGATCAATGAAGACACTTTGTTTGGAGTGTCTAGTTGGTCATAAGTCGAAGTACACTTGTTCCTGCAGCGAGGTGACGCCGTCATTTGGAGGTGACAGGTTCGATTACAGGTCGTTAACAAAGTTTTTAAAATGTTATGTTGTCTAGTGCGTCCTCTAATCTCTACTTCCTTCTTCTCCTTCTATGAGTGCCACACAATACTATGTGTGTTTATCTATGTACGGTCCCAGTGGCCTCAAGGCGTTCCCCCAATTGTTTTTCTGTGTGCTCTGTGATCGTCATGAATGATTTTCCTCTCTAGGGCCGTGCTCGACAGCTGCCAGATATGTTCCTTTGTAGGGGATTGTCTGAGCCTGGTTTAAGGCAAAGAAAATGAAGAAGAGGACGAAGAAACAGACGAAGAAGAAAAAGACGAAGAAGAAGAAGACGAAGACGGAATAGAAGAAGATGAAATCGAGGAAGAAATTTAAGAAGATGAAGAAGAAGAAGAAAGGTTTGAATGTTTTAAACATATTTAGTGATTAACAGACATAAATCCCAACAAAAGGCCGAGGGAATTTATAACTTGAGATGATTAGCCACAGCTATGTATTACAGATAGAGAACAGAATGCCGACTGGTGCTTACTTTCGTCAGGAACAGAAGACTGCCCGTCAGTGATCACTATAAGGATGTGGCTGCCGTTTCTAGCTCCGTGCTGTTGAGTAAGCCATCCGTTATCGAGAACATAATTAAGTGCCAGGTGTGTGTTGGTAGTGCTGCCCTGATACGGCACGTTCTTGAGTTCCTGCAGGTGAGAATTGATACTATGTTATTACCTCTATAACTGACGTCATAATAACACGTTGTCTGGAATCGTCAGGGGAGGGGTGGCTGGACGGATGGCATGACTGAATCCACCTCAGGTCCACGCTAGTGACCACATTCAACTTTGGCACAATCACACATGATGACATAATCTGCTCACAGGGAGTAAACAAAGATTAACACAAAACCCGAGTACACGTCTTGGGACGTGTTAGGTTTGTGGTGCCAGACCCATCATTTTCACCATGCTCCCCGACGCGGATTCGAACTCACGACCAACACGCTGGCGGGCAAGTGACTAGATACTATGTTTAGCTGTTTCAGCATATCGAACCTTCAGTCAACATACTATAATAGTTACGTAGACTCCTTCAGTAACACGGAATGAGAGATACAGTAACTAACAATCTAGCCAATATTTTGCTCTGTACCACGGTATGAGAGATGTACACACACGCTGTCTAGTCACTCAGTAACACGGAATTAGAGATGTACAAACACGCTGTCTAGTCACTCAGTAACACGGAATTAGAGATGTACACACACGCTGTCTAGTCACTCAGTAACACGGTATGAGAGATGTACACACACGCTGTCTAGTCACTCAGTAACACGGTATGAGAGATGTACACACACGCTGTCTAGTCACTCAGTAACACGGAATTAGAGATGTACACACACGCTGTCTAGTCACTCAGTAACACGGAATTAGAGATGTACACACACGCTGTCTAGTCACTCAGTAACACGGAATTAGAGATGTACACACACGCTGTCTAGTCACTCAGTAACACGGTATGAGAGATGTACATACACGCTGTCTAGTCACTCAGTAACACGGAATTAGAGATGTACACACACGCTGTCTAGTCACTCAGTAACAAGGTATGAGAGATGTACACACACGCTGTCTAGTCACTCAGTAACACGGAATTAGAGATGTACACACACGCTGTCTAGTCACTCAGTAACACGGTATGAGAGATGTACACACACGCTGTCTAGTCACTCAGTAACACGGAATTAGAGATGTACACACACGCTGTCTAGTCACTCAGTAACACGGAATTAGAGATGTACACACACGCTGTCTAGTCACTCAGTAACACGGAATTAGAGATGTACACACACGCTGTCTAGTCACTCAGTAACACGGTATGAGAGATGTACACACACGCTGTCTAGTCACTCAGTAACACGGAATTAGAGATGTACACACACGCTGTCTAGTCACTCAGTAACACGGTATGAGAGATGTACACACACGCTGTCTAGTCACTCAGTAACACGGAATTAGAGATGTACACACACGCTGTCTAGTCAGTCAGTAACACGGTATGAGAGATGTACACACACGCTGTCTAGTCACTCAGTAACACGGTATGAGAGATGTACACACACGCTGTCTAGTCACTCAGTAACACGGTATGAGAGATGTACACACACGCTGTCTAGTCACTCAGTAACACGGTATGAGAGATGTACACACACGCTGTCTAGTCACTCAGTAACACGGTATGAGAGATGTACACACACGCTGTCTAGTCACTCAGTAACACGGAATTAGAGATGTACACACACGCTGTCTAGTCACTCAGTAACACGGAATTAGAGATGTACACACACGCTGTCTAGTCACTCAGTAACACGGAATTAGAGATGTACACACACGCTGTCTAGTCACTCAGTAACACGGTATGAGAGATGTACACACACGCTGTCTAGTCACTCAGTGACACGGTATGAGAGATGTACACACACGCTGTCTAGTCACTCAGTAACACGGAGTTAGAGATGTACACACACGCTGTCTAGTCACTCAGTAACACGGTATGAGAGATGTACACACACGCTGTCTAGTCACTCAGTAACACGGAATTAGAGATGTACACACACGCTGTCTAGTCACTCAGTAACACGGAATTAGAGATGTACACACACGCTGTCTAGTCACTCAGTAACACGGTATGAGAGATGTACACACACGCTGTCTAGTCACTCAGTGATACGGTATGAGAGATGTACACACACGCTGTCTAGTCACTCAGTAACACGGAATTAGAGATGTACACACACGCTGTCTAGTCACTCAGTAACACGGTATGAGGGATGTACACACACGCTGTCTAGTCACTCAGTAACACGGAATTAGAGATGTACACACACGCTGTCTAGTCACTCAGTAACACGGAATTAGAGATGTACACACACGCTGTCTAGTCACTCTGTAACACGGAATTAGAGATGTACACACACGCTGTCTAGTCACTCAGTAACACGGTATGAGAGATGTACACACACGCTGTCTAGTCACTCAGTATCACGGTATGAGAGATGTACACACACGCTGTCTAGTCACTCAGTAACACGGTATGAGAGATGTACACACACGCTGTCTAGTCACTCAGTAACACGGAATTAGAGATGTACACACAAGCTGTCTAGTCACTCAGTAACACGGAATTAGAGATGTACACACACGCTGTCTAGTCACTCAGTAACACGGTATGAGAGATGTACACACACGCTGTCTAGTCACTCAGTAACACGGAATTAGAGATGTAGACACACGCTGTCTAGTCACTCAGTAACACGGAATTAGAGATGTACACACACGCTGTCTAGTCACTCAGTAACACGGAATTAGAGATGTACACACACGCTGTCTAGTCACTCAGTAACACGGTAATGAGAGATGTACACACACGCTGTCTAGTCACTCAGTAACACGGAATTAGAGATGTACACACACGCTGTCTAGTCACTCAGTAACACGGAATTAGAGATGTACACACACGCTGTCTAGTCACTCAGTAACACGGAATTAGAGATGTACACACACGCTGTCTAGTCACTCAGTAACACGGATTAGAGATGTACACACACGCTGTCTAGTCACTCAGTAACACGGTATGAGAGATGTACACACACGCTGTCTAGTCACTCAGTAACACGGTATGAGATGTACACACACGCTGTCTAGTCACTCAGTAACACGGTATGAGAGATGTACACACACGCTGTCTAGTCACTCAGTAACACGGAATAGAGATGTACACACACGCTGTCTAGTCACTCAGTAACACGGAATTAGAGATGTACACACACGCTGTCTAGTCACTCAGTAACACGGTATGAGAGATGTACACACACGCTGTCTAGTCACTCAGTAACACGGTATGAGAGATGTACACACACGCTGTCTAGTCACTCAGTAACACGGTATGAGAGATGTACACACACGCTGTCTAGTCACTCAGTAACACGGAATTAGAGATGTACACACACGCTGTCTAGTCACTCAGTAACACGGTATGAGAGATGTACACACACGCTGTCTAGTCACTCAGTAACACGGTATGAGAGATGTACACACACGCTGTCTAGTCACTCAGTAACACGGAATTAGAGATGTACACACACGCTGTCTAGTCACTCAGTAACACGGTATGAGAGATGTACACACACGCTGTCTAGTCACTCAGTAACACGGAATTAGAGATGTACACACACGCTGTCTAGTCACTCAGTAACACGGAATTAGAGATGTACACACACGCTGTCTAGTCACTCAGTAACACGGTATGAGAGATGTACACACACGCTGTCTAGTCACTCAGTAACACGGTATGAGAGATGTACACACACGCTGTCTAGTCACTCAGTAACACGGAATTAGAGATGTACACACACGCTGTCTAGTCACTCAGTAACACGGAATTAGAGATGTACACACACGCTGTCTAGTCACTCAGTAACACGGTATGAGAGATGTACACACACGCTGTCTAGTCACTCAGTAACACGGAATTAGAGATGTACACACACGCTGTCTAGTCACTCAGTAACACGGAATTAGAGATGTACACACACGCTGTCTAGTCACTCGTAACACGGAATTAGAGATGTACACAACGCTGTCTAGTCACTCATAACACGGTATGAGAGATTGTACACCACACGCTGTCTAGTCACTCAGTACACGGTATGAGAGATGTACACCACCGCTGTCTAGTCACTCAGTATCACGGTAATGAGAGATGTACACACACGCTGTCTAGTCACTCAGTAACACGGTATGAGAGATGTACACACAGCTGTCTAGTCACTCAGTAACACGGAATTAGAGATGTACACACACGCTGTCTAGTCACTCAGTAACACGGTATGAGAGATGTTCACACACGCTGTCTAGTCACTCAGTAACACGGTATAGAGATGTACACACACGCTGTCTAGTCACTCATTAACACGGAATTAGAGATGTAGACACACCGCTGTCTAGTCACTCAGTAACACGGAATAGAGATCGTACACACACGATGTCTAGTCACTCAGTAACACGGAATTAGAGATTACACACACGCTGTCTAGTCACTCAGTAACACGGAATTAGAGACAATGTACCCACACGCCTGTCTAGTCACTCAGTAACACGGTATGAGAGATGTACACACACGCTGTCTAGTCACTAGTAACACGGTATAGAGATGTAGACACACGCTGTCTAGTCACTAGTAACACGGTTAGAGATGTACACACACGCTGTCTAGTCACTAGTAACACGGAATTAGAGATCACACACGCTGTAGTACACACCGTTAGTCACCATAAAGTAAAGATGTACACACGCTGTCTAGTCACTCAGTAACACGGATAGAGATGTACACACACGCTGTCTAGTCACTCAGTAACACGGATGAGAATGTACACACAGCTGTCTAGTCACTCAGTAACACGGTATGAGAGATGTACACACACGCTGTCTAGTCACTAGTAACACGGAATTAGAGATGTACACACACGCTGTCTAGTCACTCAGTAACACGGTATGAGAGATGTACACACACGCTGTCTAGTCACTAGTAACACGGAGTAGAGATGTACACACACGCTGTCTAGTCACTCAGTAACACGGAATAGAGATGTACCACACACGGTCTAGTGACTCAGTACACGGAATTAGGATGTACACAACTGAGTCACTCAGTATCACAGTAGAGGATGTACACACACGCTGTCTAGTCACTCAGTAACACGGAATTAGAGATGTACACACACGCTGTCTAGTCACTCAGTAACACGGAATTAGAGATGTACACACACGCTGTCTAGTCACTCAGTAACACGGAATTAGAGATGTACACACACGCTGTCTAGTCACTCAGTAACACGGTATGAGAGATGTACACACACGCTGTCTAGTCACTCAGTAACACGGAATTAGAGATGTACACACACGCTGTCTAGTCACTCAGTAACACGGTATGAGAGATGTACACACACGCTGTCTAGTCACTCAGTAACACGGAATTAGAGATGTACACACACGCTGTCTAGTCACTCAGTAACACGGTATGAGAGATGTACACACACGCTGTCTAGTCACTCAGTAACACGGAATTAGAGATGTACACACACGCTGTCTAGTCACTCAGTAACACGGTATGAGAGATGTACAAACACGCTGTCTAGTCACTCAGTAACACGGAATTAGAGATGTACACACACGCTGTCTAGTCACTCAGTAACACGGTATGAGAGATGTACACACACGCTGTCTAGTCACTCAGTAACACGGAATTAGAGATGTACACACACGCTGTCTAGTCACTCAGTACACGGTATGAGAGATGTACACACACGCTGTCTAGTCACTCAGTAACACGGAATTAGAGATGTACACACACCTGTCTAGTCACGCAGTAACACGGTAATGAGAGATGTTACACACACCTGTCTAGTCACTCAGTAAACACGGAAGTAGAGATGTACACACCGCGTCCTAGTCACTCAGTAACACGGTATGAGAGATGTACAGCACACGCTGTCTAGTCACGTCAGTAACACGGAATGAGAGATGTAACATCAACGCTGTCTAGTCACTCAGTAACACGGATTGAGAGATTACACACACGCTGTCTAGTCACTCAGTAACACGGAATTAGAGATGTACACACACGCTGTCTAGTCACTCAGTAACACGTATGAGAGATGTACCACAACACGCTGTCTAGTCACTCAGTAACACGGTATGAGAGATGTACACACACGCTGTCTAGTCACTCAGTAACACGGTATGAGAGACGTACACACACGCTGTCTAGTCACTCAGTAACACGGTATGAGAGATGTACACACACGCTGTCTATTCACTCAGTAACACGGTATGAGAGATGTACACACACGCTGTCTAGTCACTCAGTAACACGGTATGAGAGATGTACAAACACGCTGTCTAGTCACTCAGTAACACGGTATGAGAGATGTACACACACGCTGTCTAGTCACTCAGTAACACGGTATGAGAGATGTACACACATGCTGTCTAGTCACTCAGTAACACGGTATGAGAGATGTACACACACGCTGTCTAGTCACTCAGTAACACGGTATGAGAGATGTACACACACGCTGTCTAGTCACTCAGTAACACGGAATTAGAGATGTACACACACGCTGTCTAGTCACTCAGTAACACGGAATTAGAGATGTACACACACGCCGTGGATTCAATCAGTAACAGGGCAGAAAATTACAATAACTCACCTACTAGCCACACAGTAACAGGGCAGAAAATTACAATAACTCACCTACTAGCCACACAGTAACAGGGAAGAAACATTACAATAACTCACCTACTAGCCACACAGTAACAGGGCAGAAAATTACAATAACTCACCTACTAGCCACACAGTAACAGGGCAGAAACATTACAATAACTCACCTACTAGCCACACAGTAACAGGGCAGAAAATTACAATAACTCACCTACTAGCCACACAGTAACAGGGAAGAAACATTACAATAACTCACCTACTAGCCACACAGTAACAGGGAAGAAACATTACAATAACTCACCTACTAGCCACACAGTAACAGGGAAGAAACCTTACAATAACTCACCCACTAGCCACACAGTAACAGGGCAGAAAATTACAATAACTCACCTACTAGCCACACAGTAACAGGGAAGAAACATTACAATAACTCACCTACTAGCCACACAGTAACAGGGCAGAAACATTACAATAACTCACCTACTAGCCACACAGTAACAGGGAAGAAACATTACAATAACTCACCTACTAGCTACACAGTAACAGGGCAGAAAATTACAATAACTCACCTACTAGCCACACAGTAACAAGGAAGAAACATTACAATAACTCACCTACTAGCCACACAGTAACAGGGAAGAAACATTACAATAACTCACCTACTAGCCACACAGTAACAGGGAAGTAACATTACAATAACTCACAGACTAGTCACTCAGCAACAGGACAGGAATATTACAATAACTCACCTACTAGCCACTCAGTAACAAGACAGGAATATTACAATAACTCGCCTACTAGCCACTCAGTAACAGGACAGGAATATTACAATAACTCACCTACTAGCCACTCAGTAACAGGACAGGAATATTACAATAACTCACCGACTAGCCACTCAGTAACAGGGCATGAGAGTTAACTGTTCACCGACCGCCCAACAGACAACCAGCCCTCTTACCAACCATCTAATAGACAATTCGTCCTCTCACCAACCATACAATAGGCTACCAACCCTCTCACCTATGTACACGTGTAAGTGCACAACATCTCTATATACACGTGTAAGTACACAACATCTCTATATACACGTTTAAGTACACAACATCTCTATATACACGTGTAAGTACACAAAATCTCTATATACATGTGTAAGTACACAACATCTCTATATACACGTGTAAGTACACAACATCTCTATATACAAGTGTAAGTACACAACATCTCTATATACACGTGTAAGTACACAACATCTCTATATACAAGTGTAAGTACACAAAATCTCTATATACACGTGTAAGTACACAAAATCTCTATATACACATGTAAGTACACAACATCTCTATATACAAGTGTAAGTACACAACATCTCTATATACACGTGTAAGTACACAACATCTCTATATACAAGTGTAAGTACACAACATCTCTATATACACGTGTAAGTACACAACATCTCTATATACACATGTAAGTACACAACAGTTCTATATTCACGTGTAAGTACACAACATCTCTATATACACATGTAAGTACACAACAGTTCTATATTCACGTGTAAGTACATAATATCTCTATATACACGTACAAGTACACAAATGTTCTATATACACGTGTAAGTACACACCATCTCTATATACAGATGTAAGTACACCACAATTCTATCTGCACATGTAAGTACGCAACTGTTCTATATTCACGTGTAAGTACATAACATCAAGAAAGCTTTTATTTACGTCAGTGATAAATGCCCGGTCTGCAGACAGCTCGAATCTCGGTTTCACAGAGGTTCCAAATGTCAGCATGGCGACCTTGGCGCCATCCTCGGCGATGTAGTAGACATCGATGATGGCCTGGATGAACTGAAAGTTGTAGTGGTAGTTCTCAGCGCCGATGCTGCCGGAGGAGTCGACCACGAACACAATATCCACGATGTTGGCGGCCGGGCAGGGTTTTACTGAAATAGATGTGTGTAAAGAGACTTGGTTGGTGAGATGGTCATGTAGAGACGAGCAAACAGATGTGTGTAAAGAGGAACAATTGATGAGATATTCATGTAGAATCACGCTAACTGATGTGTGTAAAGAGAAACAGTTGATGAGATATTCATGTAGAATCATGCTAACAGATGTGTGTAAAGAGAAACAGTTGATGAGATATTCATGTAGAATCACGCTAACTGATGTGTGTAAAGAGAAACAGTTGATGAGATATTCATGTAGAATCATGCTAACTGATATGTGTAAAGAGAAACAGTTGATGAGATATTCATGTAGAATCACGCTAACTGATGTGTGTAAAGAGAAACAGTTGATGAGATATTCATGTAGAATCACGCTAACTGATGTGTGTAAAGAGAAACAGTTGATGAGATATTCATGTAGAATCATACTAACTGATGTGTGTAAAGGGAAACAGTTAAGGAGATGTTCATGCAGAGGGAAGATATGTTTTCCCATTAAGTGTGCAAGTTATCACTGAGACTTTACGTTTATTTTATTACCGTGAGTCCCCAAAAATAAGACCTACCACTGTTAGTTAGTTAGTAGACAGATCATCCTCATTGCACATCGAACCATTCAGTCCAAAAGTGCTCGGATCCCCTCCTCAGCAAATCCCGCAGCGTGTAGCGGCTAACGACACCAGTTCTGTGTTAATTTATTATTCTTCTTTGGCTTCCCGCGTAGTGTTCTTGTTTGGCCACGCCTCTTTTAATTTGCTGTTCTCGCAGTCTGGCCATGGTTGTAGATTCACGGTCACCACTTGGTTCTTGCGAACGACTTACTCATCGTAGAGCATTCAGAATGTTAGCCTGGTCCATGGCTCGTCCGCCTTCCACAGTAGCCTTTCTTGCAAGTTTCTTAGCCCGCTCATTTCCTTGTACACACGCATGCCCTGGCACGAAAGTGAAACTAATCTTTACCAGCCGAGACTGCTGCAGAGATAGCAACCACTCTTTTCGGATCCACCCCGTCTCTATCTTCTTGATCATGCTCATTGAGTCACTAAGAAAATATGCCCTAGAGAATTTCCGTGTCTCGAGCCATGTTATTGCTTTACTTACTGCCATGACTTCCATAGTCAGGCTACTTGTGTTCAAAACAAAAGAATCAGAATATTCCTTCACAATTCTCCTTCCGGCCTGATCTGTAAAAGACCATGAAAATCTCACTCGTCGAACTACCGACCCATCTGTGTAAATGACAGCATCACCCTCTACAGAATTCTCGAAGATCAACGCCTGTACTTCCTTCTCCACAGCAGCCGGATTTTCTTGTCTGTATTGTCTGTCTAGTTGGATGCAAACTGAAAAGAATGTAAATACGTGTGTTGGCACATGTACCCACTCCTCGCCAGGTTCTAAGTCCTCAAGTGAACACACCTGTTGAAGAATGTCTTCGCCTTGGCCTATCCACGACTTTCCTCTTTTTAACTTAATGCTCTTTACCTTCTTAATTTCACTATGCTGTTGATGTTGTGTGTTTACGTTGACTCTGAAGTAGTTACGTGTTCTGCAAATTTGTATTCTGTCCCCAATGGTTGGAAAATCGAAAAGATAGCGCATCGCCCTGCAAGCTGTATCTCTCGTACATCCAAGAATAATACGCATAGTTTCGTTCTGTATCCTTTCCATCCCTTTCTTATGCTAACGGCTGAGACTCAGGTTCGACATCGCGTACTCTAAAACAGAAATGACCAGACCCTCGTAAATAAGACATAGATGGCGCTGCTTACAGTTTGCCGCCGCCATCACCCGCATCGCATCTAAACCGCGTTTGGCCTTTGTTATCACCTGGTCTATGTTCTCATTATAAGCAAGACTTCGATCAAAACATATCATCAGGTAATTCAATGCTTGCGTTTTTCCACAGTCTTTGATCACAGACTTACAGTTGGTGTTGGAGTGTTGACAGTATGGTTATTCAAAGAGAACCATATTACTGCTGCCTTCGTTGGGTTGACCATTGTCCCATATTCCACACATCAAGTGCTTATGCGTTATAGTTCTGTTTGTAGTTCCACAGAAACCCGATCTCTATTCTTATCCTGAAGATACAAGAACACATCGTCGGCATATGACAATATCCTTCCCGGTCCTCTGATCTGATCGCCGGTAATTCTCACGGTGTAGGCGTTGAAAAGTACCGAAGATAATGGTGATCCCTGTGGCAGGCCCCGGATATCTTGTTGTTGGTTCAGAAGTCCAACTGCCACATCTAAAAACTACTTTTCTGTTGGGAGAGGGCTGCAGCGATCCAACTAAGGAAGTATGGAGTTATCTTGAGTTCAAGAAGCTGAAACATTAAATCATGCAATGGTACTCTGTTGTACGCGTTCTCAAGATCATTCGCTGCAGCAACGGTTTCAATGCCTGAGTGGAAACCTGCATAGACATCATGGGCAAAAACTGCTGCATTGATCCCGGTTTCTCTTTTTTGACGGTACCCACCCACGGTAGGTGGGAAACAACCTTGCCTCTCTAAGTGGCTTGATATTTTTCTGGCAATTAACTTCTCCATCAACATGTCAATTGAATTTTCCATGGTTATTACATGGTATACGTGAATGTTTGTGCTCTTTGCCAGGCTTCTGCAAGGGAATCAGATAGCTGTGTAACCACACCTCCTTGATACTAGCACTCGCTATGCTGTTGTTGTAGATGTCCGCTAGTTCCTCTAGCTCGTTGTCGATACACACATTGATGTCGTCATACCTTATACCATCTGGCCATAAGCTTATACCATCTGGCCCTGGTGCGCTGTTTCTTGATAGTCGAAAGACGTAGAATAAGAGACTTGTTGCCGAATGGCCAATCGGAGTACAGACGCCACCAATGCTCACTTGATAATGAACGGATGTGTTCATAATTCAATACATCACTCGTGTGAAATAAAGTTACCAGTGCACTATGAACAGACTCATGAACAAGATATGCTCATTTAAGGAAAGCTTTATTGCTGGACATGAGAGATTAGGACCAATGGTTCTACAGGAAATGGAGTCGCAAGACATTCTGGCCGGAATTCGGGATTTGGAGAGTTATGACGATGTTCCAGAAGATGACATGAGTGTATATGAATAAATTTAGATCTTTTTACGTGAATATATGTGTATATAAGACCAGGTCTTATTTTCGGGGAAACACGGTTTATCCTAATGATAGGATCACATCACTTGTCTAGTGATCACTGCTCTATAGACATATGCGGTAGCATCATTTAGCCTACATACCATGTTAGTTTGATAGTTAGTCGAAGTTACAACTTCACGGCAACGGGTCGTCCCCATTATGCTCCGTTCCTGTGCCAGTGAATATAACACAACATTCTCCCCACTGTCCAATGTGAAAAGTGGAACAGACAGGAGTCTCGGCAATCCAACAGCTCGCACAGGTACACTGTGCATAATGCCACCGCCAGAATGCCAACACAAAAGTCCTCCACGAAAACCACAGTTCATCGTCGATGGACTCGGCAGTCACCAGAAAGACCTCATTGACCCGAGTTTTCTCACATGGCTCTGTCTCTATCCGCAGGATGACCCACCGAAAGCGTCGCATTAAGCATGATCTCCGTAGCTCCAGCGCCGACTCCCAGGAGTCTCCTGAAAAATGCACTCGTGAACTGAAAAGGCAAATCAGTCAATTCAGCATCAGCAGGTAACCCTTGTTCCGAACATGCAGGTCACTGTACACACAAAAAACCTATACACCATAGTAGTCGGCACTGTGGTTAAGGGGTTACGAACACATTTCGTAATCTAACATACTGCGTTCGAATCACAGCTGTGTTTGATTTGGAAGCAGACCGTCTTGTTTTTGATTTCATACAATTGTATGATTGCCAGTCTTTCAGAAACAATGGCAAACAACTGTATGTAAACTTGCCTAGGAATCACAAAACGCCAACAATACTCCTGTTGACTGCAACTTCTTGTATATGATATGCAACTAACTGTAACCTCCATGGTGTGTAATCCTTGATGTTCATTGCACTGTCCTCAAAAATAGTTATATACATGTTTTGTCCTCAAAACCTAGTGACACTGCAGTCGGTAGTTATGGTGATGTTGATGAATATGCAGATGTTGTTGTTGATAATAATTGTGAAGATGATGATGGCTATGGTGATGATGATGATGACACACATTCATAATGGAGTACAGAATAGTTACCTGTTGGTGGCGGGATAGGTTCTGAAATGGAATATGAGCAATATGTTATTGATGTAGAGAAAGCATGGCAACCATCACAAGGACGGATAAGACAGTGTATGACAACTCATGCGACATACACACATACAGTACGTTACTCTTTCTTTCTGTTTGTCTGTTTATCTCTCTGTCTGTCCATCTGCCTGTCTATCTGTCTTTATTTTGGTCTGTCTCATGATGTCTCCTGGATCATTGCTGCTCTCATAGTGTCTCATGGATCATTGCTGCTCTCATGGTGTCTCTTGATCATTGCTGCTCTCATGGTGTCTCCTGGATCATTGCTGCTCTCATGGTGTCTCTTTCATCAATACTGCTCTCATGGTGTCTCTTTGATCATTGCTGCTCTCATGGTGTCTCTTTGATCAGTGCTGCTCTCATGGTGTCTCTTTCATCAATACTGCTCTCATGGTGTCTCTTTGATCATTGCTGCTCTCAGGGCGCCTCATGGACCATTGCCACTCTCATGATGACTCCTGGATCATTGCTGCTCTCATGGTGCCTCGTGGATCATTGCTACCCTCATGGTGTCTCCTGGATCATTGCTGCTCTCATGGTGTGTCTTTGATCATTGCTGCTCTCATGTTGTCTCCTGCGCGACTTCTGCTTTCATTTTGTGTCCTGGATCATTGCTACTGTCATGATGTCTCTTGGATCATTGCTACTCTCATTAGGTCTCCAATATCATCGCTGCTCTCATGATTTCTACTGGGTAATGTCTGCTGTCATGTTGTCTCCTGGATTATTGCTGCGCTCGTTGTGTTTCCACGGCCTCCAAACATGGACACCGGCTCATTGTTAGAATGATATGAGCATACTGTGTGAAAGAAAAGCGGCAAGGAAAGCAACTAGTCTACTCAATTCATCACGTCCTGGTCTAGAATATATTCAGGTCCAGCACGCCCTACACCAACTATAGTCTCTGACATGGCGCTTCATTTACTCGTTTTACTATCTCCTTTTATGAATATGCTGTTTCTTTGTTTCCACATTCTTTTTCACACGTTCCTTTATAACGATCCCTTTTGTTAATAGCAGACATGATCTTATATTCTGTCTTGATGTCATCTTGTGTCTTCTCTTTCGTGCATGATGATGGACGAGGAAACACACATCGCTGCCCACACCAAACCAGTCTCTCTCTATCTCTTACTCACACGCACACACACACATACGCGCGCGCGTGCGCATGCATACACACACTGGCACATAACGGAATCAATAACCAGGCAATCGCAATATCAATAATGTCCGCACACTCTAAATAAGTATATCAAAAAACACGAGAAGGAAATTGGTCAGGTTCACAGGAGCACAGTCACTGGTGACAGAATCAACGTTGCGGCTGAAGCTTTCGTCAGCACAGACACAACAGATACTGAAACCAAGAGATGAACGACTGATTGGGTGGACATATCACTTTCTAGATGAGAGCACCAGGGCCCACTTACCGTTACAGGCGACAGCTGTCACTGGGTTGGCAATCGAGACGAGGACACCATAGCTGGAGGCTGGGAAGAAATACTCAGATTTTGTAGCCACGGCTGTTAGCTCTGCCTGGTTAGCTTGTGGTGAGACTCCGACAGTGATGACGAGAACCTGTAAACCTCTCAATGTCGAAGCTGCCGCCAGGGCTGTTGGAATTAGTGATTCAAATTGTGTGGGAATATGCGAAAACATTGACACAAATTGTGTAAAAAATATGTGGAAGCATTGAAACAATTTGTGAAGGAAATATGCGAGCATATTGTCCCACATTGTGTAGGAAATATGAGGAAATATTGACTCAAATTATGTAAGACATGTGTGGAAATATTTACTCAAAGTGTGTAGAAATTATGCTGAAATATTGACTCAAGTTGTGCAGGGAATATGGAGGAAATTATATTCAAATTTGGTGTGGAAATATTTACACAAATTGTGTTTGAAATATGGTGAAGTATTGACTCAAATTATGTAGAAAATATCCGGAAATATTGAATCAGAATGAGTAGGAAATATGCCAAAATAGTGACAAACATTTTGTAGGAAAAGTTCGAAAATATTGACTCACATTGTATATGAAATATGCGAAAATAGTGACTAAAGTATGCAGGAGATATGCGGAAATAGTGAATGAAATTGTGTAGGAAATATGCGGAACGAGTGATTGAAATTGTGTAGGAAATATGTGAAAATATTGATTGAAATTGTGTAGGAAATATGTGAAAACAGTGATTGAAATTGTGTAGGAAATATGTGGAAATATTGATTGAAATTGTGTAGGAAATGTGTGAAAATATTGATTGAAATTGTGTAGGAAATATGAGTAAATATTGACTGCTGGTATCCACCATCCTACCTGCATGCAGTTAATGCGAACACAACATGAGGCAGAAACATGACAGGACCCTTGTTCATGTTACAACACGGTCTGAGCATACAATGCTACATCTACTTCAGTAGTTCCCAAGCTTTTCAAGCAGAGGGCCATATCTACACTTTTCGGGAGTTAAGCGGGCCAAAACGTTATAAAGTTATAAAAGTCGTGCAATATTATTCCTACGTTTCTTAACTTTCGTCAAAAAAATTCTAAAACTTTAAAAGCAGTCAGTGTCAGTACTACACTGCGGTCATTATTTGGTTTAACATTAAAAGTTCATTTAAAAATAAATTTTAAATCAGTTTCGAAAATCGCTATTAATGTAATTAATTTAGAATTCTAACAGTTCTTCATAACAAGTTACTTGAGGACATATGCCAGCTTATGAATGGCTGGTCACAAATCTGTCGTGCCCAAAGTCATAAGCGCAGTTAGGTTACTGCCGGTGAGTCTGGAACGTTGCTTGTTTTTTTTTTATAACGGGCATTGCGGAAAATGACTGCTCGCATCTGTAAGTCGAACCAAAACGACACATGTATCTCTGGGCGAATGAACGCCAGTGTTAAAATTGTTTTTAAGAATGAAATCATATGATCAGCTGAAGGTGAAGCAGGCAGCTCCAGAAATGTACATCTCAGTGCAGAATTGCATTTCAAATGCATCAAATCAATTACTTCGTGCTGAAGGTTTTGCTGTAATTGACAGAGCTTAGCACCAGGAAAAACGAACGGATTTATGAAGATTGCAACATTATTCTCCTCTATTGTGAACTTTTGATATCTCGACTGAAACGAGGCCTCGCGTGCCACTTTCTGACAGCTGGCGGGCCACAAGTGACCCGCGGGCTATGGTTTGGAAACCTCTGATGTACGTCGAGTACGTGTATAGAACAATGGGCACTATAAGGGCGATGTGATCGGGATCATGTCAGCCGCCTTTATTTTCTAAGACATTTCTCGGTATACCATTGTATGCTGGGTTGAACTGAGATCCAGGTCAATGACGAAAGGCAGCTCTGATGTGAATTCGAACCCTTGACAACCAGGCGGATAGGTGAACGTGCAGCCACCAGCCTACCTCGTATTCAATTAATACGTACACAGGTTACTGTGTTGCTGTGTTATTTATATTGTTGACACATTGCTGGTTATATAATAACTCACGGTTGTTTACATCCAGTTAAGTCTTTTGTGAATCGTTTCTCCTAAGTTGTTCATAGACAATAGCCACGCTACAACTGCTATTACCACTACTACTACTATTAAAACTATATTGGCACCTTTCAGTCTTGACAGACGATAGTTTGGTAGACTGTGCTTCAAAAAGGCTTAATACCTACGACCCATGGCGATGGCGAATGTGGCTGATAAGGCCTATTCTTGCTGCAAATGTTTGTCCACAGTGGGTGCATGTGAAAACATGGTCATTTCCACCATCATGCACCGTCTTACGTCTCTCACGCTTTGTGTCTGCTTTATCTGCAATCATTTTCTCCTTTGTCTTTATTCCATTTCTGATAGTTGCCCTCCATGCGACACGCTCAACGGCGACTTGCCCTCCAATGTGCATTATCAATGCCTGTATCAATCATGTCCCGCTTACACACATCTTTGTATCGTAGTAGAGGCCGACCCTGAGATCTCTTACCCATTTCATCATTGGCACCTTGCCGTCTTGACAGACGATAGTTTGTGCTTTAAAAAGGCATAATAACTTTTAACTATGGCGGTAGCGAGTGTGACTGATAAGGCCAATTTGCGCTGTAAATGTCCGTTCACAGTGGGTGCATGTGAACACGTGGTCATTTCCACCATCATGCACCATCTTACGTCTCAAACGCTTGGTGTGTGACTTTTCTGCAATAATTTTCTCCTTTGACTTTATTCCATTTCTGATATTTGCCCTCCATGCAACACGTTCAGCAGCGACTTGCTCCCAATGTGCATTATCAATGCCTGTATCAATCATGTCCCGCTTACACACATCTTTGTATCGTAGTAGAGGCCGACCCTGAGATCTCTTACCCATCTGTAATTCACCAAAAAAGATATCCTTTGGTATTCTACCATCATCCATCCTCCTAAGATGTCCTATCCATCTAAGTCTACGAAGACTGAGCATGGAATAAACTGTCACACAACCTGATCTTTCCAATACTTCAGTATTTGTGATTTTGTCTTGCCACTTAATACCAAGAATTCTTCGCAGACACCGCATATGAAAGCTGTTTAAGTTGTTCTCTTGGTGTGAGTAAGTTGTCCAGGTTTCACTGCCATAGAGAAGAGTACTAAGGACACAGGCTTGATAGACAAGGACTTTTGTTTTGGCAGTAAGCTTCCTGTTCTCCCAGACTCTTTTTCTTAACCTGTTCATTGTTGTTGCTGCCTTACCAATCCGGATGTTGATTTCCTGATCTAGGGATAATTTGCTATTTACCACTGATCCTAGATATGTAAAATGGTCTACTATCTCTAGTTCGGCGTCGTCAATAAAGATTGATGGTACCCCATGTGCACCTTGTGACATAATCTGTGTCTTCTTTTTGCTAATTGTTAAACCAAATTCAGAACAATCATTGGAGAATGCAGATAGTAGACATTGCAATTCTTCCTCAGAGTGGGTCGTAACTGCAGCATCATCTGCAAAAAGCAACTCTCTGATCAGTACCCTCCTAATTTTGGTCTTAGCCTTCAATCTCTGAGCATTGTAGAGGCCGCCATCTGAGCGTGAGTGAATGTATATACCACCATCCTGATCATGAAATGCATATTTCAGTAGAAGTGAAAAGTATATTCCAAAGAGGGTGGGAGCTAGTACACAACCTTGCTTAACTCCACTCTTGATTTCAAATTCTTCAGAAGTTGCACCATCAAACTTGATTATACCCTTCATGCCTGTGTGGAACGATTCCACAATGGACAGAAGAGTTGGTGGGCAGCCAATCTTCTTTAGTGCCTTGAACAGACCCTCACGACTGACCAAATCAAATGCCTTTGTGAGGTCGATGAAGGCAATAAACAGTGGTTGATTCTGTTCACGGCATTTTTCTTGCATTTGTCGCAATGAGAATATCATATCAGTGGTAGACCGGTTCTGTCGAAAGCCACACTGTGATTCGGGGTAGACTTGATCTCCTAGGACTTGAAGTCTGTGCAGAACAATTCTGGCAAATACTTTTCCAACAATACACAGAAGTGAGATACCCCTATAGTTGTTGCAGTCGCTCCGATCGCCCTTGTTCTTGTACAGTGTTATGATGCTTGAATCTTTGAAATCCTGTGGGACTTGTCCTTCACGCCAGCATAGCTCTATTAGCTGGTGGATCTGCAGAGCGAGTGTGTCTTGCCCACTCCTGATAACCTCTATTGGAATCCCATCCTTACCTGGAGCCTTGCCAGATGCAAGTTCATTTATAGCACACTTAACTTCTGTTATGGTGGGAAGTGTGTCCAGGTGGTCAAGAGTTGGTAGAGCCTCTATGGCGTTGAGGGCATCATCCGCTAGTTTGGTCTCACTTGAGTAAAGCTCCAAATAGTGCTCTACCCATCTGTCCATCTGCTGTTTCTTATCAGTGATGATTTCTCCAGTCAAGGTTTTCAATGGTGCACTTCTTTTGATCACTGGACCGCAGGCTTTCTTTATTCCTTCATACATGCTTCTTATGTCTCCCTTATCACTTGCGATTTGAATGGACTCACATAACTTGATCCAATAATCATTTGCACACTGCCTGGCAGCCTTTTGCACATCCTTCCTAGCTTGCCTAAGCTCACTCAGAGTGTTACGCGTTGGTCTTTCCTTGTTTCGTAAGAGAGCTTTCTTCTTCTTATCAATCAAGGGCTGCAGAGTCTCGCTGTTGGCCGCAAACCAGTCCTGCCTCTTATGATCCACAGTGCCGTAAACCCCTACGGCAGTTTTATAAAGAGTGTCCTTAATTTGACCCCACTTTTCATTTACTGTACAATTTTCTGGTGTATCAGTGAAAGCGTCTTCAAGTTGCTGTTGAAACTGAAAGCACTTTTCAGGATCATGAGTGTTAATAATATTAATCCTGAGGCTAGATTTGTGTTTAGCTGTGTAGATTCTCTTTGGTCTCAGTCTAACCCTTGCAACAACCAAAGAATGATCCGTATCACAGTCAGCACTGTGGTAACTACGAGTCAATGATATATGGTTCAGATGTTGTCTCCGTGTGATGATGAAGTCCAGCTGGTGCCAATGGCCGGATCTTGGATGTTTCCATGTGACCTTATGCATCTCTTTTGTTTTAAAAAAGGAGTTTGTAATACATAGGTCATTACTGGTGCAATGCTCCAGCAGCCTTTGCCCATTTTCATTCCATTTTCATGTCTTTATTCCATTTCTGATAGTTGCCCTCCATGCGACACGCTCAACGGCGACTTGCCCTCCAATGTGCATTATCAATGCCTGTATCAATCATGTCCCGCTTACACACATCTTTGTATCGTAGTAGAGGCCGACCCTGAGATCTCTTACCCATTTGTAATTCACCAAATAAGATGTCCTTTGGTATTCTACCATCATCCATCCTCCTAACGTGTCCTATCCATCTAAGTCTACGACGACTGGGCATGGAATATACCGTCACACAACCTGATCTTTCCAATACTTCAGTATTTGTGATTTCAACTCCATTCACTACTACTACTACTACTACTACTACTACTACTACTACTACTACTACTACTACTACTACTACTACTACTACTACTACTACTACTACTACTACTACTACTACTACTACTACTCCTGCTACTACTGCTGCTACTGCTGCTACTACTACTACTACTGCTACTACTACTCCTGTTGCTACTACTACTCCTGCTGCTACTACTACTCCTGCTGCTACTACTACTACTACTACTACTACTACTACTACTACTACTACTCCTGCTGCGACTGCTACTCCTGCTGTTACTACTACTACTACTACTACTACTACTACTACTACTACTACTACTACTACTACTACTACTACTACTACTACTACTACTACTACTACTACTACTGCTACTACTACTACTGCTACTACTACTACTACTACTACTCCTGCTGCTACTACTACTCCTGCTGCTACTACTACTCCTGCTGCTACTGCTACTACTACTACTACTACTACTACTACTACTACTACTACTACTACTACTACTACTACAACTCCTGCAACTACTACTACTACTACTACTACTACTACTACTACTCCTGCTGCTACTGCTACTATTACTACTACTACTACTACTACTACTACTACTACTACTACTACTACTACTACTACTACTACTACTACTGCTGCTGCTACTGCTACTCCTGCTGTTACTACTACTACTACTACTGCTACTACTACTACTACTACTACTACTACTACTACTACTACTACTACTACTACTACTACTACTACTACTACTACTACTACTACTACTACTACTACTACTACTACTACTACTAATACTACTACTACTACTACTACTACTACTACTACTACTACTTGTCTGAATCTGGAATGAGATGCAGGAACATCGTTACGCCTGCCAGGCGAATAATTCCCAACTGGAATGCAGTGACATCGTTACGCCCGCCAGGCGAGTATTAGTCACCTGCCTACAGGTTGCTGGCAGACGCAATAGCCAGTGGTCAGGCAAGGACAACGCAAGACGCACGCAGGCCTCGTGAAGCGAATCCACAGAGGGCAAGCGCGTTGCGAGAAACAGACAGACAGCTTGGGGTAATCGGACCAGACAGGACGTATAGAGAGAGAAAGGCTTGTGTAGTTCTGTGCCCGAAAGTCGAGTGCTTGTGCATCTTGTGAGATAGACTGTAAGCTGTGGGTTGTCTGTAAGTGTATTGATGTACCATATATGTAATGTAATGATTATCACATGCCAAACTAGATCGTGTTGCATGTGATCGGTAAATAAATCCATTGAACTTCGTGTCGTTGTGTCTCAAGTCCAATCACGTTGTACTTGTACTTGTCTCACATGTGTTAGGGATAACGAGCCAAGTTTAAGACTCTGACATGTGTGAACGTGGGGGCTCGTCCGTGTTTGAACCATAGTTGTGAACGTGGAAATTTATTTAAGATTGGACCTAGATTTGTGAACGTGACTTTCGTCCAGAGTTAATATACATTTAAATGTCAACGTGAAGTCTCATCCTCATATAGTATTATATTAAATTGTTTAAATATGGAGGCTAGATGTGAACGTCAAGTACATACATTTGTTTGATCTTGTAAACGTGTAAAACATCAGTGATTGTGTAACTTGTCTCCATTTTGACCTTGTCGACGTTGTAAAATCGTCGCCAGTGTAACCTTGTCGCCATCTTGTAAACTTGATGTCTATGTCCTTACTGAATGTCATCTTGATGTAAGTGATGTGTCACCAGTGTTATAGAGTGTTAAGATATATTTAGATTGTCTTTGTGAAGTTGTTTGTGGAAAGCAAAAAGTTTCGGAAAGAAAGTGACTTGTGTTTTGAAAAAAATTTGTTGACTGACGACATTACGACCTACAATTACACTCAACGCCATACAAACCTAATCAAAACTTAGTGACAAGCATACACACCACATCAAATAGACGCTAATTTATTTCCTCCAAAACAAAGCAGGTTTTCTGTGCCATCTGAAACCCTTACCCGTAGAGGTCATTCGTGTTTTGAACTAGCGACCCTACAGTTCCTAGCCCTAGTGTGAACCGTTCTTCACCGCATCCAGTACACTTGAGTATATTTTTCTTTCTATATACTTTCGGATGCAAATTTGGGCACAAATTGTAAGTTGAACAAAACGGTAGACGAACAGAGCAGACACCTGATAGCATTTGCCACACCTTGGGGACTGTACGAATGGTGCAAACTTCCATTTGGGCTGGTCAATGCCCCAGCAACATTCGTACGTATGACACGACTTTTATTAGTGGACATACCAAACATTATCTGTTACATGGACGACATTTGTGTTCACACAAAGACAATGACAGACCATATAAAGACATTACAACAGACATTTGAACGGATTAGACAGCACGGACTGACGGTAAAGCCGACAAAAGTAGACATAGCCTATCAGGAAATATCCTTCTTGGGGTACAAAATATCTAATGGCTTTGTCACGACAGACGATAACATCGTGTCCAAAATACTGAAACTCTCACTTCCGACTACGAAAAAGCAAGTCAGAAGTGTGTTAGGGTTACTTAATTATTATAGACAGTTCATACCTGATTTTGCTGAACTGACTGAAAAATTTACTAACCTACTAACGAAAGATCAATCTGAAAATATTGTAAACAATCAATGCCTAAAATTTGCATTCCAGAAAGTTTTATCTTATTTCTCTGAGAATAGTTTAAAGAATCCTATTCTCAAATTGCCAAATTTTCTTATTCCTTTCAGATTACGCACAGACGCGAGCTCCGTAGCGATTGGAGCAGTTCTGTTACAGGAACATGATAACATCCTACATCCTGTATACTACTTCTCTAGAAAATTAAAATCTAGAGAACGCTCTTGGTCGACACCGCAATTGGAAGGCCTTGCTCTAGTCGAGGGTATAACTAAATTTTCCAGATTCCTTCTAGGACGTCATTTCATTGTTGAGTCCGACAATAGTCCGTTGAAATTTATTACTTCAGGAATGCCTACCAACCAAATGATAGCGCGCTGGTCTCTTAAACTCCAAGATTACAGCTTTGAAGTTCGACATATTTCAGGCAGAACCAACACAATTGCCGATCTGTTGTCCCGTTGTCCGACCTCCCCAGTA
>JACEFZ010020434.1:0-27767 GCA_014155875.1 Cepaea nemoralis
GCTTCGGAAAAGATTGGGCAGAGAATACAATGGACGAACATAAAAACTAATGTGACAGTCTTTCAAGAAACAAACGAAAACCGTAAACTGATTAGTGAAATTAGTCGCAGCTAGGCCAGATTTACTGTAACATTACGAGGAGAAATAAACTTGACAAATCAGTGGCAACTGGAAAGATTGACGGGAAAATAGCAAGAGGATGGGAAAGAGATCAATCACGGATGGTTTATAAAATGGCATACACTATATTTTTTCCGTTCAATTGTTTTGAACTCAAGCGTAGTTCATACACCTGTTACCACTTCTAGTGCACTGGACTGATTTTTGTATACGGGTTAGCTTTCCCTATTACCAGTGTCCCTCGTCACCTGGCGAATCCACTCCGAGTTCTGAGATACTTGTAATTTACGACTCCAAGTCAAAGACTTGAAGTCAACAGTTTAGTCCAAAAGACTGGTGTAGGGACTGAACCCACTATCTCGGCACCAGCACACAGGGAGTTTAAGAGCGAGCTCACTTATCTATTCGGCCTTGCTGACCTTCGGCATAATCGGGATAAGAACATAGATCTGATCCCGAGCTCTGGAGATGGTGTGAGATGGTGAACTGTGGCCGCCGACGCTTACCAGCATGAGACATAGTAGTGGTGATCACACGAATGTGCGGGCTGTTGGTTTGTCGAGACTCCCGTCTGTTCCACTTTTAAAGTGGGGCAGAGAGGAGCATTTTGTGTGATATTCACTGGCACGGGAACGGAACATAATGGGGCGACCCTTTGCCGTGAAGTTGGAACCGCGACTACCTAACGACTAATTAACACTAATGTGCATTAACATAGAGCCAAGTGAAAGATGTTGATTACAAAAGAGTGATCCGGATTTAATTGCCCTCTAATAACCGCAGAAATGTGTTCTGACGAGCATGGCAATAGGATCTACTTAGTATCGTTTAATGGAAACTATCTTATAGATAATATGCAGGATTTTAAGGGGCTTGTTGGGGAAGAAAAGGCGAGAAGCGAATGATCGGGTCGTCACTACACGGTGACTTGGTTTATGTTAATAACTCTTCACACCCTTATATGTGAAATGTCTTTTCACACCCCCATATGTAAAATGACTTTTCACAACCCTATATGTGAAATGAATTTTCACACCCCAATATTTGAAATGACATTTCATACCCCTATATGTGAAATGAATTTTCACACCTTAATATCTGAAATGGTATTTCATACACCTATATGTGAAATGAATTTTCACACCCCCATATCTGAAATTACATTTCATAACCCTATATGTGAAATGAATTTTCACAAATTTATATGTGAAATGACTTTTCACACCCCTATATTTGAAATTACTTTTCACACCTCAATATGTGAAATGAATTTTCTCATATTTATATGTTAAATGACTTTTCACACCCCTATTTGTGAAATGACTTTTCACACCCCTATATGTGAAATGACCTTGCAGACCCTACGACAAACGGAATGTGTTGAACTGCAATAAAGCTGCAAATTGCCGTGTCCTTTACAGGAAGTTGCAATCAACCTCTACATATTTTGGCTGATTGTGATCTCTGGGCAAGTTTACGTTCAGTAATTTGTCAGTGTTTTCTGAACAGCCGGCACTCATACCATTGCGTGAAAATCACCTTAAGGCGGTCTGCTGCCAAAAAGCCAGCAGCTGTTTTGAACGCGGTATGCGGAATTACAAATTGCGTCCGTAACCCCTTCGCCAGAGACAAAATATATCAGCAAACAAGGAAAGTTCAACTGGTCAGCTTTACAAGAACACAATCACAAGAGACAACATGAACGTTGCGGCTAGAAAGCTTTCGTCAGCACGTTAAAAACCTACACAAAATACATCTCCAAGACCTAAGCTGGTAGATGCTTTTATATAATTGTATCGTTGTCTTTTTTTTAATGTGTGCTGATGAAGGCTTTTTAGACGCTCTTGTGAGTGCTTTCTTGTTAAGGAGACCAATTCAACTGTCCCTTTGTTGTTGCTTCACATCTACCACAGAATACGTCATGGTGATAGCTGTATAGTTATTGCCTATATGTATACTTGGGTGATTGTGAATATGTACATTGTATATATTTACGTGAATGATTGTGGGTACACAGCTGGTATATATTTTCTTGAATGATTGTGGATACTTACCTGGTATATATTTACTTGAATGATTGTGGATACATAACCTGGTAAATATCGGCTCTGTTGCGAAAGGGTTACGGACTATATCCCACTTATTCTTTTCCATTCGTCTTGTTCTGGGTTGATTGGATTCTTCAGCTAAATTTCTACAGAATGTGTCAGCCAGCCCCAAGCCAGCCATTTTTAATCACATCCTGCCACATGTATGACAGACTGAAGTGTTACTATTCTATGTTTACCGTATGGGTCCCTGTAACGCGTGGACGATGTTTGAGTCTACTTGATACAAATAACTACTTTTGTTTTCATAATCACATCAAAGTGTTAGTCGCAAGCATTATTAACAGACAGAACGACACTATCATAAATTGGAAACCTGCAACTGTTTGGGTCATAAAGAGTTTACACATTTATTTCAGGACAAGTTGGAATCGCACTACATTCTGATTGGTTTATTCCCAAAACCACATCTCCCTCTGACGTCAAGGCTGCAGAAAGAGCTGTAACTTTCCATCTCGGCTGGTTTGCTGACCCGCTGTTCAATGGCGACTACCCAGCTTTGATGAAACAGTACGTTGCTCAACGGAATAGACAGGGAGGTGGTGAAGAATGGAAGCTTCCAGAATTTAACGACGACGAAAAATCTCGAGTTAAAGGTATACTAAATACGATTACTCGTTTAAAATAGTGTAACTTATTTACACTTATAAGACACAGAACAGACAAATATGACAATTTTGAAAAGCTATTGAGATGTTTCGAAGAAGAAGTCTTTTTGAGTAGATATGACCGTTGACTCCGATATACATATAAAAACATAATTTATTAAGTTAAATGGTACGTGTCCATGTCACCTGGCATACATATAGTGCTAGTTCTATATATCTTTAGAGCAATCCGCAATAGATGGTGATGTTATGAGCATCTCAACATCGCTTATATTTCACAGAAGATGTTTGGTTTACACTTTATGAGGCTGGAGTGGCAGTGGAACCACGTCGCAAGTAAATAACTCCCATCTCAATAGGGAGTGAACCCAGAACTGCAGGATCAAGAGGAGAGCTCGCTAGGCAATGAGCCACTGCATCCCCACAATATATAGATGTATGGAAAATATGTTAATTGTGCAGTTGATACGCATATTAAATACAAATTACTCTATGCTGATGACGCAGTCCTGACAGAAAGTCAGCAGGAAATACAGAACGTGGCTGTATACAGTGGAAAAGGGCTTCATCTTGAATGATAAGAAGATAGAAAAAATGGTAATATCAAAATTACGGTTCTGTCCAAATCTATAGTAAGCATCTATGGTATTAGTGATTTCGTCCTCCTCTGCTGTTGAAGTAAGTGCATATATCTTGTATGAGAGGTATGTTGTTTGGACGGTCTTTAAGTCTGATAGTGAGGATTCTGTCACTAATTGGGTTATATCGTATTAAAACTCCTTCTGGTCCCCGACGTCTCTACCAGAGTATATGAAAAGACTTCCGTTTTCTTTTGTAAAATCTCCCTTGCCTCTTCATCGATGGTCATTAATTCCTAAATTTGAAAATTTAACCTCTCAAAGTCATCACATACTACTTTAAGCTTTCCCTCATACAGACTTCTCACATTCCACGTTCCCATTCTCACTCTGTTTCTTAGTCTGACACAGGAGATTTCCCTGGTAACACCGTCGGGAGTATCTCCGTCATCACGAATACTAGTAATGGTCCTTGTGTCACACTCTTCCCCCGTGTTATCTGATCTGCCTGGCCCGGGTGTCTCACCACCAGCTCTCTTTCTTATTATGTTTAATTTCATGGTTGTTATGGTTTCTTGGCAAGTTTTGCAGAAGGTAGTTTGCCTGTGAGACCTGGACACTTACTAAACAAGCTGAACAGCGCATACATGCCTTTGAATATAAATGTTGTAGACGGGTTCTAAGAATATCTTTGATAAAGAAAAGAACAAACGCATTCATACTTAAAGACCTGAATATTGAAGAAGGTTGGCGAAAGACGATAAAACAAAGAAAATTGAAATATTTTGGTCACTTAAAACGTCATGAACGTTAGGAGAGAACAGTATTGGAGGGGTATATGCCTGGGAAGAGAGGAAGATGAAGGCCAAAGAGGTGATGGGTGCAGGATGTGGCGGATGATCTCCAGATGGATGTATTGGACGCGGGACATCTTGCTTGTGACTTCTAAAAATAACAAAATGTCCAATACCGACAGTGTTCACCATTCTACTATTCACTTCATGGTCTTCCTCGCCTGTAGCTTCCTTTCATTGGGGGGGGGGGGGGGGGGGGGGGGGGGGGGGGGGGGGGGGGGGGGGGGGGGGGGGGGGGGAAAGAGAGAAATATGTTTTTTTACAGATTTGTGTGCCCATGTAGTAATTCTCTGCACATTGCTTGATTATTTTCAAAATTGTTTTCTCGTGTAGTAATTCTCTGTTCATTAGGGTTATTTTTAGAATTATATTCTCATGTAGTCCATTCTCTGTCCATTGCTTGATTATTTTTAAAATTGTTTTCTCTTGTAGTAATTCTCTGTCCATTGTTGATTGTTTCTTATTAGTTTAAGATGTTTCTATCTGTCATGTTGTATATTAGGGAAGTTTAAAAAGTTAGTTGCATATCCTTTAAGGACGTCGAGGTCAACGGCAGCATTAATGGCTGTGTGTGATTTACTAGGCAAGTTTACGTTCACTAGTTTGCCATTGTTTTCTGAACGACCAACGCTCATAACTACAATTAAAATCCAGCCAAAATGACGATGTTAATATGTGACCGAAAGACCGAGGTCTTGCCTAATCTTTGAGTCTGTTGACTCTCCATCATAGAGGCACCCGGTGGAGTAATACAGTGAAGTATTCAGCTTATTCAAAGTAAACCCGCCATCTTTTATTGTTCAACTCCTGCAGGAGCTCTAGACTTCCTGGCTATCGGCCATTTCAAGACAAAGCTGGTATCTGAGAAAGTCAACACGGGCAACGGGTTTTTGAAAGATCAGGACGTGCAGTTGGTAATTGATACATCTTATCCTAAGTAAGCTTAAGATTGTGTTTGCTTTCTGTTTAATGTTTACCTGTTTGATTTATTTGGTTGTTTCGGGATTTGAGATTTAAATATTGAGGACAACCCACTACTGGAAACGCTGATCATACTCTGGTATGAACCTAAGGCCTATCCACGTCAATGTGGAAGCACTAGACTCAAGTTTCGCTCTCTTTTGAGCTCTTCAGTAGTGCATATCCTTGACCGGACCCGGAACCAAACCCCGGATCACTGGCATGTGAAGCGGGTGTGTAACCACGCGGCACACTCTGGACACGGCCAAATTATCATAAAAGGATATCACAACGTCACCCATCGTAGGCTGTAGCTCAAGATTTGCCCGATCGCCGCGACTGACGTCCGTCAATCGATGTGGATCCGAACGATCAGGTCTGCTCAATGGCAAGGCACACCAGGCCGCCTAAAGTCAAGCGAGCAATAATCAAATTGATTTATTTGTTGTTTCGGGATTTGAGATTTTAAATATTGAGCACAACCCACTACTGGCAACTCTGATCATACTCTGGTATGAACCTAAGGCCTATCCACGTCAATGTGGTTTACCTGTTTGTTAATTTTCTTTGTATTCTTTTAACAAATATAACAGAATTAAGAGAAGTGGAAAATGTTTTGTTGCTAGTCTTGTCTTAGGGGATTATGTACTTGAGAAATTATATCCATCAATTTATTCGAGATATTTTAGTCAAGATTGTTTCGGTACAGAGGATCGGCTGGCCGAGAGGCTAGAACGCTGGACTCTCATTCGGGAGACCCGGGTTCGATCCCTCGGTAAGGTGTCGGATTTTTTTCTGTCGGGGGCGAAAAGAACATCCTAACCTGCACAGTTCGCGGCGACTGCACTAGCCAGGCGGCCTTTATTCCTCAGACTTGAAGACCCCTCTGCCATACACCGCAAGGTACTATATTGGCAGTAAATGACAGTTTGACAGTTTAGGTACATTATAAGGGGACATAAACATGAAAATATAGTTACTTCTGTGTCCGTTTGGAATGTTTTTTGGGGGCGTATTAGTCCCTGTTTACAGCAGAGCTGCGATATTTGCACCTTTCGGCCGACACATCCGACTTCGTCAAGCATTTGTAGACCGAGTTAATCTTCCCGGAAAATTTAGGTACAACTGGCAATATCTATACGTCAATGGTAAGGGGAAGGCAGAGAGATAAGTTCCCGGATGGCTTTAGCCATATGCACAATAGAAGCAAAAACACAAGCCTTGATCCACGACTTCAGTATTGTGTGAGATCGCGGTTAAATACCACCCACGTTTATCCACGTGGCACATGATGATGATTATTCTACTGCGTCTTCTCACCGACCGCCGATAAATTTGCCCATAAACACTATTTAATGGTGTTACGTAAGAAAAACGGAAGAATTCAGTGTCGTTAGTGGGACCTACAGAGGCTTTTCCAAGCCCTGTGCGTATTGAGTATATGTCGCTAGCCTCATTATTTCTAGACCATCGATACTTGATGAGTGATGTGCTCAAAATCATTCTCATGATCACGTGTCAAGCTAATAAGCGTAATGGTCATGTTTCGCCATCTCACACGATCACAAGAGTTGTGGATCACCTTACTTTTTATCCCTGTGACCAAGCCATCCAGATATTTACCTCTCTATTTTCCCCTTGTTCTTTTCCCTTCAAATGTGCCAGTTGTCACCAAGATTAGTACTATGCCGGTTGCCCTTACTACTCAAATAGTTCCTAGTATCCATATTAAGCTGAGTAGACCAGGATTCTCAGGTCAGAGAAAATAGTGCCCTCCTCAATGAGATTCGAACAGATGACCACCGATCCGGCTGGTAAACATGTTAATCACTTCACTAATGCTGTTTCTGGGTGTGTGTTTTTAGGAAATATAATTGTCAGACTACCTCAACGTGGAAATATTTTCACAGAGGGACCGGTTACTGAACAAGTACATGAACTTCCGTATCAGAGCTAAATTATTACCTGAGATGCTCTATGTAAAGGTGGCGAAAGATCTAAGTTTGCAATAATCCAATAACGTATTCCGTGGGTACTAGAATCTAAAGAATATTTACATGTATAATTACTAGAGGATTGGTAAATTAAGAATAAAACGTAAATGGAAAAATATAACGATGATTAATGTGCATGCATCTACTGAAGAAAAAGAAGATGATATTAAAGAAGAAGTTTATAATGATCTTGAAGATATCATAGAAGAAACCTCCAAACAGGACATCCTGACTGTGCTGGGAGACTTCAATGCAAAAAAAAAAGGTAGAGAGCAAACTTATAAAAAATTTGCCAGTATGGAAAGCTACATACAACTTCAAATGACAATGATGGAGAGTCATCAACGGGGAAGCCAAAGGACTGCAGATCAGCAGTCCCAGACTGCAAAGAAATGATATACATGAACAAACTTGGAAATCATCTGACAAGAAAACCTATAATCAGGGATCACTTTTTAAAAATTAACAACAAAAATGCATCAAAAAACACAAGTTAGAAGTTATAGAGGAGCTGAGTGCCACAGCGACCACTTCCTCTTGGGAAAAATTTTAAAATAACACTTAAGAGTGCTTTCTATGCTACACTAAAAAGGTTACACCCAAAATATAACAGAGAAAGACTACAAGAAAATACAGTCAAAGAGAAATTTCACGATGAAATAGAATGTAAACTTGGAATTTACAAAAAACCCTTGGGGGGAAGCGTTTACACATTTGGTTGAACTTTAAGATCAATCAAACTACGCGAATAATGTCCCCGGTGTTTAACCACGCTTAGAAGAAACGGGCGGTTTAATCAAAATGTGAAGAAGCAGTCATAATGAAAATCAAAGACAGGCAGTTGTGGTTAAATGACATCAACAACACCAAAAATAAAGAGCAATGTAGAACTAACTGTAAAGAAGCTATAAAAATAGTTCCGAGTGTGTTAGCTTTCTGCTAATGTAGATTACTGGATTTTCCTCTCCATCATAACGTTGAAGAAGTACGCCTGCGATTGTAGTGGTGCTGGCATCTGTTTTTAAGATAAAGGGAACATTTGTATCTGGGAGGTGAAGGATTGGTGGATTTGAGAAAAGTAATTTTAACCTTTTGATTGCTTCATCTAAATAGACACTCTTACAGATCGCATTTGGTCTTGACTTCATGAGTACATTAAGAAAAACATTCATGAACTCAGTAAGAGTGTGTATGAATTTAACAAAGAAATCTATTAAGGTGAAAATACATGTATTTCTTTCGTGTGGTGTGTAGCTTAGAGATCCGACTAAACCGACGTCAGCTTTTTTGATTGGCTGAGAGGCCAGTCTTGTTGGCTGAACCTCTTTGCTAAGGTGGTTCAACTTTGTAAGTCTTTTCACACATTGTACACAACTGACAGAATTTAGGCCAGACACTGAGTCGAGACTCTGGCTGTATTTAAGATCTCAGTATGAAGTGGTGTTGTCTGATTTAGCAGCAATGCTGTCGGTATCATAGATAGTTGATTTGTCGGTAGCACTATTGTTAATGGTAACTGCGGTTGGTGTGTAAACCGCCCTTGCACTGTGTCATTAGGGGCAGCAGTGGAAAGAAGTAATTAAGGAACTTAACGTCGTTTTGGGAAAAATGTGTGTTTTTAAATTGTCTGTTGCATTGTGTCTCTTGGAGAAAGTTTTTTTATTGTATTTTTTTCCCTTGAGTCGGTGATTTTATATCAGCCTTGATGTAGCCCACTTGTATCTCTGCCCGTTGATTTTGGGGGAATGTCTTTTCTTTTTGTGCCCTTCCCAGAAAGTCTTTTTTTGCCTGAAAAGTGGCAGTAGGGCATATGGTCCAAATTTTAAAATGTAACTTTTTTCTTTTCTTTTGTTTGCATACTGTTTGGCTGAGTGACGCTGTCTTGCGGGGTTTACTTGGGTGATGGTAACAGCCTCGTAGGTTTGTCAGACTGTTGTGAAAATTTTATTTGTCCTTGACCTGATCAATTTGGGGGGAAAAAAGGGAATGCCCCTTCCACTTGTTTTTTTTAATTTTTTGTCAATGTTAGTCTCCCTTGGAATTATTACACGTACTGTTTTTTTTTAAATTTTCAGATTTTTATTTGTTTGAAATTTCGCTTTTTTTTATGCCCCTTAGTTTTTCAATGACTTTTTTCCCCAAAAATTTTAAATGTTTTTTGTTGGAACTTTTTTAACTTTTGGGCAGTTTCCCCCACTATCAAATAGGAGATGGGGTTACTAAAGCTGGAAAATAATTTTCCCGGGACAAAAAAAGTTGTGTAAATTTTGTGCAACGGCTAAAGGGTTTTTTTTCTACGTTGCATGCGAACGAAAACAAGTGAAAAATTTCCCTGTATATTCTTTTCTTTTTTTACAAATTCGGGGAGGGCTGGTTGTTAAAAAAAACCCATTTTTGGAATTGATCTGCCCTTTTGAAGACACAACGGGATTGACATTTTCAAAGTGTAAAAAGTAATTGGGAAAGGCCGCATTCCAAATCCCAAACTGTTTAAATTTATTACAAGTTTTTAATTTATCATAAAATTAAAAAATATCAATAGCCCCAATGCTTCCATCTTCATGCTGACTTTTAAAAATTTATCTCCTTTTCCCGAACTTGACTGCAATCATTCGCGGTTTTTATTCTTTAACATGCCCGACCTTTACATTGGGCTGATAGTGGCTCCAGGGAAACCCAAAAAAAAAAATTTGACTGTCTCTTTTTATTGACTTTCTTTTTTTCTGTTGCTTTTTTTACCCCAATTTTTAAGGTTTTTGGGTTTATAATTCGGATTTTTTTTTTACACTTTATATTGGGCATGTGACAGTTTGCCAAAATTTGCATGGTGTAAACTTTTTTTTGGGTTTTTCTCTTTTAGTTGAATGGGTTTTTATTGGGTTTAAGGGGTTTACAGCGCTGTATTTATTCTGACTAGCACTTAGGTAAGATACTCTGTTATTTGTAAAAAAACACAGCCCTTTCTGTTTTTATTTTCTGAATACTTTTGGGCAAACACTCTGTTGTAAAACCTTTGCAAAAGGGGGTAGGTACGATTTTATGATTTATTTATTTCCATTAGATCTTTTAGTTTTTTAATTTTTATGACTTTGGCTGCTTTATCCATTTACAAAGATTTTTCATGGGGGCCAAATGATACATAAACAAAAAAGGGTTTTGGGTTTGGGTTTTTGGGGGATACTTTTTAGAAGCACCTGATAAAACCCGCGGCATCAAGAAAGGAAAAAGTTGCATTTCCCTATGTTTTATAAAGTCGTTCTATTCTTAAATTTCCCGGGGATAGTTTTTTTAAAATTTTTTAAAGGGTCAAATGCCAAATTGCGCATGTTTTAAATGGCCCGGGGTTTTTTTGCAAATGCATGTACTTTATTAAGGTCTAAAGTTTTTGGTCCAAGCGGAGAAAGCCGTCTCCAGAGAAAAAGGGGGGGAACAATTCTTGAAATTTTTTTTAACCCCCTTTTTTTCTTTTTCTTTGCTTTTTAATTTTTTACTTGACATCTGTATCTGAGAGTTTTTTTTCGCTGCTTTACCTTCATTGGGATCACTTCAATTTTTTAGCTTTTAATCTATGGGGGTTAGATAGTTCCATAGGCTCTATGGAATGCTAGGAGGAATTTTGGGAAAACCCAAAGGGAAGTTAATCAACATGCCCCGACTATCCATGGAAACACTTATAATATAGTACATATAAGACAGGAAATCAGCCCCTTTCCTAATAAAATCTGGCTTTAAAGGGTGATGACCATCGCCGCTCCTATAAAATGTGGCTCTAGAGAAATTTATAAGGAAAAAAGGGGGAATGGTATTATTGGAGGGCATCCAGATGTTTGGTTTTTAAAGCAGTTTATATTAGGGGTTTTCATTTAAAACCCCTTTTCGTCGCTTTATTACAAAAGCATGAAAGAAACATTAACAGGTGTGGTAGAATTAAATAAAACATTCATTTTGTATAAATTATGCACCATGGGTTGGTAAGAATAAGTCGCTGTAAGCATTCAGGCAAGCATCCCATTTATTAGGTAGGCGGGCGAAAGCAGTCCGTAAAAAAAAGGGTTGTGGTTGCTCATGAACCCAAAAGTTTACCGGTTTACCCTAAATCATTGCCCCTTGAGAGCTTTTTGTTAGAGGTCCGAAAAAAATGAAAATCACATGGTGACAAATCAAGACTATAGGCTGGATGTTGCAGAATTTCCCACTTCCTTCTTGTTAATGCTTCCTGCACAATTTTTGCTACATGCGGACGAGCATTATCGTGCAACAAAATCCAACCGCGAGAAAGTATGCCGGGTCGTTTATTCTTGATGGCTTTTTGCAGCTTGTCTAGTGTTTGTAATTTGTGGGTATATAACTCTCTATATCTTTTCTTGATAACTGATTAGAATGTATAAAGTGCTCTTTCTCGCTTTCTTCTTATTATCCTTTTCTTCTCTGGCCCACTAGAAGTCAGTGTTGCGCTTCTTTTTCCGTTTTTGAGCACCTAAGTATAGGAAATTATCTTCCTATCCTTTATATTCTCCCCCTGTGACAAGGAACAGTTGTGGAGCTGTTCATCCGACTAATCTCAGTGGTGTCAACATCTGGGGCCATCCATGGAAATCCCTTTCCCTTGTTTGTCTGAAGGAGGGGACATCATAAATCCATCCCGCCAGTGTGTCCCATATCCATATCCATATCACCTGACATCCATATCACCTGAGATCATCAGGGGGGGGGGGGATGTTTCCCTTATTGTACATCAGTTCACCATGTTCGTTTGAAGTGACAGATGTCAAGGTTACCAGTGGTCATCAGAAAATCCCTTCCTTATAGTCGGAAGCAGAAGAGTTCATCATACCAGCGGTTCGTCCATTTCATGACCCCCAAAAATTGGGGGGAAAAAATTAAGTATCGAGCGGTGAATGAATAGTGATACCCTATATTTCCACCGTGCATAGAAAATTTAAAAGAGACACATAATAGACATTCAGTGGGAGGAAACAGTATCCAGTGAGCATCATCAGACAGAAACATGTTCGTTATATATTTCCACGGCACACTGTATAGATAAATAATTAATTACTAGTTAAGTAATTGTTTTTTGTGTCGTTCAATGTTCATTCGAATTAGGAATCCCAAGTCACAGAATGTGAGTCCAAAACGCCATATCATCGAGCGCGTTTTGCTTTGCTTTGTTTTTCTCCTACTTACAGGTGGAACCGGTAGCTGGCGCTCGTGTGATTCTGGTCGTTTTTTTTTTCCTTTGCAGTGGGAGTGGTAAATTTTAGACATATGCCTATGTGAACATTTTTATTTTTGGTGCCCCTATGTATTGCATCCATGGAGCTAGGTGTCGATTTTGATGTCAGGATTGCTGGCTTGTTTTGTATGTAGACAGCATATTCCCCATAGCCATCCATAAGATAAGGTATTTATCTTTTGTCAGAGTCTGATATTTTTTTTTGGTCACTAATATGTGTTTTCTAAAGCCCTGTTAATGGCAGCTTCAGGGGATATAATCGGTATTTCCTTTTTTAGCAGGGTTACACTAAAAGTTTTGAGTCCCATAATAAAAACCCCTTGACTGATTGATTACTTAAATAGTCCCAGCGTTTTGTCTAAAACCCTAAGAGTCTAGATTTCTCTTATTCGACGGAGTTGTATATGTGATCGCCTGGTGCGACACAAGATATTGGTGTCACCAATACCGGCATCCCCTGCAGTGCCCCGGGGTATGATGGGAAGCTGCTCTGGAAAAGTTATAAACAGGAGTGCCCGTCAGTTTCCCTCCGCTCTCCGTTGCTGAGGGAGCGATTATGCAGATACCATCAAATAGGAAGGCTTGAACCAGACCTCCCCAGTCACTAGACCAGAGCAGGGAGTCACCAATGCCTCTACTTTTAACCAAGACTGGCCTGTATGGTCCACAGCGCAGTCGATGGGATACACAAGCCCCAAAAGGACCGAAAAAAAATCCATGAAAACTCTGGCTGGCAATGTGCAAGCCCGCTCTAGGTAGTGACCCTTGGCCATGGTTGTTGTTTTAGAGCAAACTTGAGCCCCAGCTCTGGTTAATGTCGTTTTTAGGCCTCTCACACCCCCATTCATGCAATTGAAACTTCACATTATGAGCAATTGAAACTTCAGATCATGAGCAATTGAAAACTTCACATTATGAGCAATTGAAACTTCAGATCATGAGCAATGAAACTTCAGATCATGAGCAATTGAAACTTCAGATCATGAGCAATTGAAACTTTAGATCATGAGCAATTGAAACTTCACATTATGAACAATTGAACCTTCACATTATGAGCAACTGAAAACTTCACATTATGAGCATTAATAAGACAGAAACAAACAGTGATCTTTGGTCAGATAATGCAAATGGGGTTACTGGAGAACACATTGACAAATGGAAAGGTCAGCGGTAGAAGAGGCAGAGGTGGACTGAGATAGACACATAACAGGCTGTAACAGACCATGATCCAGCACATCAGATTGGGGCTGGCTGGGATTTGGGCTTGGTTGTGAATGATTCTCCCCCCCCCCCCCCGACCCCTTTTCGCAATTTTACGGTGTTTGAATGTCAATAGGTTGCAATCCAATGCCCCGTCCCCGTCGGGAACTAATGTTTTATTTTCTTTAAAATCCCCTGTGATTCCACCATCCCTTCTGATTGTACACACTTGTACACATAGGTTGGAGTACCGTCCGGAGACAAACCCAAACAGCGACTAACCGTCTGATGGGCTTCGGCCTGAAGGAACTTCTGGTTCACGTGACAACAACATACAACAACCCCGCATTTATGTGACAGCAAGTGGGATTAGGGACGTGTGGGACACTGAAGATCAAAACAGGATAGACTATATCAAAGACTACAGCAACAATGTCTTACAAGGTAAGAAGTAAGAAGCTTAGCGGTGCTTTCTTCGTTATTACACGCGGCATAATATAGCGGTGCCTGGCAAACATTGTTCATAATAAATAAAGCGCAGGCTATTTTTTATTGCCCTCTCATGTTGACAAATTAAGCAGAGCTTGGATGCAATGGAGATGATGTTTCTGACGCACATTAGCCATTACCTTGGAGCTAGCAGAGTAACTAATAAAGATTGTCTAACACAGGCAATTGAAGGTAAGCATTAGTGCAATAATAAGAAAAAGGACCACAGGTGATCTTTGGTCAGATAAATAGAAGGGAGGGACTGAAAAAAAATAGTGACAAGGACCTAAAAAGGAAACAAAAGCAGAGGGGACGAGAGCATCAATGGAAAGCTAGACGGTGGAGTGAAGAATGTCATAAACAGAATTGATTCGGGGCATCCAGGCCGAATCTGTGGCGAGATTTGACCATCTAAGCCATTTAGCAAGAAACATGATAATTATGATGGCATATACCTTTCCCTCATAATTTCTCAATACAAACAACGAAACAACAGCAATGTGAATCGCATAAAGCTATTGTTAAATGTTTACGTGCGTCACTATAAAACTCTTTCGCATTAGAATGAACACGGTAAGAAATAAAATACTCACAGCAATTTGAGAATCTCAGTTTCGAGGTATAGAGTGTGAACATTTTTATATTTTTATATTCACGAAGAGCCAGGTGCTACAGAATATAATCATGATAAAGCATACACTATGCAAAACTTTTCACAAAATAAATCATCAAAACAGGTTCACCATTTTGTTTGAGCTTATCATAACTATTAAAGTTTTCTGGATAACCTTCTTCTTATAGTACATGCCGTGTGGCTGTATTGATCATGTTTATCCACAGCCTTCTGTCTCGTGTTCTACCAGCCATTTCTGAAACTGATCTAGCTCCAAGTAATGATGTCAAACTGTCCCAAATATTCTCTCTTAGTCTCCTCTTTTCCATCTAGCGTTTTCGCTGTAAAGAAGAGAAGAAGGGGGAGAATATGAACACGAAGGAAGAAGACGGAGGAAATGGATCATATGACTATTTTTATTGAACTGTTGTAACAAGTAAACTCAGGCTAAAATGGATACCATGAAATGTCACAGGGAGCCAAGGATACTGGATATATTTGTCAAATCACTTATCGAACTCCGAGTGGATTACTAAATATCGGGCAAAGACCATATAACTCAATATGCCTAAAGACATGAAAAATTGTCGTTTACTTACTTACTTTTACGTTCCCTACTCCAGGTTATGGTCAATGAGCCACTAATACCCTACTCCACATTGTGACTAATGAACCATCCCTGCATTACTCCATCTTATGACCAATGAACCATTGATACATTATTCTCCTGTTAATGACCAATGAACCACGAATACCTTACTCCATTTTATGATCAATGAACCACGAATACCTTACTTCATTTTATATCCAATGAACCACGAATATCTTACTCCATCTTATGACCAATGAATCACTCACACCTTACTCCATCTTATGACCAATGAACCAACTCATACCTACTCCATCGTATGACCAATGAACTACTCATACTTTATTCCAGCTATAAGAGCCGGAAGTGACGTTAAGGGATACTTCGTGTGGTCCTTGGTTGATGGATTTGACTGGAACCATGGATACACCAGCAAGACCGGACTTTACTTTGTGGATATGGGTTCCAAAGACAGACCACGCTATCCACGTTCTTCGGTCACGTTTTACAAGACGCTGATTGCAAACAGGGGTTATGATGACAAGCTGAACAGCTTCAGAGTCTGTAAGTTGTTCACAGATCATACCAGAAGTTACGTGTTTAGCAAACAGTACCAGTTATACCATTATATCTATGGAATCATGGTGTGGGTATGAGTTTGTGTGAGTGTGTGGGTGAATATATGTGGGTGGGCGTGTGCGTGTGTATTTGTGGGTGTAATTGTATGTATCTGTGTGTATTTGTACATCTATACATGTGTGTATGTGTCTTTCCGTTCATCCGTAAGCAAGCATATAATGCATGTGTGTCTGTCTTTTCAAATACCAACTTCACATACACACACACACACACACACACACACACACACACACACACAGAGAGAGAGATGTGTGTGTGTGTGTGTGTATTTGTATGAAATCAAGGCGCAAGCAGTGCTGTAGTTATTTTTTTTCCAAACGATATCAGTATATATATATATATATATATATATATATATATACGATATATCCAAGATCTACAACAGATAGCAGCGAACCGCCAGGCATGGAGAGACAGGACTTCTGCCCTATGCGCCGCCTTAGGCTCAAGAGGAAAGACTAACTAACTAACTAATATCAGTGAAATTACCATTGACTCCGTACACCAAATCTAACTGCGTTGTTCAGGTCTAGTGTGTGGGACAAGCAACTTACATGGGTAGAGTGGAAGAACAATTAGACGATCGAGTACCAAACATATACCACTGTGGATGGAATAGAGAGTTAATCAGTCTTCAGGAAAGCCTGTGCAGTCGACAGACTATAAAACTCCCTACTCTAGAATTTGTCAACCCCTCATAAACTAAGCTAATAACATTAAAAAGAAAGCATGTTACGTATACTGTATTCAACGAACAATAAACGATTGCTTAAATATACAGAAGCCATAGCAATTAGGCGGCTCTAGCCAATTTTATTCAAACAGAAAGAGTTAATGTTCAATTTGAAATTACCATGGGGATAACAAATACTCTACGTTCGGACAATGTCTGCAACTATGTGTTTTGAAGGGTGATGATTCGCTTCATATGGTATATAATTCAGCAGTATGCACATGGTGAGGTGCAGTGAAATATGCCAGACAATAAATCATGCAACATGTTGTTTGTGTCTTCTTTGTTTCAGCACAATACGTGTTCGACAAAAATGCACTCTGGCCTATTGCCTATTAACATATGTCTATAATCAACTTTGCTGGAATCTGAAAAGCATTTTTTTTTAAACATCTATATGTATTTGTGAGCACTTCTCTGCAATATGAAATGTGTCGATAACATTGATTGCATGATCAAACAGAATTGAAAACTCCAAGACCTCTCCAAAAGATTAGATAACATTTCAAGATCGTATGGAATTGAAAGAGCACAGCCACCAACAAGAGACAAAGCAAGGAACAATGGATACTCAATATCAAAACACATGGGAAAACGCGAGAGAAGTGAAAATACGACCTTGTACATAATACGCATATGGAATATGGTTCTAAAAGTATATTTATATCGACCAATCAGTATTCAGTGGGTGGGATGATGTGATAATTATTATACCGTTCACTTTTATGTCCAAATACATTTCCTGGTACTTATTTTAGGCTGTGTTCATCTTCTTCTTCTTCTTCTTCTTCTTCTTCTTCGTCTTCTTCCTCTTCTTCTTCTTCTGCGTTCATCCGGAGTGTTTCTTTAGATGTGTTTACGGTTTATTGTTATGCACCCTTGGGCCTAGACCCTTAGACCAACACATCCGACTTTTGCATGCGCTTTTGATTAGCATATTTTAGGCTGTGTTCTTCTTCTTCTTCTTCTTCTTCTTCTTCTTCTTCTTCTTCTTCCTCTTCTTCTTCTTCTGCGTTCATCCGGAGTGTTTCTTTAGATGTGTTTGCGGTGTATTGTTATGCACCCTTGGGCCTAGACCCTTAGACCAACACATCCGACTTTTGCATGCTCTTTTGATTAGCATTCCTAAGGGTTGTATCGATCTGAGAGCCTAGATAAATTTAAAGACTCTGCCACCGAGCCAAGCTGAACCCATTACCGATGGCGGACTGGCCAGGGTGTCAGCTGGCCCGATGGGAAGTGGGCCCTGTTTCTCTTTGATTAAGTGGGCCCCTTAAACATTAAAAAGTATGTTTAAGTTTGTGATGACCTTTTAATAACTTTGCTTCCTGACAACCAATATGTTTAGCCCAATCCGTCACAGTCAATGACCACCTGTCAGAGAAGAGCGTAACCACTGGGCTACTGCCCCCCCCCCCCCACTGAAAGAAGTGAACACCTTTACATGTGTAGGGTCTACTATATATAACTATGGTAGTTCGAGTAAGCCGAATGTTGGGCGGAGCTTACCAAACCCGACACTACACATTGTGCCAATGGCTTCCCAATTAGCGCTATTGGGAGGGTAAACGCCTTATCCTGGTGCACTTAAAACTATGGCTGCAATGGACACAGAGCAGAGAATGCTTTTCACACTATACCAGCACTTGATCCTCTCAGTAATTGATTATGGATTAGGTCTGCTCACTGTCTCAGAGAGTCAGCTGGTGAAGTTAGAGCGCATACAGAACGAAGCTATGCGGGTCATTCTGGGATGCACTAGAGACACCCCAGTAGTGTGTATGCGTTACATCCTTGGTCTGCCGACTGTTGCTGGTAGGCTCAAGGTGATGCAGGCGAAGGCATACCTCAGAGTAGCTGCAGACACAGACCACCCACTGCATGAGGCGCTGGACGCAGTTAAGGGTCAGCGACTGTTAAGAGAGAAATCATGGATGGCTCAGGCAGAGGATACGATCAGACAGGTGTGTCCTTTGGAGAACATTAGGCGTGGAGAGGAGTGGGTCAGAGTGCCAGCGGAGCAGTCAGAATTGTGCAGAGTTATAATGACATTGAGCCGTGAGTGCAGGGAGTGGCCAGCAGGGGCCACGGAAGTGGAAATCCAGCAACTAATTCAGGACAATGTTCATTCGGGTGATGTGATTATCTACACAGATGGTTCGGTGTCAAGAGGTGAGAAAAGTGGCTGGGGGTTCATAGCCAAAGCCAATGGTCGACGTTTGGGGCAGGAGAGCCTGGCATATGATACCACAACATCCAGCTTAAGAATGGAGGTGGAGGCGGTCACTGCGGCTCTCCGCTGGATGGAGAATACGACACACACACACACACATCGTGATTGTAACTGATTCAGAAAGCATGCTGACGAGGGTGAGGACGGGCAGTCTTCGTGCGGAGTGGCTTGCTTCGCTTCGGAGGTCACGGGTGACAAGCATCGCCTGGATCTTTTCTCCGGGGCATGCCGGTGTGCTGGGAAATGAACAGGCGGACAGATTGGCTGGCTCTGCAGAACTTGGTGGAGTATTGATACATGACAAGGCAGACGTGGTTGCGGCCTTGTGGGAGCACGTGCACACCTCGGAGGAGCAAATGGATTACCATGGTCTAGCAAGAATGAGACAGCGAGGAGTGACGAGGGGATCTGGCCGACGCTCAACGCTCAGAGGAAAGGCGAGACGGACATATAATCAGATTGCTACTGGTACTATTAGTGTTGGAACTCTTCGCTGGCTGCTGAGGATGGGGACGGAGCGCTTATGGGAATGCCCCGAATGCTGTGATGTCGATTCCTAAATCAATCAATCAATCAGTCAATCAATCCTGGTGTGAGAAAATGCAGCCTAGAGACAAAACGTCGTGGCAATCCAGACCAGGCCCTATGCCTTGGTTGTCAACTGGTCTGGGATCGAAGCTCCGCCAAGGGGACAGCTAGAGCATTGCTTTGCTGCTGATACGGAATTTTCTGCAGCTTGTCTTGTTTCATGTGTATTGGTGTTACCTGGAGTAAACTAGGCAGGCCGAGAGAGGAATCATACTGCATGGGTAACACATGGTCTCTACAATTCAGCTCAGGCTTTATGCTATGGAGAGGTATAACTCCATCACTGGTCTTAACCGGTCTGGGAATCAAATTGACATATAATAGTTAGGGTTTGTGATGGTGGAAATGATCATATGTTCACATGTATTCATTGTGAACGAACATTTAAAGCGCAAATTGGTCTGGTCAGTTACATTCGCTACAGCCATGGGTCGTAGTTATGTCTTTTTTTTTAAGCACAGCGGAACAAACTATCGTCTGTCAAGGCGGCAAGATCCCAGTAAGTAAGTGAGTTCAAGTAAAGAGATCAAGGCAAGTCACGACATAGACAATTATGCCATAACAAGACTGATTACACTATAAGAAAACATCTTTTCTGACTAGATCAAAATCTAGCCGCATGTTTATACATTTTCGTATATGAATGCCATAGTTGGACACGCGATGTTATTAACGCCCTTAGAGAACGAACGAACGAACAAACGAACAAACTTTATTTTACAAGGGTAACAAATTGGGCACGCAGGCCCGTCTTACATTCGGCCCTTTCAATCACTCATCTTTCATTCATCAAATGTGCATGTTACATTAACATAGGGGGAAAATATTGTCAAATGGATTTTGTAAGCATAAACAACGCATGATACATTCACATGAGAGAAAAAATAACATTGTCAAATGAAAGTTGTAAACATAAACAGTGCATATTGCAATGTTGTGAGACACATCCCCCATCCGACCTCATATCCTGCAGCCACCAACACACACCCCACCCACCAAACCACCCCCACCCACCCACTGATCCCCCACCCACACACATTTCCCCACCCACACACATTTCCCCACCCACACACACATCCTCACTCATCAAGAAGAAGAAGAAGAAGAAGAAGAAGAAGAAGAAGAAGAAGAAGAAGAAGAAGAAGAAGAAGAAGAAGAAGAAGAAGAAGAAGAAGAAGAAGAAGAAGAAGAAGAAGAAGAAGAAGAAGAAGAAGAAGAAGAAGAAGAAGAAGAAGAAGGAGGAGGAGGAGGAGGAGGGGGGAGGAGGAGGAGGAGGAGGAAGAAGAAGAAGAAGAAGAAGAAGAAGAAGAAGAAGAAGAAGAAGAAGAAGAAGAAGAGAAGAAGAAGAAGAAGAAGAAGAAGAAGAAGAAGAAGAAGAAACCACACACACATACCCCCGCCAACCCACACATCCCGCACCTATCCACACACATATCCCGCACTCTCACAATTTTCCCCACCCACACACACATCAGCCAACCTACACCCACTCACCCACCCAATATTCGTCACCTCTCAACTACACATCCCCAGCTATACACACATCCCCATCCATAAACACATCTCCCCACCTGCCCACACATATCCCCCACCCATAAACACCCAAAAACACACACCTCCCACCCACATACACCCCGCCACCCACATATACCCCACCCACACACATCCGCCGCTCACACAAATCTTCTCACAACTACACACCTTCCCCACCCATACACTCATCTTTCACACACATCCACCCACTCACGTACTCATCCATCAACCACTCACACCCACACATCACCCACCCGCCCATCAACACATGCATCTCTCATCTACCCTCCCACCCACACACACCCCAACCACTCAGCCAAACACACATCCCTCATTCACCTGCACATCCAACGCAAGAGAGATGACGAGAGCAGAGCACTTTGACGTCAGTTAATCCATCACTGTCCAGAATGCGAGACTCGGGAGTAAGAAAATACGACCAGACACGAGAGGCACACAAAGAGAATGAGGGGCCTCGTCATCCAACACAGAACTAGCACTGTTAACCGCTGGTCGCTGATGCATAAGCTAGAAAACAATGGGGAGGAGGGGATCTGAACACCTATGGACTTGTACGGAGTGCAATAATTACACCCCAACAGATATGTCAGTATATTGCTTCCTCAAGAGCCACATTATTCTAAGTTGTGGAACATTAAAATTCAAAAGACTGGAGTTTCATCTGTACTGATTGTGAACTGGTCCGTGGCTCACATGCGTGTGCTGTTGCAGACACGATGCGTGTTCTAATGAAATGTCAGGTGAATGTGTTGGTTGGCGTTGTGCAAGAGGCAATCGTAATACTGTTGAACAGTTGATATATATATATCATTGATATCGCCAATCTCCTGGGAAGGTTAACCTGATTAACAAACGCAAGCAGAAGTTGGATGTGTTGGCCTAAAGGCGCAAGTAAACAGGCACAACGCAATTACGTCTGGGGGGAAAAACACTCGGAATGAACGCAGAAGAAGAAGAAACTATCGCCAATCTACGTCTGACATCTTCTAAACAGTGTCCATTGTTGCCGATTATAGAAGTTAGTCATTCAAAATTATTGCATCGTTACGTGCCATGCCGATAAGCCTGGGAGGTCATGTTTCGCCATCTCACGCGATCACTCCAGTCGTGGATCAACTCTATTTTGTTATCTAGACCATACCGCGTGGCCGAGCCATGCAGATATTTACTTCTCTGTTATGCTCGTGTTCTTTTCCATTTAATCTTTGCCAGTTGTCACCGGGTTCTCTAGTTTATTTCTTTGCATAACGTGCCCGATAGATTTTGACTAAGTCAAATTTTTCTCATCACTTTACTCTTTTCGTGTGTTTCTTGTAGGACTTGCTCATTGGTTCTTCTGTTTGTCTAGTGTACTCTGCATTTGACTCAGAAACCACATTTCCACTGCCATTAGATGTGTTTCAGCTTGTCTGCTCATTTTCCACGTTTCACACCCATACACAACTACAAGTTCTATGTAGCATCTTATATACTTATTATAAATTAAATAAATAAATATTTATATGCGAGTGGCGGAGGAAAATTTTGTACTTTAGTATGAATGAGTCGAGGCACATATCTGGAAATTGGTGCGAACTTTAGTCCTTCTCTACGTAATCATCCCTCAAGGCTATGCACTTCTTCCATCTCTTCTTCTCCAGCCTAATGACCTGATTGTAGAACTCTCCCTTAATACCTGGAACCGCAAGTCCAGTTCATCTATAACATGTCCCGCCTGGAAGAGATTTTCTCTAAGCTTCTCGTGTTAAACCAGGGAGTTCTGTTCATCCCTGCCATAACTGACCTACAGATCGTTTCACGGTGTCATTTGAAGAGCAGCACCCTTACAAACGGCGATCATCTCAGCATGTATTTTCCTTAACAGGTGTGCCCTGCATAAATCTGATTACACCTTAAGCCCCATCTTAATGATGTCCTTGATACTGCTTCATACACACCAGCACAAGTTCTTCATCTTTTTTTTTATGCACACCACACCCAAGCGCTTCATGAACGCAAGAGAAACCAAATCCAATAGTGTGTCTTTACATTGCAGGAGCTGGACAAGGTGCAAAATCAAGCTCTTAGTCATCACAGGAGGGATGAAATCAACCCCTATAGTAGCAATGGAGAAAATGGGGAGGACACAAGCTTTAAGAGAACGCAGAGATACAAAAACACTAATACAAGCAGAAAAGTTTCTCAGCTTGCCAGGCCACCCTATGAAGAACAGATTTGAAAACTTAGCTATGGGGCGGTTGAAAAGAAGTAGTTTCATCCACCAGGCCAAACAACTCTGCAGAGAAACCATCGATCTTCCCACAGTTGATATCCCCCTGACAACTATTCCAGAGCGAACCCCGTGGAAAGATGAACATAGAATATCACTACAAATCCAGTCAAAAGTGAGAGGAATATTTGACAAGGAAGAACAGAACAGTGTACTGCGCAGAACAGCCACTCTCAGCTTCCTTGATGACGAATACCCACAGGACCTCTGGATCCGAGTCTACACAGATGGGTCAGCACAAAATGCTGTTCGAAATGGAGGTGCGGGAGTGTATATAGAATACCCAAATAATACTAGAGACACGGCCAGAATTCCAACAGGAAAGTACTGCCATAATTATGATGCTGAAATTGAGGCAATCAAGATAGCCACAGAGAAATTACAAATTACCAGCCATGGTACACAACCTGTGGTGATATTGACAGATGCAAAATCCGTAATAGAGGCGCTCCTGTCTGGGAAATTGCCAGTTCTGAGGACACTACTTCTGAACTTAGCAGTCATCGTAAGATCACTATACAGTGGATACCATCCCACTGTGGAATCCCCGGAAACGACAGAGCTGATCGATTGGCTAAGGAAGGAGCACAAGAAGAACAACCAGATGTGCCTATTACATACCACCAAAAGAAAAGAATGATCAAATCAGTCAGAAGGCCACCAAACCTTACTCAAGACGACTACCACGTTATGGACAGACCAGAACAGGTCATTCTTCTGCGCCTCAGAACAGGACACAATAGATTACGCAACCACATGTATACAAAATTCAAAATTGGTGACTCAGCCATGTGCACATGTGGTTTGGCGTCGCAGACAGCAGAGCACATACTCCAGGATTGCCCAAACTACAACATATCCAGGCGAACCTTCTGGCCTAGAGAGACAACAGTGGAAGATAAACTCTATGGACCGCTGAATGAACTAAAAAAGACTGTTAGATTCATACAAGAGACAACATTGCAGTTATAAACATAATTTAGGCGAACGAAAGAAGAAGAAGACATAGCTATAGAGCACTCCCGCCCACCTTAATGATTTCTTAGTAAACTGACAATATTTTCACCGCAACTCACTGGCACACAGTCGCGTACCATTGAACAATCATCAAAACATGTAGGTAAAAATGGCAGTTTTTGTTTCAGTCTCGGCAGATCGTGACGAATACTATCAAGGCAGTTTCCCTGACACATTTCTATGGGGTGTGGCATCGTCTGCATACCAGATTGAAGGTGCATGGAACGAAGACGGTGAGCTAGATAGTGGAACAAATAGCTGTGTTTATAATATAATGTGGTTTCTGAGGATAATGCCAATAATACCAATGACAGACAGAAAAATCAATGAGAAAGTGCCACAAGAAACAAATGACAACCGTAAACTTATTAAATCAATTAGACGTAAACAGTCACGATTGTTTGGGCACGTTATGAGAAGAAATAAACTAGAGAACTTGATGACATCTGGCAAGATTGAGGGGAAAAGAACAAAGGGAGGCAACGAAATAAATATCAGGATGGTCACATGGCATGGTCCAGACATGAACACAGAGCTAATCTACGACTCAGGTGATCGTGTGAGATAGCGAAAGAGACCGCCCACGCGTATTGGCATGGTACATGATGATGATCATGATGGTGATATTACAGACTCTTAGAAAGATATCGCTACTCATTATGCAGCAAACACTCAACATACGCTGCTTGGTTATTACGTACATGATACGAGTTGAAGTCACATGATAACCTTAGAAGTGTGATAGAAATTTCAATACCAATACCATTCATTGTCTTGTGAGCTGTCAATATTGTTGTTAAGGATGTCAAGAGTATTATGTGACATCACGGTGTAGGTGAGTACGTATATATTGCTTTGCGCATTCTGTTGTTGGCCTTATTATATTTGGAAACCTTGAATTAAGAATCACATATATGATTTCAATCTGTCTGCTTAATTCTATTTCATACGGTTCCATAATAGTATGGTATGCCTTAATGTTTACAGAGGGTTTAAAGGCCAGAGGCCCGACTTCATTGCACCGGGTATTATCCCATATGACTAGGTTGTTCTCCACAGAGTGGCCTTCCAAAGTGTTACACAAAGCACGAATTCCGTAGCTCGCGTGATAACCCCCAGTTGCACTCCAACACCGAATGACGGAATCCGGAATCGAACCTACAGCCTTCACAACGTGAGGCAGTCAGCTTAATCTCCCCGCCAAGGAGACGCCCATACCCTTATGTAATTACGTTAATGTCATCTTTGTTGTGCGTGTGTGTGTTGTGATCTGTTTCTATTTGTTATTTGCTGATGGACTGTCGTAGCAACGTATTCTGTTTTCTTTTTTACTTGTAATTTTCCAAAGCTGACCTACACTTAGTGTTGCCTAATTCTTGTACATATTCTAGAACATTGGGATTCAACCGGTGGGGAATCTCTCTTTTCTCCCCCCCCCCCCCCCCCCCCCCCGCGTAAACTCATTACTTAACATTTTTTTTCACTCCATGCTTTACGGTTCTGTACTTATCGCCCTTCTGAAATTCGTTTTATAACGTAAGTAGACTCGCAAATCACGTTTATGTAGACATCTAGGCTTGTTCTAGTATGTGTTATTAAATTTAGCTTCTATCTTTACGTATACTATGTAGGGGTCGGGTGGGGGGGGGGGGGAGGAATTTATAGGGAAGAAATACGAAAGGGGGGAATGACATTCTGAACATATGGTGAAGGGGTGCGTGGGCCAAAAAAGGTTGAGAACCATTGTTCTAGGAAAATGTTGCAGTCAACTAGTAAAGGTCCCGCTTTACACGCCTACGGCATATTGAGCCCATATGTTTATAGACCAAACAGCACTCAGTGGGTGTGGTCCTTCATGAATTTCCTGGTGCCGTTTTAGGCTGGGTAGACCTGGGAGTTCAGGTCCATTTTGAAAATTGGAAACCGCACTGTCCGGATTGAGCCCAAGGTCACTAGAATGGCAGACCAGAGTCTTGCCGCTTTGCTACCGCGAATCCCCAGATCAGTCAACTACTCTGTCTGAGGTCGAATAGATAAGCGAGCGCGTTCTTAAACGTACGGTGTGCTGATGCTGATGCAGCGGGTTCAACCCCTATACCTGTCAGTTGGACCAAAATGTTGACTCCTCGTCCTTGACTTTGGGATGTAAATTACAAGTACCGCAGAAGTCGGAGTGGGTTCGCCTCGTGGCGAGGGATACTGGTAATTGGGAAAGATAACACACAGTCAAAAATCATTCCAGAGCAATAGAAGTAATAGCACATATATGGACAACGTTTGAGTTCAAAGAAAACAATTGCCAAAAAACCTGCTCTATATTGTTATTCTGGCTCATACTTTATTATTTTAATAAATTAATTATATACAGTAGCATATTACTTTACATATAAATTAATTGAGTTAGGAAGACTAAATACTCTAGAGTTTCCTTCTGTGTGTCTGTGATATGATAAGGCCATCCCATGTTGTAGACCTGAATTCACGGAAGTATGAGTGGCCAATCTTTCCCTCAATTAGCAGGAGACGAGCCCAAGTGTCAAACCCTCACCCAACATTATCAGCGCGGTACTCTATCATATGCAGGCCCAGTGACGAAGGGGGTTACGGGGGCAGTTCGTGATCCCGCATACCGCGTTCGAAACACAAATGCAGGCGATTTGGCAGCAGACCGCGTTGCGTTGGTGTTTTTTTTTAATAACATGGTATGGGTGCCAGTCGTTCAGAAAGCAATGGCAAACTACTGAACGTAGACTTGTCAAGAGATCACAAACAGCCCAAAAATGCTGGGTTTAACTACGATGTCCTGTAAAGGCTATGCAGCTAACTTTTTTACAACTCTATCGTCTTCCCTTGCCGGTCTTCCTGGCCTAGGAGTTAGCGACTTTCTCCGTAGTCCCGTGTACTTTCGTGAGTAACGAGTCGTGCGTGAGAATCGGTGGCGGTTCTCTCCGCGTCGGTAACTTGCGAGGTATGTAAGCCGGTCGCTCAGAAAGCAATGGCAAACTACTGAGTGTAATCAGCTGAAGGATGCTGATGTTGAAAGCGATGTCCTGTAAAGGATTTGCGAACAACAACAAAAATCGTCTTCCCTTAAGCGCTAGAATTTCTTCCTAATGCCAGTGATGTGTTCTTTGTGTTCTGGTTTCTTTGAAAACATGCTCTTTGCCAGTGCAGGAAACGTTTACATCTAATGGTGCGTTGTGTTTCTACCAAGGAAAGGGAGTCAGTATCTGGGACACGTTCGCTCACAAGTAACAAAATACAAGATGGTCATACTGGAGATGTTGCCTGTGACAGCTACCACCTCTACCAGGAGGATGTCAAGATCCTGGAGAACTTGGGGGGCGGAAAAAAAATTAAGTTTTTTAACAATTATGCATATTTT
>JACEFZ010020435.1:0-227066 GCA_014155875.1 Cepaea nemoralis
GGTATTGGTGCAACGTCCTTACAACCCAGCCGGGAAAAGCAGAAATGTTTTATTCTGTAGCATACTCAAGCCGAACCCTCAACGGGGCTGAGAAAAACTACTCACTATGATAAGGAATGCCTAGCCTTTTGGTCTGGCTATTCAAAATTTCAACCATACCTGTATGGAACGGAATTTACGTACAAGTGACCACCAACCCCTTTGTTTCTTGCAAAATCATAAACTGAACACCCGGTTGATGAGGTGGTCCTTACTATTACAGCCTTATGCATTCAGAGTGGAATACATTCCGGCAGTCAGAATGTCGGGGCTGATTTTTTTGAGTAGACATTGTGCTATTGATGAAGAGGGGACCTGTCCAATGACCCATAAACGTCAGAGTAAGGGCTGACAAAACTATATGAGAGTTCGGGCTGGAGAAAAAGTTGCTTCTCCAACTTTTTTGAACGATGGGCATTTGTGACAGGTTGGCCCCACCTCTCAGATCGTTTTGTTACTAGATGGAGATAGCCCTCAGTAAACCCCTCTATGTATCCTGTAGTAATTTTTATTTTTTATCTATATTTTCAAATATTAGATAAAATCGTCTTTGGTTAGTGTATTTATATACAGACAACTATAGAGAGAGTTTAATACTATTTCTTCTTATAGTTAAAGTAGATGTAGGGTAGAGTTCGTTTACAAGCCAAGAAATCAAGTCAGGCTGAATTTTATATTCAGTTTTGGCTGTTAATAATAATTTGGCCACAGGAAGGGAACTCTCCCTGGATGAGAAGTTACACTTCCGGTAGCACCCTAAGATCTGGCATTTTTTTCAGCAACCTGGAAGGAGAAGGAGCTATCACGTCAATTGGCTAAAATTGAACACCTGTCTGTGTTTAAACATATTTTATTGCTGGCTCTTGTTAAGCCGAACAACACTCTAAAACATAGAAAACCAATGATAGTCTCCACTCCCTATAGGCCAGTCAAAATCTAGTTGCAGGAGCCTGCACCCTGATCATCTGTAGCAGTAGTCACGACCGGTGATTGAGCTACGAACCACTCACTTGATGCAGCAGAGAGTGGTGTCCATACCACGATCCAGTCAGCACTGACAGCTTACCACACAGGGGGCTAAGGATTATCAGATGAGTGGCTACCCATCCGTTTGCCACTGCACAGTGTCAGGGTCTTAAACTTGGCTCGCTAACCTAACACATGTGAGACAGTACAAGTACAACGTGATTTGATGTAAGACTCAACGACACACCGTTCAATGGATTTATGCACATATTAAATACAGAACGATGATCACAACAATATATACTGGATACTTCAATACACTTACATCCACAATACAGCTCACACGTCTCACCTCTCAAGATGTCCAGACACTCGACTTTCAGGCACAGAAACCACACAACGCCTTTCTCTCATCATGCGTCCAGTCGAGTCAACGTCCCAGAGCTGTCTGCCTATAGCTCGCAACTTGCCTTCCACCTGAGTGGCTTCACGAGGCATGCGTGCGTCTTGCGTCGTCCTTGTCTGACCGCTGGCCGTCTTGTCAGCCAGCAATCTCGCGGGCAGGTAACTACTACTCGCCTGGCGGCGTAACGAAGTTACGGCATCCCTGCTGGGACTAAGTCGCCTGGCGGGCGTAACGATGTCACTGCATCACTGCACTACTCTAGCCTGGCAACTTCATGAAAGATGTCATCTTTCATGTCTAATATATGTACATACTGGGTTAATATTTAACCTTGTCAGAGTCTACCCTTTTGTTGTTATATACGTTGGTATCAAAATACAAATAAATACACATATGCCATAGAAAATATATAAGAAATGGAAGTTGCATTCAACGACATGTGGTGTTCAACCTTTAACACTTGTCAGGTTTCATCCTCTCGATGGCTGATTACCTCAATTCATTAATGACCCAGTCAGATCGGCAGTACCAGCTTCACGCATCTACCTCGCAGCATTCAAAAAAAAAAAACGTAATAATATGGTTCTTGAAACAAAAACCATCTAGCTAGACTGAAATGCGGCTTATATAAGTCGCATAAAACGCTCAAACCCTGACCTTATTTGGCCAGGAGCTCTTGTGTTGGTCTGCAATGTCGGCAACCCTCTGCCATGCCTAGTAGATGGGTACCTGTTGTGTTGACAATCTGGCAACAGCATGCCTATTATACGCAACACATTACTGAATACATTTCAAATTATGGCCCTTTGTGTAATTAATGTAATAACAAATCAATGAAAGGAGTAATTTCAACATTAATGACATACATAATTTACAATAATTATTTTATTTCTTAGTGTCATCGCTTGACGTTTCTTCATATTAACGAGAAAAAGTCGGTAATATGAATACATTAATCAAGATATGATTCTAAGATTACACTACATAAATATATAAACACACAATTCGTGTATTTAACTTTGTTGATTCCTAAAGAGTTTAGAATCGTCATAGATTTTTAGACTTTTATTTGTCGTCTGCTAATTTTGCTCTAAATCGCTAAATATCCGGAAGTACACACGAACACTAAAATCAGCTGATGTTGAAGCTTGTAGAACACACTTGTTCCGGTCTGATGTAGTTACGGAAAGTACCATGTTCTCACAGTTCATGTGTTGGATGTTTCACTACAAAACTTCTGGATTACATTGACTGTTCATGTGTTGGATGTTTCACTACCGAACATTATGGATTTCGGTTAACTGCAGTGGAGTAGCTGTCAATGTTTAGTTTACGTTCACACACGTCTTTAAAATATCCCTGGAATGTTCCACACGCAGATGTCACTGTTAAACTGGATAGTTCGCTTACGGTAAGTTTCTTGAGCGAATGTGACACTGTTTTTGTTCGTAATATATCAATTAATAAAGTTCGCTTTCTACCACACACTACACAATTATACACAAGAATCACTACATGAATTAGTAAAATAAGAACACTATATATAATGGGAGTAACCCCTATCACATCATATTGTAGACATTACACAGCTTTTGTGAAATAGAAAAAAACATATTCACTGATAAATGGCTGTGTCGGTCTGAGTGTATTTGTACACACTGCACTCAGACATTGGTGCTTACTGGGTCGGTCGGACAACGGGACAAAAGATCGGCAATTGAATTGGTCTGCCTGGGATATGTCGAACCTCAAAGCTATAATCTTGAAGTTTAAGAGACCAGCGCGCTACCATATGATTTGAAGGTACACCTGAATTTATAAAACGCAACGGGCTGCTGTCAGATTCCACGATGAAATGCCGACCTAGAAGAAATCTGGACATTTTGTAATACCCCCACTAAAGCTAGGCTTCCAATTGAGGTATAGACCACGCCCGTTCTCTGGGCTTTAGTTTTCTGGACGAAGTACACGGGATGGAGGATGTTATCGTACTCTTGTAACAAGACTGCTCCAATCGCCACGGAGCTAGCATCTGTACGCAATCTGAAAGGTAAATGGAGATTGGGCAATTTCAGGATGAGATTGTTTACACTATTATCAGAAAAACACGCAAGTACTTTATTGAATGCAATTTTTAGGCATTCATTGTGTACAATTTTCTCTGGTTTATCTTTTGTTAGTAAATTAGTAAACACTTCGGTCAGCTCGGAAAAATCAGGAATGAACTGCCGGTAATAATTTATCAGTCCCAACAGACTTCTGACTTGTTTCTTAGTGGTCGGAAGTGAGAGTTTTAGTATCTTGGACACAATTTTGTCGTCTGTCATGACAAAGCTATTGGATATTTTGTACCCCAGAAAGATATTTCCTGGTAGCTATGTCTACTTTCGTAGGCTTTACTGTCAGTCCGTGCTGTCTAATACGTTCAATGTCTGTTCTAACGTCTTAATGTGCTCTGTCATTGTCTCTGTGTGAACACAGATGTCGTCTATATAGCAAATTATGTTAGGAATGTCTGCTAGGAGAAGTCGTGTCATACTACGAATGTGGCGGGGCATTGACTAGCCAAATGGAAGTTTGCACCATTCGTACAGTCCCCAAGGTGTGGCAAATGCTGTCAGATGTCTGCTCTGTTCGTCTACTGCTATTTGCCAATATCCTTTCGTCATGTCTAACGTCGTAAAGAACCTAGCGTCTGTCAGTTCTGTCAGAAGATCGTCAGTGTTTGCCATTGCTCCAAATCTAGAACAGTTATTTTATTTAGCTTCCTATAGTCGATGCACAGTCTTATTGTATTGTCCTTTTTGCGTACTATGACCATTGGAGATGAGAAGTCTGATTGGGATCGTCTTATGATGTTGTTTTTCTCTAAGTTGATGATCTCCTGATGTAAATGTTCTTTGTAATGTAATGGAATGGTGTATGGTCTGCATTTTATGGGTGTGTTTGATGTGAGTGTGATGTGATGCTGTACTAATTCTGTTTGTCCTGGGTTTTGGAAAAGATGGTGTTGTACTGTTGTATAAGCTGTTTGCAACTGTCTGTCTCTGCTTGAGTTAACTTTGGGTTGATTTTGATCTCCTTCAAGCAGTTTGTCGTGTCTAATGCAGGCGTTGGAATCTCGTCACTAGCCTCGTCGTCCTCATGATCTATTATCACTGTACAAGCTGTCGTATCGTCTTGTTCGTTGTCTCTGTTATGGTATGGTCTTAGCATATTTATGTGGAATATTTTGTGTTTGTCTTTAATTAGGATTTCGTAATCTACAGGTGAAATCTGTCTCGTCACTTTAAAAGGTCCTGCCAAGAATCAGTCATAGGTGTCTGTCACTAGGTAGTAGCAGAAGAACGTCCTGTCCAGGTGTCAATGTTATCGTCCTGTTACCTTTGTCAGCATACTGTCTATAAGTAGCACCAGATAGTTTTAGGTGCATTCTTTGCAATAATACAGGATTTGATGATTCTTTCACGCAATGATGTGACATATACGTATGATGATATGGGTTTAAGTACTGGAGTAGAGTCAGTTAACATTTGGTGATAACAGTCAATGGGCCGCGTGGTTTGGCACCATAGATAAGTTCAAAAGGAGAGAAACCGGGTACTAGAATGTGGTACCTCGCGATAGCAAAAAGAATAGCTGGTAGATATACATCCCAGTTATTGGGGTGCTCTTGCGTTACTTTTGCAAGCATGTGCTTTAGATTCCCCGTTAAATTTTTCTATTACTCCGCTAGATTGAGGATGGTACGGGGAATTGAAACATTGCTTCACTCCAACATTTTGGTGAAAGCTTGGGTAGAAGCGGGCAATAAACTGAGTGCCCCTATCAGATTGGATAGTATCTGGAAAACCTATCCGAGAAAAAAATATGGAAGAAAACTTCCATTATATCATTGGCAGTTATGTTCTTTAGCGGAATAGCTTCTGGCCAGCGACTACATTGATCAATGACAGTTAGAATATATTTATTCCCTCTAGTTGTTGTATGATTAAGAGGGCCCACTATGTCGACGGATAGTTTTCAAAAGGTCGACTGGCTAAGTCAGTAACTTGTAACTTTGCCTGTGGGTGTTTACCTTTTTTTTTACCAGTTTCTGGCAGGTGTCACAACTTCTGCAATATTCTTTAATGTCATTGCAAAATTTGGGCCAATGAAACTGTGTCAATAACCTTGATCTGGTCTTAACGTATGCCATATGCCCCTGCAAGAGGTATATCGTGGGCAAGATGTAAGGCTTGCTTGCGATAATTAGTTGGCAAAACAGTTTGCTCTGTGGTGGTGTCACCTCTGGTATAATACCTGGTGAGTATATCATTTTTCACAGCAAAATGCCATTTTGCATTCTTGGTTACCTTTGGCTTTTGGCCGATCAGATTAAAGTATTTTGACAATGAAGGATCAGCTTTTTGAGCTGTTACAAACGTTTCCTTCATAGTGTTAGTAGGTAGTGATACTGGGCTAAGCATTTGTATAGCCTCAGTTTGATTACTTTCATCTTGCACTCTAGCAGCAGATCTAGTTACTGCGTTCACACATTCAATGATATCAGATGGTGATGGAACAATGTTATCAAAGATGTCATGAGAACTTAGTGCTACATTAGCTACCATACATTCAAGTAGGTGGTGTGACATTATCAATGATGACATTTGATGGTGATGTTATGGTATCATCAATACACAGAGATGTTATGTCATGAGGTTTATCATTCACCTCTGGTAATTTCCAATAATTACATCACACACTGGGTTTGTTAATGCAGCGCACTTTACTTTCCCAGTGAGGAAAGGTGTTTCAATATAGCCCATGCTAGTGGGTATTTCTCATATTGCCTGAGAATGTTCTGCATGTTACGTTCCTGCCTGTAGGCATTATGAACGTTCTCTTCAGGCCAATGAGTGAACTGCCCGTGTCACGAAGGACTGTAGCAGACTTGCCATTCAAATATCCGTGATGGACGTTTATTCTGCCTTTTGAATCTACTACCAAATTAGCTTCTTCATTGGCAATAGGGATGGCGTGACCGCATGTTAAAATACCATCTTCATAAAAGGTGTTACAAACAGAGCATTTGTTTGCGGTAACATGTCAAAAGCCTGTGCTGAGTTCACAGGATGTTTCTCTGGCTGTTCTTCATCAGACGACGAACTGTCAAACAAGGCGGCATTTGCTTTGTTTGGTCATTTGCCTACCTTTACAATCTTTCCGATGGTGTCCGTACGCCTTGCAGAGGAAACATTTACGCAAATTTCTGAAGGATCTACGCTCCTTATCTTGTTTGTTTACCATGTTTAGTAGGTAAGTATGATATCCTGGGTTTTTATCGCACATTTCATTCTGATGATGTGAAAATTTACAATAAGTACAGTGATTAAACTTCTCAGAGATAGGCCTATGAGGTTTCTGCCTACTATAGGGTTTGTCATAGTTAGCCGCTGCTACAAAATTAATGTCAGTAGCTTCACTGGCAAAACAATGTTTGTTGAACTGTGTAGTACGCCGAACCACGTCTCTCAATCTCATCTACACTAGTGCATTCATTCTCTTGCAAAAATTTTGAAAATGCTGATGGAATAGATGAAATGATTTTATCTCTAATGATCAGATCTTCTAATCTCTGATAATTTTTGTCAATTTTAGCTGCTGAAGTCCATTTGGTAAATATATCTCGGACTAAGCAGAGGTAATCAGAGAACGTTTGAGTTGGTTTTGGGCTCAACTTGCTGAAATTGTTCTCTGTAACCTGCCTCATCTAACATAAAATGTGCCATAATCTTAGATTTCAGATAATGGTAATCTTTTCTGAGGTCTTTGGGGATGGTTTCAATGAGTTTAAGAGGTTCCCCTGATAAACTCCTCATATAAACAATATTTCATTCAGACAGTGGAACTTGGTAATGTTCCATTAAAGTCTCAAAATTTTGGGTAAAGGCTGCGATGCAGTCACCCGAGGTATAATTACGTACAATACCTTGATATTTCTTGTACTGGTTTTCTTTCTCCAGTCTCTCAGATTTCTTAGACTCTTTGTTAATGGCAGTCTCAGTGTCGAGTTATTTCATCTTCAACTGTAAACTCCAGTTCTTCTCTCTTACTCTGAGCTGCTATTTCTGCCTTCTTTAATTCTGTTTCTCGTTCCATTTCTGCTTTCTTAAGTTCACTATCTATCTCAGCTTGCTTTGTCTTTGCAGCCAGTTCTAATTCGGCTTGCTTGGTCTTTGCAGCAGTTCTATCTCTGTCTGTTTTGCTGCAGCTTCTGCCTGCTTTAGGGCTGTTTCTGCCTCTACTTGCTTGGCAGCCCTTTCAGTCTCTGCCTGCTTTAAAGCTCTTTCAGCCGCTCTTTCATCGCGTTCATTAGCTTTCTCCTGTACTATTAAGTATTCAGAGTATTTATTCTCACTCCACTTTGTTAACTCATTACCTGTTACTTCAATTTTAACCCCATATCGATGAAATCATTCAATGAAGACATGATGGAAAATGTCAATGAAATACCAGCCACACAAAATATGTTATAAGTGGTTAGTAATGAACAATTTACAATTTATTTCTATTGACAATACGTGCCTAAAATTGCATCCTTAAAGTAAATGAAAAGAAAATATACTTAAGTGCCCTGGATGCGGTGAGAATGGTTGGAAATCGGGCTAGGAACTGTAGGGTCGCTACTTCAAAAACACAAATGACCTCTACGGCAAGGTTTCGGATGGTACGGAAAACCTGCTTTGTGTTTGGAGGAAAATAAATTAGCGTCTATTTGTTGGTGTGTGCCTGCTTGTCACTAAGTATTGATTAGGTTGTATGGCGTTGAGTGTAGTTGTAGGTCGTAAGTTTGTCCGTCAACAATTTTTTTCTTCAAAAAAACCACAAGTTACTTTCTTTCCAAAACTTTCTGCTTTCCACAACTTAATGCACAAAGACAATCTACATGTATCTCAACACTCTACAACATTGATGACACATCACTTACATCAAGATGACATTCAGTAAGGACATAGACATCAAGTTTACAAGATGGCGACAAGGTCACAATGGCGACAAGATCACAATGTCGACAAGGTCAAAACGGTGACAAGTTTCACAAATCACAAATGTTTTACACGCTTACAAGATGAAACAATATGTATGCACTGTACGTTTACCAATAGTCTTACACATGTTTAAATAATGTAGTAATATATCAAAATGAGCCTTTCACGATCACATTTACATGTACTATAAAGTTTGACAAAAATTCTAAGTACACAAACTCTAGTTTTAAATCGTTAATCACATAAACACGTTCATTTCAAAGCCGGACGAATGCCACCACGTCCACACATGTCAGGGTCTTAAACTTGGCTCGCTAACCTAACACATGTGAGACAGTACAAGTACAACGTGATTTGACGTAAGACTCAACGACACACCGTTCAATGGATTTATTCACATATTAAATACAGAACCCCCGGGAAGGTTAACCCGGTCAACAAATGCCCGCAGAAGTCGGATGTGTCGGCCTAACGGCGCAAGAACGCAGCTCTGCTGTAAACAGGCACAACGCAATCATGTCCGGAAAAAAAACCCGGATGAACGAAGAAGAAGAAGAAGAAGAAATACAGAACGATGATCACAACAATATATACTGGATACTTCAATACACTTACATCCACAATACAGCTCACACGTCTCACTCTCAAGATGTCCAGACACTCGACTTTCAGCACAGAGACCACACAACGCCTTTCTCTCTATCTTGCGTCCGTCCACGTCCGTGTCCCAGAGCTGTCTGCCGCTAGTTTGCAACTTGCCTCCCACCTCAGGTGGCGTCACGAGGCATGCGTGCGTTTAGCGTCGTCCTTGCTTGACCGCTGGTCGCTTGTCAGCCAGCAGTCTTGCAGGCCGGTAACTACTACTCGCCTGGCGGCGTAACGAAGTTACTGCGTCCCTACTGGGAGCTAAGTCGCCTGGCGGGCGTAACGATGTCACTGCATCACTGTATCCTTTCTGGACTATGACACACAGCAATCCTAATTTGTCCACTATTGGCTAGAAGTCTATGATTAGGGCCTCTAGCTGAACATCTTGTAGAAAGTTCAGGGATCTGCGTATCTCTTATGTGTCAGTGAGTTCCCAGTGGGGCTCACGTAGTGTTCTTTAGTATTAAACGTTACATTATCTTTGTACTTTTAACAACTGCGTCTGTCATTATAGGATTAGCATTAGCATCATCATATTGTGTGACGAGTGAAAGGATTACATCTATACTTATCATTCTGTCTTATCTCCTGTTGTGTGAGAATACATTAGGCAGTGGGGGCTCATTATTCTTCCAGGCACGTTAGCAGGAATAACTTGACATACTGTCTTCTTGTGTTAGTACAGTTAGTCGTCATAACTTTCCGCCTGGCACTGTTTAGAAGTAGTGATCCATTCTGGGACTTTGATAATCATTCTTCTAGAATTGCGAGCCATTTGATCGCTTCTTCAGCAGTGGTTAGATTCTCTATTAGTAGAAGTCTATTTAGTATCTACTTTGATCTAATTCCATCCTAGTAGTATACGTTACGCGACACTGGTGGCTCAGTCTGGGCATGACAATCCTATAGATTGTTGGGTTCAGTCGAGTATCCAACTTCATAGATATTTCTAACTTTCAGTCACTAAATAGAGATAGCTACTAATCATACTAGTTAATATATATATACTTATAACATAGGATTAACATAAGAATAGATATAAGTTAACATAAGTTAGGGCAAAGGTGAATTGCTGGCAAACGGGTAAGTGTTGTGTCAATGTGTAACATTTTTTATGCTTGTCATTGAAGATATTTGTGAATCTTTGCGACAAACACATTCTTGATTAAGTGAGTGAGTTATTCAGGTATATCAACAGATATCTTATTACATAACTAACATGTCTTCTGAAAAGCCACCTACTAAGGAGGAACTGCGAGAACAAGGAACATTGTTAGGTTATGAGGGTGTAGAGTTGAACAAATATGTAATAGAAGAAGGAAGAGTGTGGCGCCGAGAACAAAGGGACATCATCAAGGAGAGAGAGAAGGAAGAACGAGAGGAAAGAATTAAATTACAAATCCAGATGGCGGAAATTGAATCCAGAGAGAAGATGCGACAAGCTGAATTGGACAACCAGTTGAAACAAGCTGAATTGGACAACCAGTTGAAGCAAGCAGAACTGGACAAGGATTTGAAATTAGCTGAGCAGTTAAGACAGCACGAGTTAGAACTGAGGAGATTAGAACTACAAAATCCTGATGCCTCCAGATTTAGCAGTGCCAGCTCTCCAACTGACAGTCAAGACATTTCCTCAGGACAACATATTACTCCAGGAGCAATGAGTTTTCCACTGGCCCAATTCGACCCGAAGGAGGATCAGATGGATGAATATCTTGACAAATTTGTGTTAATGTGTGAAGCTTACAATCTGCCTAAGGATAAATTTAATATTAAACTCTCCCAAGCACTTCGCGGTCCAGCGTATGACGTGTTTGCAAAACTCCCTCCAGGTCTTGAGAAGGACTTTGTCACACTCAAAAATGCTCTCTTGAAACGATATCAGTTAACTTCTAGTGCCTACAGGTTGAAGTTCCGTACAGCCAAACGGTCACAAGGAGAATCATTTCCTCAGTTCGCCTCACGGTTACACACTTATTTTAACAAGTGGGTAGAACTGAGTGATTTGGATGCTACTTATGACGGGCTGGCGGAACTAATACTTGTTGAGCAATTTAAAGATGTTCTTCCAAAACAGTTACAAATCTTTATTGCAGAGAATGGTGGTGCTCGGCTAGAGGAGATTATCTCCCTAGCCGAACGATACTTAACTGCCCATGGCGAAGTAGCTGCCACGAAATCTAGTAATTCTTCTACTGCTCAAAATACTCCTGCAACACAGAATAAGGGTTTTCAGCAGAACAACTCTTACGGTAAGGACACCAGACGGCACACTGGGGGTCCGCACCAAAATCCTGGTTCACAACAAAAAGCACCAGCAACCAATAGTGGATGGGGTAAACCTTACTGCAAGAACTGCAAAAGTAATGAGCACCACACGAGCATGTGCAAGAATAAAACCCCAACCCAGTATGCTGCGTGTATGATTATGGGGGCGAGTACCCAACATAATGTAGGTTCAAGTAAGGTAACTAGGCCACCCACAGTTGAAACTATCCTGGTTGATGGTAGTCCCGTGGAGTGTCTCTATGACAGACACCGGACTACAATATGACGCCATCATAGCTAGTCAGTTAGTGAAACCCTCACAGGTAACTGAACAAACTGTGGCAGTTAGGGGTGCTACCAGGAGCTCCCAAACAATAACTGCTAAGATAGCCAAAGTAAATGTGACATCAAAGTATGTCACTGGACTCATTTCAGCGGCAGTGATTGATGATCCTGTATACCCTTTCATGCTAGGATGTAAGTATGTATATTTAGGTGAACCATCATCACCCATGATAATGGCAGCTGTGGAGACCCGGAGTCAGGTTGTACATTCACATGAACCTGTACTCCCAATCAACCCTCTACCTCAGGAGATTAGGGCTGCACAAAATGAATGTCCATCTTTAACACCTTGTTTTGGCAAACTGCCAAAAGCTAGGAATCCCCCTGTGGTGGGAAATTTCTATGTAAAAGACAAGTTATTGTACCGTAGGGCGGGAACTACAGGTACCGAACATGGGCAACTTGTCGTGCCTAAAACATATCGTGACCGAATATTACATATGGGTCATACCATATCGTTCAGTGGACATATGGGGGTAGGGGCCACTACCCAACGTATTTCGTGCCACTATTTCTGGCCGGGAATGACGGCTGATATACAAAGATATGTCAAGTCATGTCCGGAGTGTCAACGCGTGTCACCAAAACATTGGACTGTCCCCGTTACCTTAGGGGAGATGCCCATTCTGAGTACACCGTTTGAGCGGGTAGCCGTAGACATTGTAGGTCCTCTGCCTCGTTCTAAGAGGAGGAATGCTTATATTCTAACTCTTGTGGACACTTGTACTATGTGGTCTGAAGCCATACCGTTACCTGGTAACGATATTAAGAAGGTAGCTGATGCCCTGGTACACATCTTTACTAGATTAGGTTTTCCCAACCAAATCTTAACTGACAATGGGTCACAGTTCCGGGGAAAACTTATGGAAGAGGTTTTCAACTTGTTCTGGACGCGCCATATTCATACCAGCCCGTACCACCCCCAGTCCAATGGGACAGTGGAACGGTTTAACGGGATTCTCATGTCTATCCTACGCAAGTTAGCCCAGGAAAAGCCTGAACGATGGGACGAATACATTCCGGCAGCATTGTTTGCTTACCGGGAAGTCCCCCATGCTTCCACCGGTCTTCCACCTGCTACGTTGTTGTTCGGAAGGCCTATAAAGGGACCGTTAGAGGCAGTAATGAGGACATGGACAGAGGAGGGAGTGGATGAAACAGTCCTCACTGCTTCGCAGTATGTAGGAGAGCTAAAACAGAAACTGGAAACCGGATGGAAATTGGCGAATTCCAACCTCCGGCGTGCCAGAAAGAAACATGCATCCTATTACAATAAGAAAACTAAAGATAGGGCGCTTGAGGTAGGCGACAAGGTTTTATTATTGTTACCCCAAGGAAATAACAAACTTGAAATTGGCTGGCAGGGTCCTTTCCCCATTTTAGAGAAATTGTCCCGCACCAATTACAAAATTTCCATTAGGGGTAAACATAAGATTTTTCACATCAATTTACTCAAAAAATTTGTGGAAAGATTAAATGATCCACCGGTGCATCTGATGGCTCTGTCGGTGGCAACTGAGGTTGAAGAGGGAGAAAACTCAGGGGTGGAGTATCCTCTGAAGCCTCAAGAGACGGTGAACGATGTCCTCATCAACCCTGACTTGGAGACGTCCGAGTTAGAGAAGATGAAACGAGTTCTAAAGTCTCATGCCTCAGTGCTAACAGATAAGCCGGGTAGGACAAAACTGGTCGAATTTGACATGAAATTAAATACCTTGGACCCAGTCCGACAAAAACACTATCCGCTCCCATATGCTAAAAAGGACGCGTTACAAGAAGAGATTAAGTATCTTCTCAAGGAAGGGATCATTTCTCACTCGGAATCTCCTTACAGCGCCAGTGTAGTGCTCCTACGGAAGCCAAGTGGTGAGCATAGGCTATGTATTGATTAACGCCAACTAAATAGAGTGACGGAATTTCAAGCTGAACCCTTACCGGATCAGGGACTGTTATTTGCCAAACTTAGTAAAGCCAAATACTTTTCCAAGGTAGATCTTAGTAAAGGATATTACCAGATCCCGGTCAAGAAGGACATCCGACCATATTTAGCCTTCAGCACAGCAGATGGCCATTATGAGTTCAACGTGCTTCCTTTTGGGTTAAGTAACGCCCCTGGGGTGTTCACACGCATGATGCGGTTATTATTAGATCCACTGAAAGACCCTAATATTAGCAACTTCATGGATGATATTTTAATTGCTTCAGAGACGTTTGAGGGTCACCTACAGTCCCTAGACAGGCTGTTGGGAAGATTGGCGGAGACGGGGCTGACCGCTAGACCTGCTAAATGCCAGTTAGCTTTTAGCCAGCTGGAGTTCCTGGGGCATACAGTAACGCAAGGACACATGTTCCCAGAACAGAAGAATATTGAGAAGCTGTTGAAAGCTACCAGACCCAGGACAAAGAAAGACGTGCGATCCTTTGTATCCTTGGGGGGGGGGGGGGGTTCTATCAAAAATTCATTAAGAACTTTAATGTGCTTGTAGCACCATTGACTGATGCAACAAAAAAAGCGGCACCAGAACAAGTAAAGTGGACTCCGGAATGCGAAGAAGCATACACCGCATTAAAGGACAAGCTCACTGATAGACCAGTATTACAGTTACCAGATTTGTCTCGCCCATTCACGCTGAGGACGGACGCGAGCAATGTGGGAATTGGGCAACGTTATTACAACCCGGCCGGGAACAAGCAGAAATGTTATTCCCTGTAGCATACGCAAGCCGGAAACTCAACGGGGCTGAGAAAAACTACTCTACCATTGAGAAGGAATGCCTAGCTTTGGTCTGGGCTATTCAGAAATTTCAACCATACCTGTATGGAACGGAATTTACGGTACAAAGTGACCACCAACCCCTTATGTTTCTTGCATCATCTAAACTGAACACCCGGTTGATGAGGTGGTCCTTACTATTACAGCCTTATGCATTCAGAGTGGAATACATTCCGGGCAGTCAGAATGTAGGGGCTGATTTTTTGAGTAGACATTGTGCTATTGATGAAGAGGGGGACCTGTCCAAATGACCCATAAACGTCAGAGTAAGGGCTGACAAAACTATATGAGAGTTCGGGCTGGAGAAAAAGTTGCTTCTCCAACTTTTTTTGAACGATGGGCATTTGTGACAGGTTGGCCCACCTCTCAGATCGTTTTGTTACTAGATGGAGATAGCCCTCAGTAAACCCCTCTATGTATCCTGTAGTAATTTTTATTTTTTATCTATATTTTCAAATATTAGATAAAATCGTCTTTGGTTAGTGTATTTATATACAGACAACTATAGAGAGAGTTAAATACTATTTCTTCTTATAGTTAGAAGTAGATGTAGGGTAGAGTTCGTTTACAAGCCAAGAAATCAAGTCAGGCTGAATTTTATATTCAGTTTTGGCTGTTAATAATAATTTGGCCACAGGAAGGGAACTCTCCTGGATGAGAAGTTAACTTCCGGTAGCACCCTAAGATCTGGCATTTTTTTCAGCAACCTGGAAGGAGAAGGAGCTATCACGTCAATTGGCTAAAATTGAACACCTGTCTGTGTTTAAACATATTTTATTGCTGGCTCTTGTTAAGCCGAACAACACTCTAAAACATAGAAAAGCCAATGATAGTCTCCACTCCCGATAGGCCAGTCAAAATCTAGTTGCAGGAGCCTGCACCCTGATCATCTGTAGCCGTAGTCACGACCGGTGATTGAGCTACGAACCACTCACTTGATGCAGCAGAGAGTGGTGTCCATACCACGATCCAGTCAGCACTGACAGCTTACCACACAGGGGGCTAAGGATTATCAGATGAGTGGCTACCCATCCGTTTGCCACTGCACAGTGTCAGGGTCTTAAACTTGGCTCGCTAACCTAACACATGTGAGACAGTACAAGTACAACGTGATTTGATGTAAGACTCAACGACACACCGTTCAATGGATTTATGCACATATTAAATACAGAACGATGATCACAACAATATATACTGGATACTTCAATACACTTACATCCACAATACAGCTCACACGTCTCACTCTCAAGATGTCCAGACACTCGACTTTCAGGCACAGAAACCACACAACGCCTTTCTCTCATCATGCGTCCAGTCGAGTCAACGTCCCAGAGCTGTCTGCCTATAGCTCGCAACTTGCCTTCCACCTGAAGTGGCTTCACGAGGCATGCGTGCGTCTTGCGTCGTCCTTGTCTGACCGCTGGCCGTCTTGTCAGCCAGCAATCTCGCGGGCAGGTAACTACTACTCGCCTGGCGGCGTAACGAAGTTACGGCATCCCTGCTGGGGACTAAGTCGCCTGGCGGGCGTAACGATGTCACTGCATCACTGCACTACTCTAGACTCTGGCAACTTCATGAAAGATGTCATCTTTCATGTCTAATATATGTACATACTGGGTTAATATTTAACCTTGTCAGAGTCTACCCTTTTGTTGTTATATACGTTGGTATCAAAATACAAATAAATACACATATGCCATAGAAATATATAAGAAATGGAAGTTGCATTCAACGACATGTGGTGTTCAACCTTTAACACTTGTCAGGTTTCATCCTCTCGATGGCTGATTACCTCAATTCCATTAATGACCCAGTCAGATCGGCAGTACCAGCTTCACGCATCTACCTCGCAGCATTCAAAAAAAAAAAAACGTAATAATATGGTTCTTGAAACAAAAACCATCTAGCTAGACTGAAATGCGGCTTATATAAGTCGCATAAAACGCTCAAACCCTGACCTTATTTGGCCAGGAGCTCTTGTGTTGGTCTGCAATGTCGGCAACCCTCTGCCATGCCTAGTAGATGGGTACCTGTTGTGTTGACAATCTGGCAACAGCATGCCTATTTATACGCAACACATTACTGAATACATTTCAAATTATGGCCCTTTGTGTAATTAATGTAATAACAAATCAATGAAAGGGAGATAATTTCAACATTAATGACATACAATAATTTACAATAATTATTTTATTTCTTAGTGTCATCGCTTGACGTTTCTTCATATTAACGAGAAAAAGTCGGTAATATGAATACATTAATCAAGATATGATTCTAAGATTACACTACATAAATATATAAACACACAATTCGTGTATTTAACTTTGTTGATTCCTAAAGAGTTTAGAATCGTCATAGATTTTTAGACTTTTATTTGTCGTCTGCTAATTTTGCTCTAAATCGCTAAATAATCCGGAAGTACACACGAACACTAAAATCAGCTGATGTTGAAGCTTGTAGAACACACTTGTTCCGGTCTGATGTAGTTACGGAAAGTACCATGTTCTCACAGTTCATGTGTTGGATGTTTCACTACAAAACCTTCTGGATTACAATTGACTGTTCATGTGTTGGATGTTTCACTACCGAACATTATGGATTTCGGTTAACTGCAGTGGAGTAGCTGTCAATGTTTAGTTTACACGTTCACACACGTCTTTAAAATATCCCTGGAATGTTCCACACGCAGATGTCACTGTTAAACTGGATAGTTCGCTTACGGTAAGTTTCTGAGCGAATGTGACACTGTTTTTGTTCGTAATATATACAATTAATAAAGTTCGCTTTCTACCACACACTACACAATTATACACAAGAATCACTACATGAATTAGTAAAATAAGAACACTATATATAATGGGAGTAACCCCTATCACATCATATTGTAGACATTACACAGCTTTTTGTGAATAGAAAAAAACATATTCACTGATAAATGGCTGTGTCGGTCTGAGTGTATTTGTACACACTGCACTCAGACATTGGTGCTTACTGGGTCGGTCGGACAACGGGACAAAAGATCGGCAATTGAATTGGTTCTGCCTGGGATATGTCGAACCTCAAAGCTATAATCTTGAAGTTTAAGAGACCAGCGCGCTACCATATGATTTGAAGGTACACCTGAATTTATAAAACGCAACGGGCTGCTGTCAGATTCCACGATGAAATGCCGACCTAGAAGAAATCTGGACAATTTTGTAATACCCACCACTAAAGCTAGGGCTTCCAATTGAGGTATAGACCACGCCCGTTCTCTGGGCTTTAGTTTTCTGGATACGAAGTACACGGGATGGAGGATGTTATCGTACTCTTGTAACAAGACTGCTCCAATCGCCACGGAGCTAGCATCTGTACGCAATCTGAAAGGTAAATGGAGATTGGGCAATTTCAGGATGAGATTGTTTACACTATTATCAGAAAAACACGCAAGTACTTTATTGAATGCAATTTTTAGGCATTCATTGTGTACAATTTTCTCTGGTTTATCTTTTGTTAGTAAATTAGTAAACACTTCGGTCAGCTCGGAAAAATCAGGAATGAACTGCCGGTAATAATTTATCAGTCCCAACAGACTTCTGACTTGTTTCTTAGTGGTCGGAAGTGAGAGTTTTAGTATCTTGGACACAATTTTGTCGTCTGTCATGACAAAGCTATTGGATATTTTGTACCCCAAGAAAGATATTTCCTGGTAGGCTATGTCTACTTTCGTAGGCTTTACTGTCAGTCCGTGCTGTCTAATACGTTCAAATGTCTGTTCTAACGTCTTAATGTGCTCTGTCATTGTCTCTGTGTGAACACAGATGTCGTCTATATAGCAAATTATGTTAGGAATGTCTGCTAGGAGAAGTCGTGTCATACGTACGAATGTGGCAGGGGCATTGACTAGCCCAAATGGAAGTTTGCACCATTCGTACAGTCCCCAAGGTGTGGCAAATGCTGTCAGATGTCTGCTCTGTTCGTCTACTGCTATTTGCCAATATCCTTTCGTCATGTCTAACGTCGTAAAGAACCTAGCGTCTGTCAGTTCTGTCAGAAGATCGTCAGTGTTTGCCATTGGCTCCAAATCTAGAACAGTTATTTTATTTAGCTTCCTATAGTCGATGCACAGTCTTATTGTATTGTCCTTTTTGCGTACTATGACCATTGGAGATGAGAAGTCTGATTGGGATCGTCTTATGATGTTGTTTTTCTCTAAGTTGATGATCTCCTGATGTAAATGTTCTTTGTAATGTAATGGAATGGTGTATGGTCTGCATTTTATGGGTGTGTTTGATGTGAGTGTGATGTGATGCTGTACTAATTCTGTTTGTCCTGGGTTGTTGGAAAAGATGGTGTTGTACTGTTGTATAAGCTGTTTGCAACTGTCTGTCTCTGCTTGAGTTAACTTTGGGTTGATTTTGATCTCCTTCAAGCAGTTTGTCGTGTCTAATGCAGGCGTTGGAATCTCGTCACTAGCCTCGTCGTCCTCATGATCTATTATCACTGTACAAGCTGTCGTATCGTCTTGTTCGTTGTCTCTGTTATGGTATGGTCTTAGCATATTTATGTGGAATATTTTGTGTTTGTCTTTAATTAGGATTTCGTAATCTACAGGTGAAATCTGTCTCGTCACTTTAAAAGGTCCCTGCCAAGAATCAGTCAATAGGTGTCTGTCACTAGGTAGTAGCAGAAGAACGTCCTGTCCAGGTGTCAATGTTATCGTCCTGTTACCTTTGTCAGCATACTGTCTATAAGTAGCACCAGATAGTTTTAGTGCATTCTTTGCAATAATACAGGATTTGATGATTCTTTCACGCAATGATGTGACATATACGTATGATGATATGGGTTTAAGTACTGGAGTAGAGTCAGTTAACATTTGGTGATAAACAGTCAATGGGCCGCGTGGTTTGGCACCATAGATAAGTTCAAAAGGAGAGAAACCGGTACTAGAATGTGGTACCTCGCGATAAGCAAAAAGAATAGCTGGTAGATATACATCCCAGTTATTGGGGTGCTCTTGCGTTACTTTTGCAAGCATGTGCTTTAGATCCCCGTTAAATTTTTCTATTACTCCGCTAGATTGAGGATGGTACGGGGAATTGAAACATTGCTTCACTCCCAACATTTTGGTGAAAGCTTGGGTAGAAGCGGCAATAAACTGAGTGCCCCTATCAGATTGGATAGTATCTGGAAAACCTATCCGAGAAAAAATATGGAAGAAAACTTCCATTATATCATTGGCAGTTATGTTCTTTAGCGGAATAGCTTCTGGCCAGCGACTACATTGATCAATGACAGTTAGAATATATTTATTCCCTCTAGTTGTTGTATGATTAAGAGGGCCCACTATGTCGACGGATAGTTTTTCAAAAGGTCGACTGGCTAAGTCAGTAACTTGTAACTTTGCCTGTGGGTGTTTACCTTTTTTTTTACCAGTTTCTGGCAGGTGTCACAACTTCTGCAATATTCTTTAATGTCATTGCAAAATTTGGGCCAATGAAACTGTGTCAATAACCTTGATCTGGTCTTAACGTATGCCATATGCCCTGCAAGAGGTATATCGTGGGCAAGATGTAAGGCTTGCTTGCGATAATTAGTTGGCAAAACAGTTTGCTCTGTGGTGGTGTCACCTCTGGTATAATACCTGGTGAGTATATCATTTTTCACAGCAAAATGCCATTTTGCATTCTTGGTTACCTTTGGCTTTTGGCCGATCAGATTAAAGTATTTTGACAATGAAGGATCAGCTTTTTGAGCTGTTACAAACGTTTCCTTCATAGTGTTAGTAGGTAGTGATACTGGGCTAAGCATTTGTATAGCCTCAGTTTGATTACTTTCATCTTGCACTCTAGCAGCAGATCTAGTTACTGCGTTCACACATTCAATGATATCAGATGGTGATGGAACAATGTTATCAAAGATGTCATGAGAACTTAGTGCTACATTAGCTACCATACATTCAATAGGTGGTGTGACATTATCAATGATGACATTTGATGGTGATGTTATGGTATCATCAATACACAGAGATGTTATGTCATGAGGTTTATCATTCACCTCTGGTAAATTTCCAATAATTACATCACACACTGGGTTTGTTAATGCAGCGCACTTTACTTTCCCAGTGAGGAAAGGTGTTTCAATATATGCCCATGCTAGTGGGTATTTCTCAATATTGCCTGAGAATGTTCTGCATGTTACGTTCCTGCCTGTAGGCATTATGAACGTTCTCTTCAGGCCAATGAGTGAACTGCCCGTGTCACGAAGGACTGTAGCAGACTTGCCATTCACATATCCGTGATGGACGTTTATTCTGCCTTTTGAATCTACTACCAAATTAGCTTCTTCATTGGCAATAGGGATGGCGTGACCGCATGTTAAAATACCATCTTCATAAAAGGTGTTACAAACAGAGCATTTGTTTGCGGTAAACATGTCAAAAGCCTGTGCTGAGTTCACAGGATGTTTCTCTGGCTGTTCTTCATCAGACGACGAACTGTCAAACAAGGCGGCATTTGCTTTGTTGGTCATTTGCCTACCTTTACAATCTTTCCGATGGTGTCCGTACGCCTTGCAGAGGAAACATTTACGCAAATTTCTGAAGGATCTACGCTCCTTATCTTGTTTGTTTACCATGTTTAGTAGGTAAGTATGATATCCTGGGTTTTTATCGCACATTTCATTCTGATGATGTGAAAATTTACAATAAGTACAGTGATTAAACTTCTCAGAGATAGGCCTATGAGGTTTCTGCCTACTATAGGGTTTGTCATAGTTAGCCGCTGCTACAAAATTAATGTCAGTAGCTTCACTGGCAAAACAATGTTTGTTGACTGTGTAGTACGCCGAACCACGTCTCTCAATCTCATCTACACTAGTGCATTCATTCTCTTGCAAAAATTTTGAAAATGCTGATGGAATAGATGAAATGATTTTATCTCTAATGATCAGATCTTCTAATCTCTGATAATTTTTGTCAATTTTAGCTGCTGAAGTCCATTTGGTAAATATATCTCGGACTAAGCAGAGGTAATCAGAGAACGTTTGAGTTGGTTTTGGGCTCAACTTGCTGAATTGTTCTCTGTAACCTGCCTCATCTAACATAAAATGTGCCATAATCTTAGATTTCAGATAATGGTAATCTTTTCTGAGGTCTTTGGGGATGGTTTCAATGAGTTTAAGAGGTTCCCCTGATAAACTCCTCATATAAACAATATTTCATTCAGACAGTGGAACTTGGTAATGTTCCATTAAAGTCTCAAAATTTTGGGTAAAGGCTGCGATGCAGTCACCCGAGGTATAATTACGTACAATACCTTGATATTTCTTGTACTGGTTTTCTTTCTCCAGTCTCTCAGATTTCTTAGACTCTTTGTTAATGGCAGTCTCAGTGTCGAGTTATTTCATCTTCAACTGTAACTCCAGTTCTTCTCTCTTACTCTGAGCTGCTATTTCTGCCTTCTTTAATTCTGTTTCTCGTTCCATTTCTGCTTTCTTAAGTTCACTATCTATCTCAGCTTGCTTTGTCTTTGCAGCCAGTTCTAATTCGGCTTGCTTGGTCTTTGCAGCCAGTTCTATCTCTGTCTGTTTTGCTGCAGCTTCTGCCTGCTTTAGGGCTGTTTCTGCCTCTACTTGCTTGGCAGCCCTTTCAGTCTCTGCCTGCTTTAAAGCTCTTTCAGCCGCTCTTTCATCGCGTTCATTAGCTTTCTCCTGTACTATTAAGTATTCAGAGTATTTATTCTCACTCCACTTTGTTAACTCATTACCTGTTAACTTCAATTTTAACCCCATATCGATGAAATCATTCAATGAAGACATGATGGAAAATGTCAATGAAATACCAGCCACACAAAATATGTTATAAGTGGTTAGTAATGAACAATTTACAATTTATTTCTATTGACAATACGTGCCTAAAATTGCATCCTTAAAGTAAATGAAAAGAAAAATATACTTAAGTGCCCTGGATGCGGTGAAGAATGGTTGGAAATCGGGCTAGGAACTGTAGGGTCGCTACTTCAAAAACACAAATGACCTCTACGGCAAGGTTTCGGATGGTACGGAAAACCTGCTTTGTGTTTGGAGGAAAATAAATTAGCGTCTATTTGTTGGTGTGTGCCTGCTTGTCACTAAGTATTGATTAGGTTTGTATGGCGTTGAGTGTAGTTGTAGGTCGTAAGTTTGTCCGTCAACAATTTTTTTCTTCAAAAAACCACAAGTTACTTTCTTTCCAAAACTTTCTGCTTTCCACAACTTAATGCACAAAGACAATCTACATGTATCTCAACACTCTACAACATTGATGACACATCACTTACATCAAGATGACATTCAGTAAGGACATAGACATCAAGTTTACAAGATGGCGACAAGGTCACAATGGCGACAAGATCACAATGTCGACAAGGTCAAAACGGTGACAAGTTTCACAAATCACAAATGTTTTACACGCTTACAAGATGAAACAATATGTATGCACTGTACGTTTACCAATAGTCTTACACATGTTTAAATAATGTAGTAATATATCAAAATGAGCCTTTCACGATCACATTTACATGTACTATAAAGTTTGACAAAAATTCTAAGTACACAAACTCTAGTTTTAAATCGTTAATCACATAAACACGTTCATTTCAAAGCCGGACGAATGCCACCACGTCCACACATGTCAGGGTCTTAAACTTGGCTCGCTAACCTAACACATGTGAGACAGTACAAGTACAACGTGATTTGACGTAAGACTCAACGACACACCGTTCAATGGATTTATTCAGATATTAAATACAGAACCCCCGGGAAGGTTAACCCGGTCAACAATGCCCGCAGAAGTCGGATGTGTCGGCCTAACGGCGCAAGAACGCAGCTCTGCTGTAAACAGGCACAACGCAATCATGTCCGGAAAAAAAAACCCGGATGAACGAAGAAGAAGAAGAAGAAGAAATACAGAACGATGATCACAACAATATATACTGGATACTTCAATACACTTACATCCACAATACAGCTCACACGTCTCACTCTCAAGATGTCCAGACACTCGACTTTCAGCACAGAGACCACACAACGCCTTTCTCTCTATCTTGCGTCCGTCCACGTCCGTGTCCCAGAGCTGTCTGCCGCTAGTTTGCAACTTGCCTCCCACCTCAGGTGGCGTCACGAGGCATGCGTGCGTTTAGCGTCGTCCTTGCTTGACCGCTGGTCGCTTGTCAGCCAGCAGTCTTGCAGGCCGGTAACTACTACTCGCCTGGCGGCGTAACGAAGTTACTGCGTCCCTACTGGGAGCTAAGTCGCCTGGCGGGCGTAACGATGTCACTGCATCACTGTATCCTTTCTGGACTATGACACACAGCAATCCTAATTTGTCCACTATTGGCTAGAAGTCTATGATTAGGGCCTCTAGCTGAACATCTTGTAGAAAGTTCAGGGATCTGCGTATCTCTTATGTGTCAGTGAGTTCCCAGTGGGGCTCACGTAGTGTTCTTTAGTATTAAACGTTACATTATCTTTGTACTTTTAACAACTGCGTCTGTCATTATAGGATTAGCATTAGCATCATCATATTGTGTGACGAGTGAAAGGATTACATCTATACTTATCATTCTGTCTTATCTCCTGTTGTGTGAGAATACATTAGGCAGTGGGGGCTCATTATTCTTCCAGGCACGTTAGCAGGAATAACTTGACATACTGTCTTCTTGTGTTAGTACAGTTAGTCGTCATAACTTTCCGCCTGGCACTGTTTAGAAGTAGTGATCCATTCTGGGACTTTGATAATCATTCTTCTAGAATTGCGAGCCATTTGATCGCTTCTTCAGCAGTGGTTAGATTCTCTATTAGTAGAAGTCTATTTAGTATCTACTTTGATCTAATTCCATCCTAGTAGTATACGTTACGCGACACTTGTCATGGGAAGAATCTCGAAACTAGTATAGTTAAAAGCGGTAGCTGCAGAACGTCTCACAATCTCTCAACCAAGACCACGAACTTTCAACGTCTCGCGTCAACTCTTTAGCCTTTCCTCCGAGCGAGAGTGGTGAATCTAGGTACAGTCATAATCATGCAAATGTCGGCCGACGTCCAACCTCCATACCATAGCGGTAATCGTCTGTAAGTCGCACTCACTCAGCTGCAGAGACCAAGAGGTGGGTCCCTAAACTTAAAGGAAGAACCGTCTTCCTAGTAGAGTGCGGCGCCGTGAACGGGGTACGAAGAATTAACTCGGAAACGGGTGGAGGCGATAGAGGCCGTGGCTGGGAAAGAAGCTGGTTCCCCACGACCATAGGTGCTAAGGGGCAAGCACAGGCTGCACGGACTCTCGTCAGTGAAGGAGGTGAGTCTTGAAAGTGGTCATGGTAACGTCTCACACGGCAGGGGATAGACGCCCGGTGTCATGACTCGGACGGGTCCGCCACAAGTGAGTGTTAAGGGTAGAATGGACCAAAACACTTGGGGAAGAGGGAACCTTTCTGACGATCAGAAGCCCCCTGCCGAGTTTGCTCCGCGGCGGAGTTTTTATCATATTTGTAACTGATACATTCTGTTAAAAACAATACGAACATAAATCTGAGTGGAAAGATCGGAAAGTGAAACAGGTCAGCTTAACACAAACAGGCATAGGTGGACGATCTGGCTAGAAAAACTTCGTCGGCACACAAATAACATAACAATGACACTGATATAACTACATGTTTAAAATGCCAAACAAACAGGTTACCAAAGCGAGGGCATAGAGTAGTCGGTTTCCAAATCCCGACATGAATCCTCCAGATAGCGGGGGTAGTCAGAGCATCTACAAGCGTGTCCAGCGTCTACCTCTGCCTTTTGTCAATCACTGGAGCCATCAGGAAACTCACCCCAACCCTCCTATCCCTTGCTGTCTTCTGTAGCTCCGTCCATGTCCTGCCCCTATTATTAAACTCTGTCCACAATTTTCAGTTCCGTGTGTGTTTAGATATCTCTATATTTCCTGCACTCTGTGGGCTCCAGGGGCAGACATTCTAGTTAAACCATTAATACATTTTCTCATCGTATGTCCTATCCAATGTGTGTCCTGCCCAGTACCGCAATCTTATCTGTACCTTTTGATCCACTGGCTTTAGTTCATACCATCCACCCATCATGTGCCATGCCGGTAAGCGTTGGCGATCATGTTCTGTCACTTCACTCGATCGTCAGAGTCGTGGATCAGCTCCGCGTTTCTGTCTCGACCATGCCATGCGACCAAGCTATCCAGGTATTTACTTCTCGGTCTTCCCCTTGGTCTCGTTCCTTCGATCTTGCCAGTTGTCACCGAGTTCTCCAAGTCATTTCTTCTCATAACAAGTCCAAAAAATTGTGACTGTCTACGTCTAATGACTCTGATCAGTTTACGATCTTCATTTGTGGTATGGTACGAGTATAATCGCCAATTGAAGAAATATAGAAATATTGAATATTGAAGAAATGAAAATTGGCTTGCTAAGATGGTAAATTAATTTGGTGCTATTCTTATGACAAAAGCAGGCAAAGCTGTATAAATGGTGTTTTGTCTAAAACTGGAAAGTAAGTCTTTGAAGAAATGGAAATTGGCTTGCTAAGATGGTAAATTAATTTGGTGGTATTCTAATGACAAAAGCAGGCAAAAGCTGTATAAATGGTGGATTTGTCTAAAACTGGAAAGTAAGTCTTTGAAGAAATGGAAATTGGCTTGCTAAGATGGTAAATTAATTTGGTGGTATTCTTATGACAAAAGCAGGCAAAGCCGACTTCGTAGTTGGTTTAGTTTAATAAAAACCTCCTCCTTCTCCCTCTTTCTCCTCCTCCTCCCTCCTCCTCCCTCTTCCTCTCCACCTTCCTCCTCTTCCTCCCACTTCCTCCTCCTACCTCCTCGCCCTCCTCCCTCCTCCTAATCACTCCTCTTCCTTCCTCCTCCTCCCTTCTCCTCCTCTCTCCCCCTACTCCCTCCTCCTCCTTCCTCCATCTCCTACGTCCTCCCCCTCATCACTCCTCCTCCCTCCTCCTCCTTCTTCCTCCCTCCTCCTCCTCCCTCCTCCTCCTCCCCCTCCTCCTCCTCCCTTTCCTCCTCCCTCCTCCCTCATCCCTCCTCCTCCCGTCTCCTCCTCCCTCCTCATCCTCTCTCATCCTCCTCCTCCCTCTACCTCCTCCCTCCTCCTCCATCCACATCCCTCCTCCTCCCTCTTCCTCCTTCTCCTCCCCCTCCTTCTCCTCCCTCCTCCTTCTCCCTCCTCCTTCTCCCTCCTCCTCCCTCCTCCTTCTCCCTCCGCCTCCTCCCTCCTCCTTCTCCCTCCGCCTCCTCCCTCCTCTCTCCTCCTCCCTCCTCCATCTCCCTCCTCCTCCCTCCTTCTCCCCCTCCTCCTTCTCCTTCCTCCTCCCTCTTCCTCCTCCTCCCCCTCCTCCTCCTCCCTCCCTCCTCCTCCCTCCTTATATGACTACTTATATTAATTAAATGAGATGCTCCCCATCAGGGGCTGGGCAAAGCCGGGCCGGATCAGACAGACAGACAGATAGACAGACAGACAGACAGACAGATAGACAGTCGGGAACGGGAACGGGAGCTTATATGACTACTTATATGAATTAAATGAGATGCTCCACACCAGGAGCTGGGCGATGCCGGGCCGGGTCAGACAGACAGCCAGCCAGACAGACAGACAGACAGACAGACAGACAGACAGACAGACAGACAGACAGACAGACAGACAGTCGGTAACGGGAACGAGAACTTATATGACTACTTATATTAATTAAATGAGATGCTCCCCACCAGGGACTGGGCGAAGCTGGGCCGGGTCAGCTAGTCTTATATATAAAAGACAATCTCCGTCTGTATGTATGTCCTTTATGCGTTCGCGAACGGTCCATCCGATTGAGATGAAATTTTCTACACGTCTTCCTCTCATTCCCGCGCTGCCAACTGTCATATATTTTTAGTGTAAAATAGGCTACTTACTTAATATTATTTAATTTTTCATTTTTCATTATAATTTTCTATATAGCAAGGGGACTTAACTCTAGTAAATTTATTTCAAGGGGCATAACTTTTAATAACTTTTCTGTATACCTTATAGTCATATTGTTGCATCGTTTTCAAAGATTTATAAACTCTTTGTCTATAGTTATGTACAGGCATATGAGTTATAATAAATAATGATACAATCTTTAAGGCATTTTCAAAGTTTTCATAACAATAATGCATAATGCATAACATTGTAACTCATCTTTTTATGCTTAACAAAATAATACATAATGCATAACATTGTAACTCATCTTTTTATGCTTAAAGAAGTTATCTACAGTCATGTAGGTGATTAAAAACAGTTTTCATTAAAAATAATGGATGGTGTGTGGAAGGACATTCTTTTAAGTAACGTTTTTTTTTTGTTGTATGAATTTAATGAGACGCTCCCCGCAAGGAGCTGGGCGAAGCCACGGCGGGTCAGATAGATAGACAGACCCACCTTTTCGCTGTAGTTATCTACAGGCATATGCGTTACAATCACCCTCCTCCTCCTCTCCCTTCCTACTCCTCCTACCCTCTTCCTCTTCCCCTCCCCCTCCTCCCTCTCCCACCTCCATCCTCCTCCTCCCTCTTCCTCCTCCTCCCTCTTCCCCCTCCTCCCTTCTCCCCTCCTCCTTCCTCCTCCTCCCTCTCCTCCTCCCTCCTCCTAATCCCTCCTCTTCCCTTCTCCTCCTCTTCCTCTCTCCTCTTCCCTCCTCCCTCCTCCCTCTACCTCCTCCCTCCACATCCCTCCTCCTCCCTCTTCCTCCTCCTCCTCCCTTCCTTCTCCTCCCTCCCCCTTCTCCCCTCCTCCTTCCTCCTCCTCCCTCTCCTCCTCCCTCCTCCTAATCCCTCCTCCTCCCTTCTCATCCTCTTCCTCTCTCCTCTTCCCTCCTCCCTCCTCCCTCTACCTCCTCCCTCCACATCCCTCCTCCTCCCTCTTCCTCCTCCCTTCCTTCTCCTCCCTCCTTCTTCTCCCTCCGCCTCCTCCCTCCTCCCCCTCCTCCCTTCTCCTCCTTCCTCCTCCTCCTCCTCCCTCCTCCTCCCTCTCCCTCCCTCCTCCTCCTCCCCCTCCTCCTCATGCGTTCTTCTCCTCCCTCCTTCTTCCTCCTCCTCCTTCTCCCTCCTCCCTCTTCCTCCTCCTCCCACTCCTCCCTCTTCCTCCCCTCCTCCTCCCCCTCCTCCTTCTCCCTCCTCCTACTCTCTCATCCTCCTCCCTCATCCTCCTCCTCCCTCCTCCTCCCTCTTCCTCCTCCCTTCTACTCCTAGCTCCTCCTCCTAATCCCTCCTCCTCCCTCCTATTCCTCCCTACTCCTCCTCTTCCCTCCTCCTCTCTTCGCCTATCTCTTCCTCCCTCCTCCTCCTCCCTCCTCCACCTCCCTCTTCCTCCTCCCTCCTCCACCTCCCTCTTCCTCCTCCCTCCTCCACCTCCCTCTTCCTCCTCCCTCCTCCTTTTTCTTCTTCTGCAGCTGCTGCTGCCGCCGCTCTATTTACCCAAGTTAATTGTTGGGGGAAGATGTAAAGATCTTTCAAGTGCTATTTCTAATGCTTTTTGTAAGTTGGTAGACAGACAGACAGACAGAGAGGGAGGGAGGGAGGGAGGGACAGACAGACAGACAGACAGACAGACAGACAGACAGACAGACAGATAGTCGGGAACGGGAACTTATATGACTACTTATATGAATTAAATGAGATGCTCCCCATCAGGTGCTGGGGGAAGCCGGACCGGGTCAGACAGAAAGACAGACAGACAGATAGATAGTCGGGAACGGGAACGAGAACTTATATGACTACTTATATGAATTAAATGAGATGCTCCCCACCAGGGATGGGCGAAGCCGGGCCGGGTCAGCTAGTGTGACTTATAAATATCGAAGTTGACAGAGACAAAGTAAAAGAAAGTATCAAGAAACAGTTTGTTTCCACACAATAAATTGCACACTCACATGAGTAAGTAATGCACAATTTGCAAATACTTCTACAGCTTGCTTGCTTGCTTGCTTGTGTTCGTTGGCTTGAGCTCCAACGCGAAGTCCTGTATGTCGGATGAAGGCATCCTGTTGTCCAACATCAGTGTGATGTCATACAGGACCTGAGGTTTTGCGTGAGTATCCGTTTCCCATGTCTGGCTTATTGGTGTGCAGACTGGTGGTTCCTCGCCGTACAGGCAGACACTCTCCGACTTCGGAGGAATCGGCGATCCTACTGACTTTAGCCAGGACCCCGAAGGGACCTGTTGCCCAGGACGCTCGACGAGGACGCTTCAATAGGTCTTGGCCAGTATATAACCCGGCCCTGGTGCCTTGGAACTTCTACAGCAAATAAGACCTGTAACTCGGCAAAGGAAATAGACAGAGTTAACGTCCGTTAAATAAACGAGTTTAGCAAAAGCAAGATATTATCAATTACTGTATGAAAACAGGAAACTATGCACAGCGAGACACAACACAGTAATGTGTACCACACCTATGACGTCACTAAAGACATGAGTGAACGAAGGAAGAATAAAATGTATGCCAAATCACAGTATTCTGACTGTAACTATTTAGACCGAAAGACCCCAACCGATTACTTAGCTCAAAACCGGCGATCCTCCACACAGCTGTATTAAACTGTTTCGCCAGACATTCCTGCCTGTACCTGATACCAATTGTCGACCAATAAATATTCCTCGATATCGACAACAGCAGGAAACGATCCTTCAAACAGATGATGTTGATATACTGAGGTGTCTGTCGTTGGCCAATTCTATTCTGCGTTGATCTGCCGTTGACCAATTACATTCTGCGTTTTTTCTGAGCCGATGAGGTGTCGGCAGTTGACAACCCTGGATATTTGCGTTGTTTCAGCACCGACGAGGCGTCGGCAGGCGCTGACTCTTTTGCACAATAAGATGAGCTGGTATCGTACTGCAAAATGGCCTTCAGTACCTTAAGATGTCACCGTGGCAACGCGCCGCTGGTTCGGATGACTATAATAGCCAGCAACGGTGACACATTGAAGACTTGGATGATTCTGGATCTGTGAATCTTCAGATAAATCAGCAACCGCCAATACCTTCTAATAACAGCGTGGCTCCATGGGTAGAGCTACTTCTGTCTCGACACGCTGCGATGGCTTCTCAGATCAAGCGACGAACAAACTTATAATCACGCTCCATGGATACAGGATATAGCGATGAGAACATAGAGCTCCCTGGCTGGGACGACGATTGGAGCGATAAAGTACAATGATAACTTGACCTTTATAAATATAACGACGAAAAACGAGGAAATCACACCCTCTTGTCAAGGTGTGAATTTCCAGATGATGGACACTGGTACAGATGTCCTCTCCAGCATCGACAAACTGCTTCCCAATGGCCCTAGACTTGACAAATAAACAGATTGACGATCACTTGCACTTCGATGATAAAAATAACGAAAGGGGATACGCCACATGACCTCCAGCTTGTAAATCGGCGTGTTCCTCTGAGGCAAGAATTGTTGTGTTGTCTGTACATCTGTAGAGTAGTAGTTACTAGGCTGTAGTATCTGTATTTGTGACCGTTGTACTGATCTCTGACACTCCACTCAAGGACAATTCAATCTTCTCCACTCGACCAATGACGACTTGGTAATGATTCAGCGCATATTTCTCCATTCGACGATGTCCCCATGTCACGGCACGGGTTTCTGGGGTGTTCTTGGTGAGAATGCAGGGATTTTCTTAATGGTGTTGTCCTCAGGGCAGTGGAGCTGCACTAGCGACCGGTGCCCTACCGACGCACAAGATGTGCCAGATCCGTTTTGCGCTCTAGCTCGTAAGTAGGTATTATCCAGGAGATGACGATTAACATCAGAGCAAGCCCGGCAGGTCCACGCTAGACTACCAACACATCACACAAGGGCAAGACATACCAACAGAGAACGACGACAGCCTGAGGCGATGGTGAAGTGAACAGTCACGTATATATTGGCGACTGGTGAACATCAGATGTCGGTAATGAACGTTTATGCAGATCCAATCTTCAGGCTTTCACTGTCATCTCACGCTCCCGCACTGCATTCACGAATCACGAATTTTTTATTTTAAAAAAAAATATAAATTCGTTCGCACGCTTTAAAATCAACCGCAGTTCATCACAATACCATACCGTTGTCTACTTTAAAAAAAATTTTTTGGTAACTCTTTCGCTTACACACCACAGCTAAGAAGATGTTAAACATAGACACTTTGTAACACCGTGACAGAATACAGCATCAGTATGTGTCATGCCGGTAAGCGTGGCGCTCTTCTTCTTCTTCTTCTTCTTCTTCTTCTTCTTCTTCTTCTTCTTCTTCTTCTTCTTCTTCTTCTTCTTCTTCTTCTTCTTCTTTCTTTTCTTTCATTCGCTTGAAATATGTCTATTATTGCAATATTGTCTCTTGTATGAATTTAACTGTCTTTGTCGTGTCGATAAGCCTTGTCACTCAGCTATATCAGTATCATCACTAGCATACCGCGCGTTTGTAACGAAAACACATAACAAAACACTACCAGCTTAGTTATTAATTTTACATAAGATATATGGTTTTTGTGTGTGTAGGGAAGTAATTCTTCAAGCATCATGTGGCATGTCTCCGGGTGTGGCCAATCCCGGTAAATTTTACCATGCCGATAAGCTTAGGCTAGTCTTTGTAAAACACAGTACCACAGGCAAGCCTGTCAATCAGATATATAGCTGAGTTAAGTTGCGTTGAGTTGCAAATACAGCAATCAAGCGTTCTCCGCGGGAAACCTTTTCACCGTCAGAGCTTCCTTGAGGTTCGTTGACTGAAAAACAGATCCTTGAGGCTGTAAAAAGTGACACTTTTTTCGGGTTGTTTGAATGTGATATTGAGACCCTAGCTGCTTTGCAAGAGTCCTTTGCCGAGATGCTGCCAACTTTTAAGAACACGGAAGTGTCGAGAGACAACATTGGCGAATTTATGAAAGAATACGCCATAAAAAATAAACTACTGACTAATCCACGACGGACTTTGATTGGTAGTTATTTCGGGAAGAAAATTTTATAAGCCACCCTGCTATTAAAGTGGTATCTAGCTCATGGATTGGTCGTTACCCACATCTACCAGACAATAGAGTATCCACCTGTTACGTGTTTTAAACAATTTGGGGAAACAGTGTCTAACGCCCGCCGCCAATGGGACAATAATCCAGCTGAGGCTATTACAGCCAACACTATGAAATTGTTAGGTAACGCCGCTTATGGCAAAACACTAACCAATAAAACTGTCACGAATAAACTTGATATTTTCGATCGATGACAAAAAGACCTGACATTTGTCTACAATAACAGGCAATCCTTTGAGGAGTAGGGGATTGTGGAACAAAATATGTCGCGTAAACTGTCTGCACACTGTCGGCATTTCTGTATGATGTGGGTTGTTCGAGAAACGAACAATAGCGCCATTCGTCTGCAAGGCGGTAGACAGCCTTTGAAGTTGTAGATGGAATGTCTGGACAGACGTCGGATGGATTCTGTGATGTGGGGAAAAATCCCCTGGTTCACCGGCAGACGAGACTTTTGTTGTATAAGACAATGAATTCCCAGATGAAAGCAAACTAGACGGCAGATTCATTCCAGTCAGTCTAAAGCAGGGGAGAAAACCAGACTCTGGACTGATCAGCATCTAGACTTTTTGATGACGTCACTCAAGCCCCGAATTAAAACCAGTTGCGGTAAACAAGTTTGAGTTAGTCGATCAAAGGTTCTGAAGTGTTAAAGATCGGCGCAGTATTCCAAGTTGTGTTAATTGAAAGAGACTATATGTCCAGTGGTTTGATATTCATCGGCGGAACATAGATCCGTCGTGATTGCATAGTCTCAATCATCAATCGGGGGTCATATGGTATTCTGTTAGTCATTCTAACTTAGAGTATGACTTAGAATAGAGTAACAGTACTGTTGGCGTGGTAGAATAGTATTTAGGTGCGGTGAGGAATGTATTTAGGTGCAGTATAAATGTTCTATAAGTGCGTGATAGAAAGTATTTGGAGCGTCGGCACTAGTGCCTAGTTCGTAGCTTAACTAGCTGTGTAATATATCGTTTTACTCCAGGGAGTTAGGACATTGTAGTGGGATAATAATTCAGAGAGATTGACGATGGTTGGGAGGGATGAAGGAATGTGAATGGGTAGGATCTCCAATGGCATCTGCTGTGGTTTCTACCCGTTTCATTTATCTTTCCTTGTGTTCCCATGTCGCAATCCAAGGTGATGAGGTATTAGCCGTATAAAGAGTTCGTTCTATGTTTGGATCTGAGATGCTGCTATCGCCTACACTCACTTATTAAGGTCAGAATTGAGTTGCTCTCACCGAGGGATTCTTCTATTCTACAGGGTTCCACTTACAGGACTATAGATTGTTGATGATGGCTACGATACTACCCAATAAGTTTAGTATCAAAGTTAACGAAAAATGATGGCCTCACAGATGAAGACCGAGGGTTGACTGAAGGCTTGTACACTGGGCTCATAACCTAGTTGGTCTGCGAAACCTGGCTTCTGCTGAGCAGGACTTGAGACAGATGTGGCGATTTTTTTCCTTGAGTGATATGCGACATCACCGAAGATTCAGACACTATAGTAACACATATACCATTTACATAACTACCTTGAACATTGATGGTTTTTTTTTTTAATATGGGGAAAATCGTATAACAGTGAACTCGTGAACAGTTAGATTTTCCCATGTGACGATTATAAGTTATGGAAGATTCTCTGCTCAATGACATTAGTGATCAGGTATTCACAGTGTTTGCTGAGTGAAGGCAAATATCGAACGGTGTCTGATCATTGTGTACACATCGGATTTTCGAGAGTGATCGGATAAGTCGTCCGTGGCCAAGAACATCTTCTTAGTTGAGGTTTTCTGTCCGGAATACTTGGTTCTGGTTGTGTGCTCAGCAGAGTGAGTACTAACTTTCTTTCTGATTCACTGGGTCTGATTCTACATACACCTTAAATATTCGACACACATTCTACAACATTACACACCACATTTCTCACACACATACTCTTTGCTTTAATAATTATTTGTTTTATTTATTTGTTAGCTAGAGTTGGATTGTTGTGTTGGAGAAGAATGATAGGAGGGAATGATCCAGGGGTGGTGAGATTATGAAAGAGGTTCTACGGACTGAAGGATTTTTGTGGACTAATTCTGTGGTTTCTCTAGGACAATAATATTGGTTAATTAAATGTATTGGGTGTTGATTCCCCTCACTTCAGGGACGACACTAAAGTAATACAGGATTAGATACGACATTTATTGGGAGCTCGTAAACGTGATCTTTTGACAGCGGGATCTCTCATAAACTGGGTCTTTTGACAGCGGGATCTCTCGTAAATGGGATCTTTTGACAGCGGGATCTCCTGACACCGGGGTCTTTTGACACGGGATCTTTAGTTAGAGGACGGAGATATTGTTAGAGAGAGAATCCAGCTAGAATGAATGTGGATAGGGGTTAAGACACATATCTTACCTGTTCACACTTCACACGTCTGCATAAGTCTGTGGTCCTGATTCTGCTCTTGTCACTGAGTGATTGTGTTGTGTTGTGGTCTTAAATATACAGATTAACTGTAATTGTTCATTATATATATATTTATCTTGGAGTTAATCTACACTCTATCTGCTGACTTAGTCAACTGGCTGGGGTTAGATCCCAGATGGGAAACCACTCAGCCAACATCATTTTCTTCTACTGGTGTTTAGTTCTGGATGCAGTTTAAGATCCCCTAGCTCTGTTAGAAGGGACTAATTACCACCCCAGATCCCAGAGAGAAAACGTGGAACAAATGTCTGTTATGCTGATTTAAGACACTGTCCCTGATACTCAAGAAAACAGCCAAGAAGTGGCTCGTTGAAGGTACAATATATCTATATAGATTTATAGATTTGGCTGTTCTAGGTATCACCAGAAGGAAGGAAGGAGGAGTTAAGATATGCAACGTACTCTGGTTACTTATGATTGCATAGGCAAGGTACCTCCCTAACATAAATTCCTACTTCTGGACAATATGTGTGAAGCCCCACTAAATGTTCTCCCAATGTGTGTACATATTTAAACTACACAAACATTTATAGACATTTAGAATTTATACGGACAACTGAGTTTAAAATACAACAACTGTGTTTATTATTTCTAGTCTTGATGATTATATGATGATGATTGTAATATGGTATACGTAACTTAAGAGGGCACATAGGTCATGCTTCCCCCTGTGAGACGCAGTTCACTGTCAGATTGAAGGAGTCCAAATTGGTCCCTTCACAAGGCTAAGTCACTTCCTGATATGGGTTGTTGACTGTCCATTGCTCCTAAGAGATCTGGAATGAAACGAACGGAGATGGGTAGTATCTACGTCTAGACATCTCAAAACACATATGTCTATACATTCATATAAACATACATTCAAGTCATAATATATGATGGTATGATGATATATGATGGCATGTTACATAAACATATATCAGTTTTAAATAAATAAATATGTATATATTCATAAAACTATTTAGAACATCTATAGCTCAAAACATACATATTCACATACATTTATGTAATGAATTTCAGGTCAGGTCTTAGTCAGATATGACTGAGCTACCGTATGGCAGTAGACGGTACTACCTGCTTTCTGTCAGCGCCGAATGTTGGGCGGCGCTTACTAAACCCGACACCCCACATTGTGCCAACGGCTTCGGGCGGAAGAGCGCAATTGGGAGGGTAATAGCCTTATCCTGGTGCGAGGAAATGCAACCCAAAGACAAAATAAGTCATGGCAGGGCAGACCAGGCCCTAAGCCTTGGTTGGCAGCTGGTCTAGGATCCAAGCTCCGACACGCGGACAGTTAGAGCATTGCTTTGCTGATCCGGCAGCTTCTGCAGCTTGTCTTGTTCCAGATTATAGGTGTCAACTTTCCTCTGGAGTGAACTAGGCAGGCCGAGAGAGGGACCATGCTGCATGGGCAACACATTGTTTCTTTATTTTAGCCCAGGCTTTGTGCTATGGAGAGGCAATAACTCCATCCCTGGTCTTAACCGGTCTCGGAATCAAAGCGAGAGGCAACTGTTACGGGTTATAAGTCCTTGTCAGTTGGCGTAGACATGGGGCGCCACGCGTTGCCTCTGACGGTGGGAGACACCTACAGGTGTCACTGATCAGCTACCACCCGCCTCAAGCTGGGCAGCCCCCAGCCAATTGGGTGCTGATCCGCCACAGCCTGCCTGCTTCAATGGGTGCTTGGGGCTAGGACAAAATCTGAATCGCAGGCTGTAAAACCAATGCACCAGGTACTAATAAAAAAAATAGAAACCTCAAGCTACGGCTTGCAACCTGGAACGTGAGAACCTTGTGTCCAGGATTTTCCACTAACTTGACAAATATTGACGATGTGAGAAAAACGGCTGTGATTGATGCTGAACTCGATCGTCTTAACATTGATATTGCTGGCCTGCAGGAGACTCGCCTCGCTGAGGAAGGGTCACTCAGGGAAAACAATTACACCTTTTTTTGGAAGGGAAGAGGGCAGGCAGAAAAAAGGCAACATGGTGTGGGCTTTGCAGTTAAGAATTCGCTACTGGGTATGATTGATATCCCAGCTGGGGGTAATGAAAGATTATTATCACTGCGCTTGGCAACCTCCTGTGGATTTGCCACCATTCTCACTGCATATGCACCGACACTCGCTTCCTCTGATGATGTGAAGGATATGTTCTATGAGCAGCTAGACTCTGCGATCAAGGCAGTTCCAAAATCCGACTACATTTATATGCTCGGTGATTTCAATGCTCGTGTGGGAGAGGACTCGAGTTCATGGCCAGTGTGCCTTGGAAAATACAACATCTGTCGCATGAATGATAATGGGCAAAGGCTGCTGGAGCATTGCACTAGAAATTACCTATGTATATGTGACGAAACGCCTACAGATCGGCATATCTCTGCATAATAGCCCTTTGAAGGGAGTGCGAGGTGTTGGTCTCCCTTGAAATTAATATCAATTAATAGGGGATTTCCCTAGAAACGTCGTGCGGGGCGGAGCTATTCTAGTTATATATAGAACAATCTAGAATGTTCCCTCAAGTGCGTACGTGGGAAATAGCTCTAAGTTCACGAGTGCTTCAGGCAGCACGGGTTGGTGGAACTTATCGTGACTCTGGTTTTCTTCATGAATCATGAAAGTCACGCGGCCCGTGTAGGCGAGTGGAAGGCGCACTGACATTGTCGTGGTCAGTCGCCCACCAAATCTCAGCGTGAACAGATCGCAGCCAACAGGCTGATGTAATTTTGATGTCAATAATCGCGGCCAGTGCGGACATCTGCAGTCAAGGTTGTGATTCTTCAATCACAGGTTAGTTGAATACTTATTCTATTATTTAATTGTTGTCGTGATGCCGTGCTGAGTTCCCGGAATGAATTAATTGCCGTCGCAAAATTGAGTTATCCGTTACAGTTGGCGGTTTGCATATTTAAGTAGGCTTTATCGATCAGCGATGTAATGTGTTACCTGACGGGGCAAGCCGTATTCCACAGCGAGTGGTGTGTAAATAAAATAGGCCGAACGATGGTGCTTTACAGTGTGTAGCAGTTACTGGTTTGGTTTATTAATTACGCAGGCAAGGCGACAGTTTGTCAGTCATTACATCAACATGCATGACGCTGTAAATGATAAGGTAGAGCTTATTATTAAGATGTTGAATGTGCTTCGTGACATTAGAATTGTAACTTAATTGTTCTATCAGTGGTGGTGATTTTTCGAGGAATCAAGGTGAGATCAGCAGTGGTGTATTTGCTGTGTGCAGATAGCCGTGTTATTCCGCGTAAGCCGAATGGTGTTGCATCGATAGGATAACAGTTGATAGAAGTATTCATGATACTATAGTTACTGCTGTTGTCATGTCCGTCCGCTATGATGACCGTGCATGTTCCATCTTACGTTTGTCTAGGCAGCGGGAGGTAGGCCGGTACCCCCAACCCGATAGGTAATAGGTCCGACCCAATGCGATCGTGCAGATCCGAAGAGTGAACATACCCGATCGAGGGTGAATGCGGCACTCCGTAATTCGAGGCCGTGGTGTCTAGATAGATCGAGGTTTGAACCTAACCGTTTCTGTCTCTAATATTCTACTCTTCTGGAACCCTGATTCGTTTCATGGAGTACTTGGAGTACTGCCGTGAAGTAGTAGTATATGAGAAGAATAATCCCCCCCAAAAGGTGGAGTCAAAGTTTGGTAGTGGAGTCTGGAGGTTTGCTACATTGGATGACGTGACTTAAGTCGTCACGGGACAAGGTACACGGGACCCTACAGTAGCTGTGGGAAAGTGTAATGGTGGATGGCCACCACAGCTGTGCTCGACCGGCACAGGTATGACTGACCTGAAAGATAGTCAGTGAATACAAGGGCAACTCAGGATCTGGGGCAGGGATCCCAGACCTGACACTATGGCTGTGATATGATTTTGTTAATTAAGTGTAACAAGTCATGAGTTCTCCTTGGTTAATGCTATAGTAATGAATTATCAGGAGTATAATTCATTATGGACATATAGTTATTAATGTGTGTAATTGATCAGTCCATGGGTTAAGGGATTGATGAATTGATGAGTCTGTCAGGAAGGAGATGTCCGGCTGGACACCTTCTCGATACAGTAATCCCTACACTGAAAGGAAAGTAAGTGTATATGTTGATTGATGATGGAAGATGAAACCGGATTGGACTGGCACCAGGCGAAGGATGCTTGACAGAGTCATACAGTCGACTCTGGTGCTAGGGGTTATATGTAGCCCAGAAGTGTTACTTGACTGAACAGGTGTGCTATTGCTTTTCTACCATCATTATGCCTATATATTATAGTGACTAAGTAGATCTATGATGTGATGATTTCATACTCATGTTGGTAGACATGAGGAATGTCTGAGAGGCAGGTGACGGGGTGGAGATGCTAGTAGTCTTTGTTGTAGTTGAGTACTCACACCAACCTCTCCGTGTTTCAGGATCTGTTATTACTATACAGAAGAAGATTCAAGAGCTTCACCATGAGCTCTATGGGCCCACTCATTCCAGTGCCTATCCAGAAGTTGATTGAGGCCATACTGGGAGTGGTCGTCTGATTCTGCGAGTTCAATGTTGGAAGAAGCTGAGTGCTGAATAAGTCGGTAGGTCTAGGTTAGGACCTCCGTCAAGAGTCCGACGAGTGTCATCCGATCCTGTGAGGATCCAACACTGAAACGTCTGGTGATTCTAGAGGTGACATTCAACCTCTGTGTAAACCTTGATGATTGCAAGGTAGTGAACTTTCCAGTTGAGTAGAGTGATCATTGATACCGGTCACCATGGCCTGTGTAATATGCTTCTGACCCGGCTGGGTTGTCAGGGGACACCGTGTATAATATATGCTTAAATAGTGTTTCTACATTGGTTACCTTTCTGAAGCCAACATGAGGTCCAGTGAACTAGGACATTGATTACAACCTCGGTGGGAACACCAGAGTGACATGTTTGTTAAGGTAGGGAGCTACCTCATGCCAATGTGATGAACTGTTGACAATGTTTGTTAAGGTAGGGAGCTACCTCATGCCATCGTGGTGAACTGTTGACAGTGTATGCTAGGTTGTGATTACTACCCATTGATCAGGGTAGTTACATGAGACTGTGTGAAGATCTATTTGTCCAGGGACATGAAATCAAGGTGAAGTGTTATAGTCACCTGATAGACTTTACCAGTGACATTGTGTGTTCGTGTGGAGCAACCGCTCATTGTGTAGGTGACATATCAGTGTGTGGGTCACTTATGAGATAGAAGAGTGACCTGGCTCTTGTGTATTTTGAGACGGTGCTACATGTACTTTTTCTGCAAGTGGGAGACCGCTAATATGCTAGGGTCGGCCCAGACTTCATCAGGAGTGTGACGAGTTAAATAGTACGACAGCAAGGAAGGAGCCTTGTTCATCGGTGCAGTGTCAGTCAGGCAGTGGTACTGCGCTTGATCAGCCCTTGCTTGGTTCTCTGTGTGAAGAGGGAACTTTGGAGAGGCAGCAGACCTTGGAGTTCCAGTCCACTGGAGGAGCCTGGGTGAGTCGCTACCACGACTGGACAACCGCACGAGCTATCGTCCGCCTCCATGATGAATACTCATCTGCGTCTTTGATCTTGTACATAGTTCTTCTAGTCTGGCTTTCAGCCATCCTTCTCTGTGTTGTCGGTGACGTAGTTCAGAATTAAATTTTTGTTCTCTTAGCTATGACTTTGTGCAGTGATATGACTGGTGTCTGGTCCGAGCCCCCTTGGGGTTTGGAACCCTAGGTGAGGGAGGGAAGGTTAAGCTGTCCCGGCTTGTGTGGGGCCTGGTAGATGTAGAGTGCTATTGAGGTGGTTGGAGCAAAGGCAGGGGATTGTATCTATCGTGGCAAACCAGACCAAGCCCCGGCGGTTTTGTCACAAGATAGAGTGGGGGCTCGTCCGGGATCTTCTCTTTGTTCTGACATCTCGTAGGAATAGGTTATAGTGTCATCTGTCCTATACCTATTGTCTACTTGACGAGTAGGGCTACTGATACCTTTCTCTTCGACGTGGACAGACATTTAGTTAAGTTAGTATAGATACATAGTTACAGTGTTGGTTGGAGTAACAGTTAGCATTGTGATTGAGTATTGCATATCTATACTGATACTAAGTTACACTAAGCATGGCTACTCGTACTTTAGATTTAGCTAAGGTGCGGGCATCTGCAACTGAGATGGGATTGGAAGGTGAGGAGTTCAAAGCCTATGTACTGGAAGTCGAGAGAGACTTCAGAGCAGAAGAGAGGGAGAGAAGAAAGTCAGAAATTGAGCTTGAAGCTCGAAAGGTAGCACTTGAAGAGCAAAAGTTGGTGGCAGACCAACAGGCACAAAAACTGGCAGCTGACCTAGAGTCTAAGAAATTAGATGCTAGGAAGTTGGAAATGGAACATGAGTTCCGTATGAAGCAACTTGAGGTAGAGGCTAAATCTGTTGGTGAGTCTGAGGGAGCAGTAGGTGGAGTAGCTTTACCTAGCTCATCAGTAGCCAGCAGACCAGCTTACCATGCTATGAAATGGCCGTTTCCACCATTTGAACCGGACCAAGAGAAGATAGATCAATTCTTAGAGAAGTTCGAGGCAATGTGTAAAGCGATGGGTTTAGAGCCTGAGCGCTGGAATCTTAAGCTTTCACAGGGACTCCGTGGCACCGCGTACGAAGTGTATGCGCGTCTTCCCCCAGGGATGGAAAATGATTATCCAACCCTGAAATCGGCTCTTTTGAAAAGATTCGAAATGACAGCCCATGCGTACAGGCGGAGGTTCAGAACTTCCAAGAGAGAACCAGGTGAGATGTTCTCGGCCTATAGTGTGAGGCTGAATTCCTACCTGTTGAAATGGATGGCCTTGGCCAATTTCAAAGAGGATTATGAGAGTCTGAGAGAGTTGATGGTGGTGGATCAAATGAAGATGCAGATGTCCAAGCCTTTAAGGAATTTCTTAGGGGAAAATGGGGCGGAAAGGCTAGACATAGTAAATAAGTTAGCTGAAAGGTATGTGGAAGTCTATGGTGAGACTGGGGATTCCAGTCAGACTGATTCACAGAAAAGGCAGAAGGGGCTTGATCAGAAGCCCAAGACCAAAGGTCCCAAAGAATCATCCAATGTAGCAGATCCTGTGGTAAAAGACTCTGGTAAGAAACCCGATAAGCAAAGCCCTCCCGCCTCCCCAAAACGGAAGTGGAGTAAGAGGTGGTGTAAGCACTGTAAGTCTCCTTCCCATAATACTGTAGATTGTCTGAGGAAGCCAAAGGACTTGCACTTTGCGTGTCTCGCCTCTAATAGAGGTAGACCTAGCGAGACCACACCTAAGGGTCGGGAGAAACCAAAGTCTGAGAAATCACCTGTGATCGAAACGATAGAGGTGAATGGGAAGCAGGTGGAATGTCTATACGATACAGGATTACAGTTTGAAGCTGTAATCTCATCCCACCTTGTGAGCCCAGGGCAGCTCACCGGCGAGACAAGAGAATTTCAGCTGGCCATGAGGAGCTCCGTAGCTATGGACTTGCCGATTGCTCGGATTGACATTCGGTGCAGGTACGTTACGGGTAGCATCCAGGCGGCTGTGCTGCCTGATCCTATTTACCCTTTGATCCTCGGTCGTCCGCATGTATTCCTGGGGGACCCCAGGGAACATTGTCTAGTGAGCGCTAGGCAGGCCAGGGCTAAGGATGGAGAAAGGCAGTGTGGTAAGGAACTAGACCATTCTCTTGCGAGGTTAGTGAGCAGTGCTCAAAGTAGGGACCAGACTTTGCGTCCTTACTTACTGGAGGTGTCCCAAAGCTCTGTCCCGCCAACTCCGGGTCAGTTCTATGTAGAAAACCGGTTGCTTTATCGTAGAGCCGGGCAAGGGGATAGCCAGTACGGTCAGATGGTAGTCCCTACTGACTACAGATCCCGCTTGATACATAGAGTGCATACCTTATCCTTAACCGGACATAAGGATGTGGGGGCAACAGGTCCAGTGTCTTTCCAGCCACTACCACTGGCCTGGAATGACAGGCGACGTGCGGAGATATATCCGGTCGTGCCCAAAGTGTTGTCTGGCAGCACCAAAGCACAGGACCAGAAACGGTTTATCTCTGCAGATTGGAGATAGGGTTCTCGCGCTTCTCCCAATCGAGGGGGCGGAATTCGAACTCGGATGGCAGGGCCCTTTTCCTGTGGAACGGATAATGTCCCGATCCACGTATGAGGTGAAGGTCCGCGGGGAATTGCGTAAGTTCCATTGTACTCTCCTTCAGAATTTGGAGAGGTCCGAGGTAGTTTCTCCACAAAGTAGTGCGACTACCATCGCGCTAGATTCGGTTCTGGGTCCAGACGAGGGCGAGGAAGACTCAGTCCTACGCAGTACATCCTGTGGGGAGGGTCTGCGGTCTCCTGAGCGTTCAACCGTGGTTAGGGCGAACAGGCTCCGTCGGGAAGAGGCCCATGGTGTTAAGCACACTGGGAATCGAGGTCGGACAGGCGAAGTCACATCTGGCACGACGGGATCGTCGGGTGACTCGATACGCCGACAGGCTCACTGTCCTTACTCGCGGGAGAGAAGGCAGGAGCAAGGGTACTCCAGACGAACCTGGAGTAAGCGACCATTCATTTCGGTCGACATCCGCGAACAGTCCACGAGGGTGATGCCGAGTCGGGATAGGAGAAATCCTATTGTCGGAAGGGACGAACGAACCTTCAGTAAAGTAACCGATGGCCTACACCAGGTGGATGCGGAACAGTCCAGTGTAGACAGATCCTGTAAGCCAATCACCAGGCCGTTACGTTTCGGGCCTAATCGCTGGAGATAACGTATGTTTGAGGCGGTGGTTGGTGATCCAGCATCCATACCATTCTGGTGGATCTCCCCAGGGAAAGTGAATGTTATGGAACGTCTTTTCCTGGGAATCCAATCTTGATAGAGTAGAGGTTCAGAGTTCAGACCGATCTTTGTCTAGTGAGTTCGACAGGGTCGACCATCTTAAGTGGGGGCCTATGTGACGAAACGGCTACAGATCGGCATATCTCTGCATAATAGCCCTTTGAAGGGAGTGCGAGGTGTTGGTCTCCCTTGAAATTAATATCAATTAATAGGGGATTTCCCTAGAAACGTCGTGCGGGGCGGAGCTATTCTAGTTATATATAGAACAATCTAGAATGTTCCCTCAAGTGCGTACGTGGGAAATAGCTCTAAGTTCACGAGTGCTTCAGGCAGCACGGGTTGGTGGAACTTATCGTGACTCTGGTTTTCTTCATGAATCATGAAAGTCACGCGGCCCGTGTAGGCGAGTGGAAGGCGCACTGACATTGTCGGGGTCAGTCGCCCATCGAATCTCAGCGTGAACAGATCGCAGCCAACAGGCTGATGTAATTTTGATGTCAATAATCGCGGCCAGTGCGGACATCTGCAGTCAAGGTTGTGATTCTTCAATCACAGGTTAGTTGAATACTTATTCTATTATTTAATTGTTGTCGTGATGCCGTGCTGAGTTCCCGGAATGAATTAATTGCCGTCGCAAAATAGAGTTATCCGTTACAGTTGGCGGTTTGCATATTTAAGTAGGCTTTATCGATCAGCGATGTAATGTGTTACCTGACGGGGCAAGCCGTATTCCACAGCGAGTGGTGTGTAAATAAAATAGGCCGAACGATGTGCTTTACAGTGTGTAGCAGTTACTGGTTTGGTTTATTAATTACGCAGGCAAGGCGACAGTTTGTCAGTCATTACATCAACATGCATGACGCTGTAAATGATAAGGTAGAGCTTATTATTAGAGATGTTGAATGTGCTTCGTGACATTAGAATTGTAACTTAATTGTTCTATCAGTGGTGGTGATTTTTCGAGGAATCAAGGTGAGATCAGCAGTGGTGTATTTGCTGTGTGCAGATAGCCGTGTTATTCCGCGTAAGCCGAATGGTGTTGCATCGATAGGATAACAGTTGATAGGAGGTATTCATGATACTATAGTTACTGCTTGTCATGTCCGTCCGCTATGATGACCGTGCATGTTCCATCTTACGTTTGTCTAGGCAGCGGGAGGTAGGCCGGTACGCCCAACCTGATTGGTAATAGGTCCGACCCAATGCGATCGTGCAGATCCGAAGAGTGAACATACCCGATCGAGGGTGAATGCGGCACTCCGTAATTCGAGGCCGTGGTGTCTAGATAGATCGAGGTTTGAACCTAACCGTTTCTGTCTCTAATATTCTACTCTTCTGGAACCCTGATTCGTTTCATGGAGTACTTGGAGTACTGCCGTGAAGTAGTAGGATATGAGAAGAATAATCCCCCCCAAAAGGTGGAGTCAAAGTTTGGTAGTGGAGTCTGGAGGTTTGCTACATTGGATGACGTGACTTAAGTCGTCACGGGACAAGGTACACGGGACCCTACAGTAGCTGTGGGAAAGTGTAATGGTGGAATGGCCACCACAGCTGTGCTCGACCGGCACAGGTATGACTGACCTGAAAGATAGTCAGTGAAGTACAAGGGCAACTCAGGATCTGGGGCAGGGATCCCAGACCTGACACTATGGCTGTGATATGATTTTGTTAATTAAGTGTAACAAGTCATGAGTTCTCCTTGGTTAATGCTATAGTAATGAATTATCAGGAGTATAATTCATTATGGACATATAGTTATTAATGTGTGTAATTGATCAGTCCATGGGTTAAGGGATTGATGAATTGATGAGTCTGTCAGGAAGGAGATGTCCGGCTGGACACCTTCTCGATACAGTAATCCCTACACTGAAAGGAAAGTAAGTGTATATGTTGATTGATGATGGAAGATGAAACCGGATTGGACTGGCACCAGGCGAAGGATGCTTGACAGAGTCATACAGTCGACTCTGGTGCTAGGGGTTATATGTAGCCCAGAAGTGTTACTTGACTGAACAGGTGTGCTATGGCTGTTTCTACCATCATTATGCCTATATATTATAGTGACTAAGTAGATCTATGATGTGATGATTTCATACTCATGTTGGTAGACATGAGGAATGTCTGAGAGGCAGGTGACGGGGTGGAGATGCTAGTAGTCTTTGTTGTAGTTGAGTACTCACACCAACCTCTCCGTGTTTCAGGATCTGTTATTACTATACAGAAGAAGATTCAAGAGCTTCACCATGAGCTCTATGGGCCCACTCATTCCAGTGCCTATCCAGAAGTTGATTGAGGCCATAATGGGAGTGGTCGTCTGATTCTGCGAGTTCAATGTTGGAAGAAGCTGAGTGCTGAATAAGTCGGTAGGTCTAGGTTAGGACCTCCGTCAAGAGTCCGACGAGTGTCATCCGATCCTGTGAGGATCCAACACTGAAACGTCTGGTGATTCTAGAGGTGACATTCAACCTCTGTGTAAACCTTGATGATTGCAAGGTAGTGAACGTCCAGTTGAGCAGAGTGATCATTGATACCGGTCACCATGGCCTGTGTAATATGCTTCTGACCCGGCTGGGTTGTCAGGGGACACCGTGTATAAAATATGCTTAAATAGTGTTTCTACATTGGTTACCTTTCTGAAGCCAACATGAGGTCCAGTGAACTAGGACATTGATTACAACCTCGGTGGGAACACCAGAGTGACATGTTTGTTAAGGTAGGGAGCTACCTCATGCCAATGTGATGAACTGTTGACAATGTTTGTTAAGGTAGGGAGCTACCTCATGCCATCGTGGTGAACTGTTGACAGTGTATGCTAGGTGGTGATTACTACCCATTGATCAGGGTAGTTACATGAGACTGTGTGAAGATCTATTTGTCCAGGGACATGAAACTAAGGTGAAGTGTTTAGTCACCTGATAGACTTTACCAGTGACATTGTGTGTTCGTGTGGAGCAACCGCTCATTGTGTAGGTGACATATCAGTGTGTGGGTCACTTATGAGATAGAAGAGTGACCTGGCTCTTGGGTATTTTGAGACGGTGCTACCTGTACTTTTTCTGCAAGTGGGAGACCGCTAATATGCTAGGGTCGGCCCAGACTTCATCAGGAGTGTGACGAGTTAAATAGTACGACAGCAAGGAAGGAGCCTTGTTCATCGGTGCAGTGTCAGTCAGGCAGTGGTACTGCGCTTGATCAGCCCTTGCTTGGTTCTCTGTGTGAAGAGGGAACTTTGGAGAGGCAGCAGACCTTGGAGTTCCAGTCCACTGGAGGAGCCTGGGTGAGTCGCTACCACGACTGGACAACCGCACGAGCTATCGTCCGCCTCCATGATGAATACTCATCTGCGTCTTTGATCTTGTACATAGTTCTTCTAGTCTGGCTTTCAGCCATCCTTCTCTGTGTTGTCGGTGACGTAGTTCAGAATTAAAATTTTGTTCTCTTAGCTATGACTTTGTGCAGTGATATGACTGGTGTCTGGTCCGAGCCCCCTTGGGGTTGGGAACCCTAGGTGAGGGAGGGAAGGTTAAGCTGTCCCGGCTTGTGTGGGGCCTGGTAGATGTAGAGTGCTATTGAGGTGGTTGGAGCAAAGGCAGGGGATTGTATCTATCGTGGCAAACCAGACCAAGCCCCGGCGGTTTTGTCACAGTATTACAAACTCATTTTTTAAAACAAAAGAGATGCGTAAGGTCACATGGAAACATCCAAGATCCGGCCATTGGCACCAGCTGGACTTCATTATCACACGGAGACAACATCTGAACCATACATCATTAACTCGAAGTTACCACAGTGCTGACTGTGATACAGATCATTCTTTGGTTGTTGCAAGGGTTAGACTGAGACCAAAGAGAATCTACACAGCTAAACACAAGTCTAGCCCCAGGATTAATATTACTAACACTCACGATCCTGGAAAGTGCTTTGAATTTCAACAGCAACTTGAAGACGCTTTCAATGATACATCAGAAAATTGTATAGTAAATGATAAATGGAGTAAACTTAAGGAAACTATTTATAAAACAGCGGTAGGGGTTTACGGCACTGTGGATCATAAGAGGCAGGACTGGTTTGCGGCAAACAGCCAGATACTGCAGCCCTTGATTGATAAAAAGAAGATAACTCTCTTAAGAAACAAGGAAAGACCAACGCGTAACACTCTGAGTGAGCTGAAGCAAGCAAGGAAGGATGTACAAAAGGCTGCCAGGCAGTGTGCGAATGACTATTGGATCAAGTTATGTGAGTCCATTCAAATCGCAAGTGATAAGGGAAACATCAGAAGCATGTATGAAGGGATAAAGAAAGACTGTGGTCCAATGATCAAAAGAAGTGCACCGCTGAAAACCTTGACTGGAGACATCATCACTTATAAGAAACAGCAGATGGATAGATGGGACGAGCACTATTTAGAGCTTTACTCAAGTGAGACCAAGCTAGCGGATGATGCCCTCAACGCCATAGAGGCCCTGCCAACTCTTGACCACCTGGACACACTTCCCACTATAACAGAAGTTAAGTGTGCTATAAATGAGCTTGCATCTGGCAAGGCTCCAGGTAAGGATGGGATTCCAATAGAGGTGATCAGGAGTGGGCAAGACACACTCGCTCTACAGATCCACCAGCTAATAGAGCTATGCTGGCGAGAAGGATAAGTCCCACAGGATTTCAAAGATTCAAACATCATAACGCTGTACAAGAACAAGGGAGATCGGAGCGACTGTAACAACTATAGGGGTATCTCACTTCTGTGTATTGTTGGGAAAGTATTTGCCAGAATTGTCCTGCACAGACTTCAAGTCCTGGGAGATCAAGTCTACCCCGAATCACAGTGTGGCTTCCGTCAGAACCGGTCTACCATTGATATGATATTCTCATTGCGACAGATGCAAGAAAAATGCCGGGAACAAAATCAGCCACTGTTTATTGCCTTCATCGACCTCACAAAGGCATTCGATTTGGTCAGTCGTGAGGGTCTGTTCAAAGCACTAAAGAAGATTGGCTGCCCACCAACTCTTCTGTCCATTGTGGAATCGTTCCACACAGGCATGAAGGGTATAATCAAGTTTGATGGCTCAACTTCAGAAGAGTTTGAAATCAAGAGTGGAGTTAAGCAAGGCTGTGTGCTAGCACCCACCCTCTTTGGAATATACTTTTCACTTCTACTGAAATATGCCTTTCGTGATCAGGATGATGGTATATACATTCACTCACGCTCAGATGGTGGCCTCTATAATGCTCAGAGATTGAAGGCCAAGACCAAAATTAGCAGGGTACTAATCAGAGAGTTGCTTTTTTGCGGATGATGCTGCGATTACGACCCACTCTGAGGAAGAATTACAACATCTACTATCTGCATTCTCCAATGCTTGTTCTGAATTTGGTTTAACAATTAACAAAAAGAAGACACAGATTATGTCACAAGGTGCACATGGTGTACCATCAATCTTTATTGACGACGCCGAACTGGAGATAGTAGACCATTTTACATATCTAGGATCAGAGGTAAATAGCAAATTATCCCTCGATCAGGAAATCAACATCAGGATTGGCAAGGCAGCAACAACAATGAACATGTTAGCAAAAAGAGTCTGGGAGAACAGGAAGCTTACTGCCAAAACAAAAGTCCTCGTCTACCAAGCCTGTGTCCTTAGTACTCTTCTTTATGGCAGTGAAACCTGGACAACTTACTCACGCCAAGAGAAACGTTTAAACAGCTTTCATATGCGGTGTCTGCGAAGAATACTTGGTATTAAGTGGCAAGACAAAATCACAAATACTGAAGTATTGGAAAGATCAGGTTGTGTGACGGTGTATTCCATGCTCAGTCTTCGTAGACTTAGATGGATAGGACACGTTAGGAGGATGGATGATGGTAGAATACCAAAGGACATCTTTTTTGGTGAATTACAGACGGGTAGGAGATCTCAGGGTCGGCCTCTACTACGATACAAAGATGTGTGTAAGCGGGACATGATTGATACAGGCATTGATAATGCACATTGGGAGCACGTCGCCGCTGAACGTGTTGCATGGAGGGCAACTATCAGAAACGGAATAAAGACAAAGGAGAAAATGATTGCAGATAAAGCACACACAGAGCGTGAGAGACGTAAGATGGTGCAAAATGGTGGAAATGACCATGTTTTCACATGCACCTACTGTGGGCAAACATTTGCAGCAAGAATTGGCCACACTCGCCACACTCGCCACCACCATGGATCGTAGTTATTAAGCCTTTTTAAAGCACAATGTACCAAACTATCGTCTGTTAAGACGGAAAGGTGCCAATGAATGAATGTAATGAAGTGTTTCCCATATATGTTCACCTCACTTACTCTCTCCCTTTCTACTTCATTCATACTGTCTTGTAGGAAGGACTGGTCGCACAGTCCCTGTCGAACATTAAATGCCTTCCCTGAATCTGTCTGGGATATTGAATGTCCTAAGTCATGTCTGTCCTCATGCAGACATCATGCAGACAATGTGAACTAGTGATATTTCTCCCAAGTGGGTTCACCCCAATCTTGGTAGGCACTCAAAGTGTTGGTCCAAATTATCAATGTTAATTGGACGCAATCAAGAGACTGGTAGCTCTCGGGAATTTCTCCTAAGTAGTCAATCTCCCCAATGTTTAACATCATACAGGCTTAATCTAAATGTATCTCCTGTACAAGCATAAGCCATACGCTCATGTAGCCTGGATAATGGATTTCTCCAAATTATCACATACAACAAATCAGACAACCAAGTAGTGAATGAAAGAAGAAGATAAAGTTCACAGTGTAATAGTAAATCTAGAAACTGGAACACTGAGTAACATAGAAAATCCACCAGTGTAAAGTTTGGGAGAATATGCAGAACAAGAAAACTACACAGGCTCAGACTAGCAGAGAAACGTATCAGAGTAACAATAATGTGGTATTACCTGAGTTTAGCTAGGAAATCCTGTCATACGACTTTGTATTGAAGTAACAAAACGAGAGGGTAATCTCTCACCAGAAATTAAAATTCCGGCTTCCCTGGTACGCTATTGTGAATGCATCTAAAGTCTTGCTGGCCATGCTTGTAGTTTTATTCTCTTCATCCCTGACATGGTTTTCACGTGGGCTAATTAATATGTCCCATATTAATTAACTCCACCCATTTTCCACATGGACTGTAGTTATTTCTGCAAATCAAATTGACCGATGCCCCGCCACATTCCTGAAACAATGAAACATGCTTTGGCGGTGATGCAGTTGCGTCATTACATTCCAATCTGCTATTCACACCAGCCTTCCTGGGTTGCTGGCAAAAATGTGTCAGCCATGTGTTCCTACTTTGCCGCCGTATTGCGGTGAGGTGTTAGGCATCTGGTCCTAATTGCTCCTTTGTGGTGGCAACTACAGACGTTGTCCGGGCTCCACAAAGTCTGAACTTTAGATAGGTGTTAGGCCTGCATTATATTGCAGTCTTGAGATCAAATGGGTTTTTCCCTGAGTAGCACGTCCATGTATCAACGGCGTCCCCAGCCAAGATTTCACACTTTGCCATCTTTCTATTCCCTTGTACTGAAACCAATGAGTTTTCAATCTTTGATAGTGCCGCCGACTGGTGCCGTGGTGTCCGGGTTTTACGTTTGATCTGTACATCAAAACTTTCTCAGACCTAGCATTTCAGAAATGATGGGGCATGTGTGGTCAAAATGTATTTTTCTCTTGTCTTCAATCTTCTTGCATTTCTATCAGGTTCTGGTGGACATTTATTCTTTTAGAGAATGATAGAAACATTCTTGTGCTGTCATGGCATTTCGTCACAAATATACAGATTAACTGTAATTGTTCATTATCTATATATTTATCTTGGAGTTAATCTACACTCTATCTGCTGACTTACCTCTCTGAAAAATGGCCACTCCTAAACTAACTATGGCAGAACTAAGGGCAAGGGGGGAAGAAATGGGCTTGTCGGGTTCTGCTCTAACAGATTACATACAGGAGGTGGAGAGAGATTATCGTCAAGCAGAAAGAGAAGACCGGAAGGCCGAGTTGGAATTGAGAAGGGCGGAGTTAGAGCAAGCCGCTAAGAAATTGGAAGCAGAGCAAGCTGCTAAGAAATTGGAAGCAGAGCAAGCTGCTAAGAAATTGGAGGCTGAGCAAGCCACTAGAATACTGGAACTTGAAGCTGAGCAAGCAGCTAAGAAATTTGAAGCTGAGCAAGCAGCTAAGAAACTCGAGAGAGAGAGAGAGAGAGAGAGAGAGAGAGAGAGAGAGAGAGAGAGAGAGAGAGAGAGAGAGAGAGAGAGAGAGAGGTAGCCAGAGAGACAGAGAGTGAGAGAAAAGATAGAGAGAAAAAGAGAGAGAGACAGAGACAGAGAGCCAGAGAGGGAGAGAAAAAGAGAGAAAGATAGAAATAGTGTGTGCGTGTGTGTGTGTGTGTGTGTGTGTGTGAGAGAGAGAGAGAGAGAGATAATGATAATAATGCCTTGTTTGATCAGTATCCGTATTAATAATTCTAGAGAGAAAGATAGAGATAGTGAGAGTGAGAGAGAGAGCCAGAGAGAGAGGGGGAGAAAAGATAGAGCTAGAGAGAGAGAGACAGAGAGAGAGGGGGAGAAAACGAGAGAAAGATAGAGATAGTGTGAGAGAGATAGTGAGATAGATAGATAGATAGATAGATAGATAGATAGAGAGAGAGAGAGAGAGAGAGAGAGAGAGAGAGAGAGAGAGAGAGAGAGAGAGAGAGAGAGAGAGAGAGAGAGAATATGATAGTAATGCCTTTTTTGAGCCATACCCGTATTAATACTTCTATTCAGGTTAAGGATTCTGCAGAGTTACCATAGATACATATATTTCTGACGCGACTGTATTTTCCTTTACAAGCCTTACATGCTAAATCTCACTACCCGGCGTGATGATACTGGCTAGCGTGTCCGGTGTATTATCTTCACAGCTTATCAGCCGTTGATCGCTGGGCATTGTCGTATTTCTCGCGTGCCGTGTTGGGGTCAGCGCGTGACCTTTACATGTGCGCTCAGGGGGATATTATTAAGGAAAGAAGAAAAGGGGAAACAATTCTTTATTAAGGGGAAATAATAAGGGTTATTATAGTAGATTTTATTTTTCAAAGATATTTTAATACGATGTTGATTATATAATATGAGAAGTAATATTTTTATATTCACATTAATATGCTCCGATATACATACAAGAAATTTAGCCGTTTATTATGTTTTTTAGGCTTAATTTTTAAAAATAATGTATGCCTTTCTAGTATATTTTTAAACCAGATTTTCACAACTCGCTTAGAGGTGAAGCCTGGGTACCCACTATGGACACCTACCGAAGCTATCATGCTAAGCCGTGAAAAAGTTTATTCATGCATCCAACTATGGATACTCGAGTTTTCTCGAGTGATGAAATAAATCATTTTTCCACTCTGTTATATTGATTTCGGTCTCCTCATCGAAGGGTTCGATATCTACATGACTGGGGCTCGATCACACCGTACCGCACGAACGCGCGCGCGCGCACACACACACACACACACACACACACACACACACACACTGGGACTCGAACACAGATGCCCGGTGACTAGTTGGTCTACTTATCTATATAATTATTCCACAAGCCCTGGACTTGCCTCGTTGTCCGCCCCGCCCGTCCGCCGGCGTACCCCGGGACCGGAAGTGACAACAGGAAGTAGTCATCACGACAACCGGACCCAAGATAATACCCGCCAAAATTTGAAAAATGTGGTCCGTTTTCAATCTGGAGCTATACCCTTCGTATAGTACACAATGACGTATCTATGACGTAATGCTCCATATTTAGGATGTAAATTGGGTCTCTCTTACTACTGACATATGACACACCAGTTGTCACTTCCCTGTATCGGACATATGACACACCCAGTTGTCACTTCCATGTATCGGACATATGGCACACCCAGTTGTCACTTCCCTGTATCGGACATATGACACACCCAGTTGTCACTTCCCTGTATCGGACATATGACACACCCAGTTGTCACTTCCCTGTATCGGACATATGACACACCCAGTTGTCACTTCCCTGTATCGGACATATGGCACACCCAGTTGTCACTTCCCTGTATCGGACATATGACACAGCCAGTTGTCACTTCCATGTATCGGACATATGACACACCCAGTTGTCACTTCCATGTATCAGACATATGGCACACCCAGTTGTCACTTCCCTGTATCGGACATATGACACACCCAGTTGTCACTTCCCTGTATCGGACATATGACACACCCAGTTGTCACTTCCCTGTATCGGACATATGACACAGCCAGTTGTCACTTCCCTGTATCGGACAAATGACACACCCAGTTGTCACTTCCCTGTATCGGACATATGGCACACCCAGTTGTCACTTCCCTGTATCGGACATATGACACACCCAGTTGTCACTTCCCTGTATCGGACAAATGACACACCCAGTAGGCACTTCCCTGTATCGGACATATGGCACACCCAGTTGTCACTTCCCTGTATCGGACATATGACACACGCAGTTGTCACTTCCCTGTATCGGACATATGGCACACCCAGTTGTCACTTCCCTGTATCGGACAAATGACACACCCAGTTGTCACTTCCCTGTATCGGACATATGGCACACCCAGTTGTCACTTCCCTGTGTCGGACATATGACACACCCAGTTGTCACTTCCCTGTATCGGACATATGACACACCCAGTTGTCACTTCACTGTATCGGACATATGACACAACCAGTTGTCACTTCCCTGTATCGGACATATGGCACAGCCAGTTGTCACTTCCCTGTATCGGACATATGACACACCTAGTTGTCACTTCCCTGTATCGGACATATGGCACACCCAGTAGCCACTTCCCTGTATCGGACATATGGCACACCCAGTTGTCACTTCCCTGTATCGGACATATGACACACCCAGTTGTCACTTCCCTGTATCGGACATATGGCACACCCAGTTGTCACTTCCCTGTATGGACATATGGCACACCCATTTGTCACTTCCATGTATCGGACATATGGCACACCCAGTTGTCACTTCCCTGAATGGACATATGACACACCCAGTTGTCACTTCCCTGTATCGGATATATGACACACCCAGTTGTCACTTCCCTGTATCGGACATATGACACACCCAGTTGTCACTTCCCTGTATGGACATATGGCACACCCAGTTGTCACTTCCCTGTATCGGACATATGGCACACCCAGTTGTCACTTCCATGTATCGGACATATGGCACACCCAGTTGTCACTTCCCTGTATGGACATATGACACACCCAGTTGTCACTTCCCTGTATCGGACATATGACACACCCAGTTGTCACTTCCCGTATCGGACATATGACACACCCAGTTGTCACTTCCCTGTATCGGACATATGACACACCCAGTTGTCACTTCCCTGTATCGGACAAATGACACACCCAGTAGCCACTTCCCTGTATCGGACATATGACACACCCAGTTGTCACTTCCCTGTATCGGACATATGACACACCCAGTTGTCACTTCCCTGTATCGGACATATGACACAGCCAGTTGTCACTTCCCTGTATCGGACATATGACACACCCAGTTGTCACTTCCCTGTATCGGACATATGACACACCCAGTTGTCACTTCCCTGTATCGGACATATGGCACACCCAGTTGTCACTTCCCTGTATCGGACATATGGCACACCCAGTTGTCACTTCCCTGTATCGGACAAACGACACACCCAGTAGCCACTTCCCTGTATCGGACATATGACACACCCAGTTGTCACTTCCCTGTATCGGACATATGGCACACCCAGTTGTCACTTCCATGTATCGGACATATGACACACCCAGTTGTCACTTCCCTGTATCGGACATATGGCACACCCAGTTGTCACTTCCCTGTATCGGACATATGGCACACCCAGTTGTCACTTCCCTGTATCGGACATATGACACACCCAGTTGTCACTTCCCTGTATCGGACATATGACACACCCAGTTGTCACTTCCATGTATCGGACATATGACACACCCAGTTGTCACTTCCCTGTATCGGACATATGGCACAGTCAGTTGTCACTTCCCTGTATCGGACATATGACACACCCAGTTGTCACTTCCCTGTATCGGACATATGACACACCCAGTTGTCACTTCCTTGTATCGGACAAATGGCACACCCAGTTGTCACTTCCCTGTATCGGACATATGACACACCCGGGTGTCACTACCCTTTATCGGACAGATGGCACACCCAGTTGTCACTTCCCTGTATCGGACATATGACACACCCAGTTGTCACTTCCCTGTATCGGACATATGACACACCCAGTTGTCACTTCCCTGTATCGGACATATGACACACCCAGTTGTCACTTCCCTGTGTCGGACATATGACACACCCAGTTGTCACTTCCATGTATCGGACATATGGCACACCCAGTTGTCACTTCCCTGTATCGGACATATGACACAGCCAGTTGTCACTTCCCTGTATCGGACATATGGCACACTCAGTTGTCACTTCCATGTATCGGATATATGACACACCCAGTTGTCACTTCCCTGTATCGGACATATGGCACACCCAGTTGTCACTTCCCTGTATGGACATATGGCACACGCAGTTGTCACTTCCCTGTATCGGACATATGGCACACCCAGTTGTCACTTCCCTGTATCGGACATATGACACACCTAGTTGTCACTTCCCTGTATGGACATATGGCACACCCAGTTGTCACTTCCCTGTATCGGACATATGGCACACCCAGTTGTCACTTCCCTGTATCGGACATATGGCACACCCAGTTGTCACTTCCCTGTATCGGACATATGACACACCTAGTTGTCACTTCCCTGTATCGGACATATGGCACACCCAGTTGTCACTTCCCTGTATCGGACATATGGCACACCCAGTTGTCACTTCCCTGTATCGGACATATGACACAGCCAGTTGTCACTTCCCTGTATCGGATATGAACCACTCAATGGGTTACTGTACGGACACATGACACACACAGAGTTGTCATGGTAACACTCACCTGCGAAACATTCAATGAGTTCCCGTTCTCTCATCTTCATGATGGCGCGCATCTTGTCTTATCTGCACCACAAGATGGCGTGTCTGACCTCCAGCTGTTGGTGAGCCTGTCTGGACTGGTTCCAGTGGCGTGCAAAGGGGTGTGCAGGGGGTGCGACGGCCCCGGGCATCCAGCCGGGAGGGGAGCATCCATTTAAGGGAGAGGGGGCAGGACAGTGCAGTGGGAGGGGAGGGGGAATGAATTAGGGAAAGAACAATTTAGGGGCATTGTCGTGGCGTGCTGATGAGCGTAATCTAGCCTAGGAATCAACATACTGATGAAAGATGCTGATGTTGACCGCAATACCCTGAAACAGGATGGAAGCGCGGAAAAAAAAAAAATTCAAGGGGTTGGCCCCGGGCATCAAAGAACCTCTGCAAGCCACTGACTGGTTCTCCCTCAGCTCCACTGTCATCAGCTGCTCCTGGAGGTTGTTCTCCGAGCGGAAGAGCTGTGGGCACACAGCAATCATTACTTTCACATCACAGCTGTCGTCACACGGCAAACATTACATTCACATCACAGATGTCGTCACACGGCAATCATTACATTCACATCACAGCTGTCGGCACACGGCAATCATTACATTCACATAACAGATGTCACACGGCAATCATTACATTCACATCACAGATGTCGGCACACAGTAGTCATTACATTCACATCACAGCTGTTGGCACACGGCAATCATTACTTTCACATCACAGCTGTCGTCACACGGCAAACATTACATTCACATCACAGATGTCGGCACACAGTAGTCATTACATTCACATTACAGCTGTCAGAAAATAAAGGCAATCATTACATTCATATCACAGCTGTCGGCAAACGGCAATCATTACATTCACATAACACCTTTCTGCACACAGTAGCCATTACATTCACATCACACATGTCGGCAAACAGCAATCATTACATTCACATCACACATGTCGGCAAACAGCAATCATTACATTCACATCACACATATCGGCAAACAGCAATCATTACATTCTTATCACACATGTCGGCAAACAGCAATCATTACATTCACATCACACCTATCGCCACACAGCAATCATTACATTCACATCATACCTGTCGCCACACAGCAATCGTTACATTCACATCACACCTATCGCCACACAGCAATCATTACATTCACATCACACATGTCGGCAAACAGCAATCATTACATTCACATCACACATATCGGCAAACAGCAATCATTACATTCTCATCACACCTGTCGCCACACAGCAATCATTACATTCACATCACACCTATCGCCACACAGCAATCATTACATTCACATCATACCTGTCGCCACACAGCAATCATTACATTCACATCACACCTATCGCCACACAGCAATCATTACATTCACATCTCACATTTCGGCAAACAACAATCATTACATTCACATCACACCTTTCGCCACACAGCAATCATTACATTCACATCACACCTGTCACCACACAGCAATCATTACATTCACATCACACCTATCACCACACAGCAATCATTACATTCACATCACACCTATCGCAACACATAAATCATTACATTCACATCACACATGTCGCCACACAGGAATCATTACATTCACATCACACCTGTCGGCAAACAACAATCATTACATTCACATCACACCTATCGCCACACAGCAATCATTACATTCACATCACACCTACCGCCACACAGCAATCATTACATTCACATCACACCTATCGCCACACTGCAATCATTACATTCACATCACAACTGTTTGACCACAGCAATCATTACATTCACATCACAATTGTCAGAACACAGTAGTCATTACTTTCACATCACACCTGCTAGAAAAAGGCAATCATTACATTCACTCACACCTGTCGGCACACAGCAACCATTACTTTCACATCACACATGTTGGCAAACAGCAACGTTAGTGAATAGGGAGGTTATATGCATGGATGCCATGTGTGTATTATTTATGTCCATAGTATCCGGTAATTCCACCATTCGAATGTATCTCTGAGTATTTTTTGATCGAAGGACTGTCGTACTGGCTTTAAAATTTCGGCTAGCCATCTCGCCATTCCGTGTTGTGCAGAGTTAACCATGGACAGGATCGGTCTGAACGGAATTCCGGGCTTGTGAAGTTTGGGTGCACATGACTCTAGTAGTATACAATGTTGTATTTACTTAGCATTTATGGTGCAATACGTCATCGATGACGTCATTTTTTACTATACGCAGGGTATAGCACCAGATTGAAAACGGCCCGCAAATGACCCAGATATTTGAACTTGGCGGTTATGTTCTTGGATCCGGTTGTCACTTCCGGTTCCTGGGCACACGGGAGGCGGCGGTGGCGGCGGCAGCGGCGGCAGCGGCGGCGGCGGCGACGCAATCCGAAGGAATCCGACGCGATCCGCCCCGACCGGGTGTGCACCCCGTTCCGACGCGAGCGAACCGACCGGGTGTGCACCCCGGCGGTGGTCACGAGGTGTGATCTAACCCCAGTCATATCGACCCTTCGATGAGGAGACCGAAGTTAATATGACAGAAAATGATTTAGTCCATCTCTCGAGTTACCCCGAGTAGGTCAAGTAATGACCTTTTTTTAATTTTGGGGGTTTGGCGGTCATCCCAGACTAGCTGGTTCCCCGCCTCCCCTGTTTTTGGCGTGGACCCTTAGTCCCACTGTGAGCTATTGCCCACAGTGGTCCACCGGGCCCACATTTAAAGTGATGCTTATGTGAGGTGTTTTTTTTTGGATCACCTGGCCCCCGACAAGACCAGGCGCACTACTGCAGGGGATGCAGCAAATGCGTCTGATCTTAGCCAAAGGACCGAGAATGATCATCCCGGCCCACGACCAGACCAAGCGCACTACTGGATAAGGGCCAGCACATGCACTTGATCTTAGCCAAAAGGCCGAGAAGCGATGTCAAGTAATGACCGTCTTTTTTTTTTTAAACGTTTATTTAGTGTTAAGAAACATTTGCATTTGTATTGTTCGTGTTGTTACAGAGCGTTGCATGTGGAAGTGTAGGTGACATATGCGCAAAAATTACAAATATTTTATACATGTAAACATTCCTCCATTGACATTGTTGTAAGGAAATATTTTATATCAACAGCGTGATGGTAGTGGGCTGTTATTATTTCCCTTGCCGCCCCCGCTCTCCTGCCAGCTCTAAAACTCCTACCAAGTACCATCCCTATCCCTCGGTGATGACAGATAAACATGGTGGTGCACAAATTGTTTAGAACCAACCGGCGAGGGTGGCAGCAAAGACAACAATCACAGTATCAAAAAGGTGGGAAAGGGGGATGTGCAGTTTACGGGTTTACAAAGCCATATATATTTATAATGATTACAATGATACTAATGCAAATAACAACCAAATACATAAATAATAATATTAATAATGACAAGGAATAATTTAAAAATGCTAAGGGTGATAACAATAACATTGATTTTGTTAAACAGCAATGATAATAAACAGCGATGATAATAATATTAATAGTTAAACCTGTGATTCCATTTGCTAAATTGATTATCTTAGGAATGGTGTTTACATGAAATACATCTATAATAATGACAAGAATAAAAAACTGCTATTAACAGTAACAGCAATGATAATAAACAGCAATGATAATAAATAGTTAAACGTGTGGTTCCATTTGCTAAAATGATTGTCCTAGTTATGGTGTTTACATGAAATACATCTATAATAATAATGACAAGGACTAAACTGCTAAGGGTGATAACAATAACAGCAAAGATAAACAGACAGCAAAGATAATAATAGTTAATCATGTGATTCCATTTGCTAAAATGCTTATCCTAGGAATGGTGTTTACATGAAATGCATCTGAAATAATAATGGCAAGGAATAAAACTACTAAGGGTGATAACAGCAATGCTAATAAATGCAATGATAAGTACTCAATGAAAATAGTGATAGTCCCACTCTCACCCATTTGACCCACCACACTAATGGGTAATGATGGTAAAGGCAGGATAAATTTTGGAACCAAAGGGTGAGGGTGTCAGCAAAGGCAACAAACAAACCATGAGTGAGGGAAGGGGGGGGGTCTCATGGGAGATGAGGTTATATATTAATAAAGGTTACTATATTAATAATGCAACTAAAACCAAATACATCGATGATAATGATGACTAACATTTACCTACTAAGGGTGATAACAGTACTGATAGTAACAGCAATGATGATAATATTAATAGTTATGATAATGATCCCACTTTCCAAAACTGTGATTCCATTTGCTAGAATGATTTTCCTAGGAATGGTGTTAGCATAGCATAGTAGGTACATATAAATTGCAACATAGTAGAAGTAAAAGGAGTTGGTTTTCTTTTCCTCCTTGCTTATTTTTTGGTCTTATTTGTAATGGTTCATTCATTTTTTCCCTTCCTCTTGTTTTAAAAAAAAAAAAAATTTTTTTATTACTTATTGTAAAAGGTAAACAAGCATCAGTATTAGCACAAATTTTTACAATCTTTACATTTTTGTTTCCCTTGCCATCCTCTCACCAATTTGGTTCCACTCCACTAATGCCATTACCCCTCTCTCTGGGCAATGATGGTAAAGGCAGGATAAATATTTGAACCAAACCGGTGTGGGTATCAGCAAAGGCAGCATCAAACCATCAGCAAGGGGAGGGGGGGCACATGGGAAAGGGGTTTTGGTTTATTACTAATGATGATAATAATAATAATGACAGGAGGAGACATACTGAGGGTAATAACAGCAATTATAACTAACAGCAAGGGTACTAATAGTTATGAAAATGATACCATTTTTACAATATGTGATTCCATTTGCTAGGATGATTTTCTTTGGAATGGTGTTAACATAGCCTAGCAGGTACATACACATGCAAACTGCAGTTTTAATAATACTTGGAGTAAAGGAGTGGGTTATATTTTCCTCCTTGTTTTTTTTCCCTCAATGTAGGGGTTTATTCATATTTCCCTCTTTGCTCTCTCTTTTTTGTTAAAATAAAAATTAACCAGATGTTTGTATTTGCATAAGTTTTTACAGTATTATTGGTTTGATAACCATATGTGTTTTTGTATTTATTCATTCATTCAACCCTCACTCACATGATTCAAAGGGGGTGACTAAGAGAAAGGGAAATCTTTACATTTTTGTTTCCCGCGCTACCCTCCCACTAATTGTTCAATTCCATCAATGCTCTCCTGATCACCCTTAGTAATGATGGCACTGGCAGGACAAAAATTTGAACCAACCAGTGAGGTTAGTAGCAAAGGCAACAAACTGTAAGCAAGGGCGGGGGGGGGGGGGGGGGGGTGTGGGGGTGGCGCGGGGGAGATGAAATTGTAAAATAATAATGATGATATCAATAATACTTATAACATTAATAATACTAAGGATAGTAAAGGTAGAATAAAGATAGTCATAATAATAATGATGATAATCATTATAATAAACAATAATAATAAAATAATAATAATAATGATAATAATGATAATAGTATAACAAATTTGTGAGTTTATTTACTAAAGTGATAATCTTAGTAGTGGTGGTAGTATAGCACAACAAGTGCATTCAAAGCCAAACATTCCATCCATAAATAGTACATTGGAATGGGAGGAGTTTAATTTTCTTGTAATGAGAAAGTCTTGTAATGACCGTCTTAATAAACTTTTTTGCACGGCTCAGTATGCTAATTCGACATGTTTTCCCTTACCCATATATATCCTTTACGCGTTTGGTGAAAATCTGGTTTAGAAAATATACTACCACCCAATCAATTTTATTTGAAATTAAACCTAAAACTTAATTAAACGACAAAAATATCTTGTATGGTTAGCGGCGAGTAGGTACGTCAATATAAAACTTCGAGTCTCCATTAAAATAAACCATAATTTCCCGAGATAATCATTATAATATGTAATGAAACCCCTACAAATAACGTCCCCTTGATAAACAGAATTATCTCCCTTTCACTGTAACAAATACAACAGGTAAAGGTCAAACATGTGATTCACTATCCAGTGACGAAAAAAGTCTAGTTTCTATCAGGGAGTCTTAAAATATAACAAACGGCCCTGTGTATTTCATTTTATTTATCTCTTTATCTGATTATTTTCTTTATTTCATTACCTCCCTTCTCTCCTCCCTCCCTCCTCTCTCTCCTCTCCCTCTCTCTCTCTCTCTCTCTCTCTCTCTCTCTCTCTCTCTCTCTCTCTCTCTCTCTCTCTCTCTCTATCGGTGGACCTCGCACACGCCTCAGTAACCTTAGAACCGCTGTGCCCGACCTCGACATCGTCGCTACCATGCTCGGTCAACCGTGACTCGACACTGAAAACATGTCTGAACACGTTATGCAGGTACTCTACAGCGTGGTGTCGTAGTAAAATTGCCATGTCAGCAGTTGTCTATCTATAACCACCGCAAACCAGTCTAAACTGGTTTATTGCTATAGCCATAATCACGTGACTTGGTGCTATAAAACAGCCATACGCCATGGCTTAAGTCTCATTCTATTGCTGACCACTGACGAGAAGCCAACTCGAGACGATTACAGCCCGCCGGAAAGATAGAAGCATCTTACAGAACGCATACCCCGCATGGTAGACAGAATCTTCCGACAGAACCTACAACCCGCCAGAAAGATAGAGAGAAGAAAGTAAGTATCATAATTATTAATGTGTCCCATTCACCAGGATGTCATTCGATTCGAACACCATATATCCTACGTTATCCAACCAATTTCTTATATATATATATATATATATATATATATATATATATATATATATATATATATATATATATATATATTATATATATATATATATAAGGGGTGAAGAGCGAAAATTAGTAGCCTGCCGATGACCCGCAGACTACACAAGTCAACCCCCACCTCCAAGTGGTGCAGACCGGGCAACCATGACCGCAAGGTCATGGGCTAACGGGGCTATGGCTCGCCATAGGGGATGGACTCCATGTGGTCAGATTAGTGTCCTAAACCTGCGACTGGCCTAGCAAGCCGGCAGGGGATCTTCATACTGCTCGTAGAAAAACCAAGAAGTATAAACGGACTGCACCTCGACACCGCAAGGTACAAGAGGAACATGATGAGAGAGAGAGAGATGATATATATATATATATATATATATATATATATATATATATATATATATATATATATATATATATATATATATATATATATATATATATATATATATATCACTCATCCACTACGTCAATATACACAAAGTTTTCTTATTATTACCTAAATTATAAAACGGCCTCCTATATTTTTTAGAATCGTTGCCCGTTTTGTCCACAAAGCGGCAAGCGACATCTTGATTATTGATAACACACAGACCGCTCCACCAGCCAGTGCTGATCATTACCGGAGATAAACACCCACAATAAAGCGGGTTGACAACAGCGCTGGCCAGCTCGAGCTGATATTACCTGAGATAAAACACACCACGGAGGCGTTCTGGATGACCGTTAACATAATTAGCATACAGCACGCATTCCGGCAAGTAAGGGCAAGTTTGCGTTTTAAGTTTGGTAAAGATAAGTCAGCCGGGTAAAATAAAATCACTACAAAATATGTATTTCTGATTGAAATAACCAAAAAAGCCTATAAAGATACGTTGTGAAATCGGCTATACCACCAAGTAGACTATGAGCAAAAACATATAAGCGAAAACAGCATCATGTGCCATCATGATTTGGCGTGTCATCGTACAACCAAATGTATCCCAAGACGTCGCAGTCAGTCCCAATATTGAATATGCAATACATTTACAGGGCGTTGCAGTCAAACCCAACAGCTTGAAACTGGTAAAACTGAAGGAAAGTAAAAGCGACCGCGGTGAAGACAACCCCAGAAAACACCATAGGAAAGGACTCACCACAGGTAAAAATCTAACACTATCATCATGATCATCATCATTCATCATCATCATCATCATCATCATCATCATCATCATCATCATCATCATCATCATCATCATCATCATCATCATCATATTGGCGTCCACCACTGGTGTAAAGCGGAGACATGAAAACCAGCATCCTTTCTTGTGATGGTGTGGTGGTGTGTGTGTGTGTGTGTGTGTTTGCGCATCCGTGTGTGAGTGTGTGTGTGTTGCCTTCTTTACTATCTTGCTATCTGACTAACGCCCATGATATGTGTATATCAGACAACAAAATGTATCGTATTCTGTGTAATTTACTATGTATGTGCTATATGGACCCCATAATTCATTCTACAGATTCACACGGTCTACAGCAGACAAAAGAGGTCAACTGAGAGCTGTTTACAACGAAAAAAGTCAATCATACGAGGTATGTATGCTGTCTTTTTCTCACTCTTTTATGTTATGGATCATAAGTAGTACACCAGGGGCTAACTAACTATTAAATCCGGTGCCACCACTGACGGCGTATTATATAAAATGATCTATAATATAAAATAGTGTTATGGGTCATAAGTAGTATGCGTTGTCTTAAGTAAGTTAGAAAAATCGGGGAGCAACTACATTGAAGTAATAATATATAAAAACTCTAGCAGTAAAAAAGTACGAAATACCACTTTATTAATAGTACTACAGGGCATGTGACATTCCAAATTGCTGTTTCTTAGTGAAATAATTTTATATAGTCAATATAATGGGGGTAACCTGTATGTTAAATATCTTTTCTCCACAGCTTTTTGACGTCCCACACATATACGTGTAAAAGAAGATATTACTCATTGTAACCGTTGGAGCAACACACATCACGACGCATAATACGCAAGAAAATAGTGGTGGAAAGTCTATTGTGTATACTACCAGAAACCAGACAGTACTGAAGACGCTCGGAAGTGGTCTACTGCTATATCTATCACCACTTTTATTATCACTACCAACAAGTACTACTCTTTGCTCTACTATGGCCTCTATTAAGAAATCTGTCTTTCTCTGTCCTATCTGTGCTAAGACCTTTACAGAAAACCGCAGTCTTACACGCCACATTAAGACAGTACACACCACCACAATGCACTCATGCCACATATGTGGCAACTTATACAATAGGGAGGACACGTTAAAAACACACATGAAAACACATCAGCGGACATCACCCTCAACATCTAGTACTACACCATCAGACACTACAGCATCAACATCAGACACTACATCACGTAAAAGAAAAGCACCAGCAGACACAGAATTAACTAAAAAACCTAAACTTGATCACGTGGAAACAGAGGAAGCCGCCATAGTTGAGGAAGTAGATGAGGAACTAAAGACTGTAGACATCATCAGCGACGAGAAAGTCCAGCAGAAATATAGAGACGTCTGGCCCTATCTTAAGACACATCAGAACATCCACAAATACGATTCGACCTACAATTTTTTTCATCGACCGGACTCAACACAACCAATTGACTGGACCGAGACTTTAAAACCTATATTTACTAGTCAGACATGCAGGTTTAAGATAAATTAATCGCATCATATGATTTTACGACATAAGGAGACAAGAGAACTTAGATTTTTCCATTCTTCATCGAACAATGCATGCCAACTCGACGTCCCCCACCTAGTTAACCATGAAAAAGACTTTGACGATTTTATAGAAATAATTCAGGACAGTGACATGTTTACCTACACCCTACACAACAGACCTTTCACTAAGTACCTGGTAGAGACAATCCCTGCGACTAGTTTTTACATATATCACATAAATGAGCATTACATAGGTTGCTGCTTAGAGGCTTTACCGATCCATATACGTCACAGTCACGGTATCAATAGTTTACAGCGTGACTCACACAACAAACCATACACTGACATGTTATGTATCTTTCGATGTCTGGCGGTATTCAATGGGAAACCTGTGACGGACCTTAGGAAACATACAAATCAATTAGCCTACCAGTGGCAGAAATACCAAAAGTTAGAGTCGCTAGATAACCTCCCTGGGGTTAGACTTATTGACATACCGGCAATAGAAAACTGTTTTGGGGTAAATGTAGATATCTTTGAATTCAATGAGACCCAGGCCTTGGTCCCCAAACTTCGCAGTAGTGGGAAACATACTAAGACTATGAGGGTATTACTGTACAAGGATCATTTCATGTATATTAATAATCTTGATAGAGTAGCCAAATCATTCGGGTGTAGTGAGTGTGGGGAATTATGGGATACTTTCTGGGAGATGGATAGACATAACCAGAGCTGTAATGGGGGGGGGGGGATAACTGTTAACAGTTATAAAGGAGGTGTATACTCCGTGACTGAGACTGTATGGGAAGCCATCAGTGCATTGGGGGTCAAGGTGGATCCTGAATACGTCTACCTCTATAGAGCGGCCTATGATTATGCGGTGTACTTTGTAAAAAACAATTTGCCAGGGGAAACCAAGTCCACCAAATTTTTAGGAAAACATGTTCCCCTTAGTTGGTCGATAGCGTCTAATGTTCCTGGTTTCACGGACCCCGTCTGCCACATCACAGCGGGTGATCCTCAGGCCTTGGTGAGGCAAATGGTTGAGTATCTGACTCAAATCGCTGATGCAGCGTATACTGAATTACGAAAAGAACATGACTTGGTGTATACAGCCTTAGAGGCTATAAACTAGCACAAACTAGTGGCTAGGTTAGACGAGTGCCTTCGCGAGATGCCGGTACTGGGGTTCAACTCAGGTCGGTATGACATTAAGTTAGTGAAGCCTTATTTGATAGAGTCCTTCATCTCTGCCACTGATGACCCTTTTAACAATGTAGTGAAAAGGAACAATAATTTAATGGCTATATCCACTAAAAACCTTAGATTTCTAGACATTGTAAACTACTTAGCCCCGGGATTCAGTTATTCCAAATATTTGGCGGCGTATGACATCAAAGAGACGAAGGGGGGTGTTTGCTAAGAATATATCACCTCCTTGGATAGACTAGAGGAGACTCGCTTGCCTCCACACGAAGCATTTCATTCATCTCATCTCATCATGTTCCTCTTGTACCTTGCGGTGTCGAGGTGAAGTATAAACTTCGTGAGAGTGCCCGGTTATGGGCTTCGTATATCGACATTCCCATGGATTCTGTTATTCCCTCCGTCCAACGTTTACGTGGTCGGGCCTCTTCCTCTGTTTCCATCTGGTCTGTACATCATTGCTTGTTGTGGCATGCTGTTGACTGGTAACCTACTTGCATGGCCAAACCATTTGACTTGCTGCTTTCTAATAAAATCTAGAGCAGCTTCAACCCCCACTTTAGTCCTGATTTCTTCATTTCTGATCTTATCTCTTCTTGATATGTTGAGTATTCTTCTCAGGAACCTCATTTCTGTTGTTGTGATTTTTCTTTTCTCTTTTTCTGTCATTGTCCAGGTTTGGCATTGGTAGCACAGAGTTGGTAGGAAGATTGTGTTGTAAAGTGCTTTCTTAGTAGTTATTGATACATGTTTGTTCTTTAGTATTGGTGCCATTTGTCCAATGAGTTGATTTGCCTTATTGCACCTATTTTCAATCTCGTCTTCTGATCTGCCATTTGATGATATTATACTTCCTAGGTACTTGAAGCTCTTTACTTGTTTCAAGGGATGTTCGTTTAGGTGAATTGTTGCTGTTTGTTCTTCTTTAGTTATAGTCATTACCTCTGTTTTGCTTGTGCTAATTTTCATGTTATGTTCCCTACACATTTCGTTTAGACTATTCATGTGGTCTTGTAATTCAGCTTCTGATTTTGCTATTAGTGCTTGGTCGTCCGCAAACAGGAGTTTGGATCATAAGTTTCATTCACAGCTGAAAAACGCCAATATTTCAGTTGCCGAATACGATGAATGCCAACGAGTATGGAGCGAGAACCATATGTCCACACTGGCAGACTTTTTGCGTTGGTACAATAATAAGGATGTAAAACCATTTATTGAGACATTAGACAAGCAAGTGGGATTTTACAAAGGGTTAGGTGTAGATATTTTCAAGGATGCCATTTCTGTCCCCGGGGTGACCCTTAAGTATTTGTTTAAAACTATACCAAAAACAACTACTTTACCCTGTGCTCCAATAAGGAGAGTGAGCTGCACACGAAAATTAGACAGAATATTGTAGGAGGCCCCTCGATCATATTTCACAGATATCATGAGGTAGGTAAGACTAGGATTCGAGGAGTTAAGCCAGTTGAGAGTGTGAAAGGGTACGACGCCAACGCTCTATACCTGTGGGCTTTGACACAGAACATGCCCACGGGTTTTCCTGTTATACGTAATGCAGAAGATGGGTTCAAACCCCATAAAACCAGAGTTTATATCGTCCAGTGCAGAGAGTGGTTGGCATGGGTAGAACATTCTCTAGGCGTAGAATTAAAATCCCAGTTTAATGGGCGGGAGATGTCCCTAGGAGAAAGACACATCAGAGTTGATGAATGGGACAAAAAGGATCGAGTCGTCTATCAGTTTCACGGATGCTTATTCCACGGGCATGAAAACTGCGCGTTGACCGGTGGTCATGATGTTAACCCGGTGAGTCAGAAACCCTTTGCTGAACTGTATGCCAACACGCTTGAAATTAGCAAGTATCTGAAAGAAGAGGTTAACGTCACGGTCGTGGAGATGTGGGAATGTGAGTGGCAGAGTCTAAAAAAGACTAATAGCGCCATTAAGAGTTTTGTGAAAACCACCTTCCCATATGTCGCACCCTGGCATCGTTATGAAGCCATTGACCACGAAAAGATCATAAAGGCTGTGAAAAACGAGACCTTGTTTGGTTTATTAGAGTGTGACATACACATACCAAACGAATATAAAGAGCTATTTTCGGAGATGACCCCCATCTTTAAAAATATTTATGTTTCTAGAGCCGACATTGGAGAACTTATGAAGAAGTATGCCGAGACCCATAAGCTGTTGAACGGCTCACGTCGGACTCTGATAGGTAGCTATGTGGGGGAAAGATCCTATTGGCCACACCATTGTTAAAATGGCATCTGACACATGGTTTAGAGGTCACCAAAATATACCAGATCATCGAGTACAAACCTGAGAAGTGTTTTCAAAGGTTTGGAAAAGAGGTGTCTGATGCCAGACGTAAGGGTGACCTATTCCCGGCCTATACTATTAAGGCCGAGACAATGAAGCTATTGGGAAACGCAGCCTATGGCAAAACGCTAACCAACAAGGCCAAGCACACCAATGTTTCATATTGTCGCGGGGCTGGTACGTCAAAGCTGGTGAATCAACCTCTGTTTAAAAAGATGACCATGTTGTCAGATGATGTGTTTGAGGTAGAGTCTCTAAAAAAGACCACCTTATGGGATCTACCGCAGCAAATAGGCTTTTTTGTGTACCAGTACGCAAAACTGCGCATGCTAGAATTTTATTATGATTTTTTAGATAGGTTTATAGCTAAGGAGGATGTTCAATTGTGTGAGATGGACACAGATAGCTTATACTTAGCTCTTAGCACACCGAGCCTAGCACAGGCCGTCAGACCGGAGCTTCAGGAAGAATTTTATAGAGTGTATAGCTCCTGGTTCCCGGCTGAGGTCTGTGATAGCCATCAACGGGATTTTATTAGGAGTAGGGGAGATGTACCAGTCTGTGATGCGTGTAAGGCTAAGCGAGTCTTCGACAAAAGAACCCCGGGGTTATTTAAGTTAGAGTATGAGGAAAGGGGATGGTCTCCTTATGCAGCAAGACCTATCACTGCTTTGGAGACTATACCAAGACCAGCACGAAAAGGGTTGACAAACAACACCACACACTTAGACAGAAAAGTCTTTCTAAACGTCCTTGACACCCAGACAGCGACTGGAGAGACAAATATAGGTTTTAAGACACAGGCTTCCTCTGTGTACACGTATTATCAACACAGAGAGGCTCTATCATACTTCTACATCAAAAGAAAAGTACACGCAGACAATTATTCCACATCACCCCTAGCTATATAAGTGTAAATATGTATCATAATATGTAAATACGTCTTTTCCGCTTTTTCCCACTACCTTTTACTACTTCTGTTCTATTATGATTGATTACTGTGTAAATAAAAGACTCAATGTGTGTTTTCCTTGTGACTATCTTCTTCTTCTTCAGCATTCCGAGCCATTGAGGTTCTTTGCTGCAAATACAATCTGTCTCCATTCGTCTCTCTGGTGGACCTTCTCTTGCCAGTCGTTGATTCCAAGTGCTTGTAGGTCTGTATGTATATTATCTCTCCACCGCCTTCTTGGTCTACCTCGGGGTCTACGGTAATTTATTTCCTGAGTGTAAGCGAGTTTTGTTTCCCTATTATCTTCCATTCTTTCTATATGCCCCAGCCATTGTAGTCTATTAGCCTTCATGATACCAGTGATTAGCGGGGACTTAAACAAATCATAAATGTCTTTGTTACTTCTTCTTTTCCACTCTCCACTTTGTGTATCCCTAATGGGTCCAAAGATGCGTCTTAAAATTTTGTTCTCAAAGGTTTGTAACAAGGCTTCGTCTCCTTTCGTTGTACTCCAGGTTTCAGAGCCATACAGCACAACTGGTCTGATCAGTGTTTTGTATATTGTGATTTTGGTGTTACGAGATAGCTGCCTTTGATTTTAGTAGATGTTGTAGTGCATAGTATATCTTATTTCCAGAGTTGATTCTAGTTTGTATTTCTTCCCTTATGATGTTGGAGCAGTTGAAGATTGTACCCAGGTATTTGTATGTTTCCGTTCTTTTAATGGTCATATTATCTATTTGTATGTGGCCAGAGTTTTTAGCCATTCCGTCTCTTGAAATTACCATATATTCTGTCTTATCTTGGTTGATAACCAGCCCCATCTGTTGGGCTTTTTCCTTTAAGTGAGTCAATATTTCTAATGTCTTTTGTTCACTTTGCCCTATAATATCTATATCATCTGCATAACCAAGCAGCTTGGATGTTCCTCCAATATCACATTCCTCCTTTACCTTCCTTACAACTTTCTCTAGAGCCAGATTGAAGAGTAGCGGCGATAGTGCATCACCCTGTTTCAAGCCAGATGTTATTTGGAAGGGGTCTGATTTCCTGCCTTTATATGTTACTATATTATAAGTATCTTCCATGCATAGTTTGGTCATGTTAATTAACTTCCTTGGTATTCCAAATTCCTGCATAACATTCCATAGACTATTCCTATGGACACTATCATAAGCCTTTTTAAAATCCACAAAAATGTTATGGAGATCTCTTTTATATTCCCAATGTTTCTCGGCTATTTGTCGTAAGATAAATATCTGATCTATTGTTGATCTGTTTTGTCTAAAACCCGCCTGGTAGTCACCTAATATGTCTTCTGAATATGGTTTTAGTCTATTTAGTAATACTGCGGATAGTATCTTATAGCTTGTGGACAGTAGTGATATTCCTCTATAATTTCCACATTGGAACTTGTCTCCTTTCTTAAAGATAGGTATCAATAATGACTCTTTCCAGTCATGGGGTAATTCTTCTGTCCTCCAGATTTTTATTATTAGTTCGTATAGCTTTAGATGTAATGCATGGCCACCTGCCTTTATAAATTCAGCAGCAATTCCATCAGTCCCAGTTGCCTTATTGTTTTTAAGTCGTGTGATTACATATAGGATTTCTTCAAATGTAGGTTCTTCAATTTGTGGTTCGCATGTTAGAACCTCTTCCTGTGGGAAAATGTTACTTGGAGCTTCACAATTTAGTAATTCAATAAAATATTCTTTCCATGTGTTGCACATTTCCTCATTGGTAATTATCATATTCCCATTTTTGTCTTTTAAACCATATGTGTTTTGTTGGTGCCCTCGTTTCATTGACTTCAGTACTTTAAAAAATTTTCTGGATTCATTTTTCTGGTGATTAGTTTCCATATCTTTGATTATCTCATCTCATCTCTCATCATGTTCCTCTTGTACCTTGCGGTGTCTTTGATTATATTACTCATATATTCTCGCTTCTGCTGTCTGACTATTTTTGTAGCCTCTTTACATTCATTTCTATAATGCTCTTCCTTTTGGATGTTATTGATGTCATTTAACCATACATGTCTGGCATTCTTCTTCCTAGTGACTGCTTCTTCACATTTTTGATTGAACCATCTGTTCTTTCTATGCGTGGTTGACACACCGAGACATTCTTCTGCGGTAGATTGAATTGTATTCTTGATGTTCAACCAAGTTTGGTCAACGCTTTCCTCCAAAGGGTTTTGCAAAGTTTCAAGTTTACATTTTATTTCATCTGTAAATTTCTCTTTGACTGTAATGTCTTGTAGGTTTTCTCTGTTATATGTTGGGTGTAATCTTTGTAATTTAGTATAGAAAGCTCTCTTAAGTTTTATTTTAAAGTTTGCTCCAACGAGGAAATGGTCACTGTGGCACTCAGCTCCTCTATAACTTCTGACTTGCTGTATGTTTGATGCATTTCTGTTGTTAATTAAAACGTGATCTATTTGATTATAGGTTCTCTTGTCACATGATTTCCAAGTTTGTTTGTATATATCCTTTCTTTGTAGTCTGGTACTGCTAATCTGCAGTCCTTTGGCTTCTGCCAGGTTGATGACTCTCCATCCATTATCATTTGAAGTTGTATGTAGGCTTTCCATACCGGCCACTTTTTTATTAGTTTGCTCTCTACCTATTTTTGCATTGAAGTCTCCCAGCACAATCAGGATGTCCTGTTTGGGGGTTTCTTCTATGACATCTTCCAGATCATTATAAAAGTCTTCTTTAATATCATCTTCTTTCTCTTCAATAGGTCCTTGTGACTATATCATTGAAAAAATAAAAGACTGTCCTCGCTGTGTAAAGTCACATGCTTTTCATTGAGTGATATTGAAAATTATTGAATATTATGCAAACGAAAATTTAATGAAAAAATAAAAGTTATGAAACGAAAAAAATATTTGTTTTGTTGGTTTATTCAGTGGAATGTTTGACATGTTTTTCCTTGTTTATTCTCGTCTTTCTGGCTGTCATGTTGTCATCTTTCATGGTGCGTGAGGTTGTTTCTTCATGTTGATTGTAGCTGTGGAATGGAAAAAACAAAGGATCTGCCAGAGGCAGCACAGAAAACACCACATAGAAACAAACCAAGATAACGCAAATTTTCTTTTTTTCATGTTTATTTTCACTTTATACATATTGTTCATTCACATAATTGTCTCCTGTGGGCTGTCATCTGAATTTGGTAGACATACATCTGACTGTCGGATACACATCTGGGGTTGGTCACACATAGGCGGTACATCATGCATCTGGGGTTGGTCACACATCTGTTTGGGTAGAGTCTTTTGACTTGGGTATCTTCGTTTAGTGCCCTTTTTGACTTGGACTTTCTTTCTTCGGTTAGTGTCTTGTTTACTGCTTGTAACAGGTTGCTGGCTGAGTCTATCAAAGTCTTTTAGGATCTCGCGATGCAGAGCTATCAACTGTTCATATTCTTGACGAGTAAATGTTGTGACGAAGTCCCCAGCTTCCTCTTCATCTTTTGCTTAAATTGGAGTAAATTCTTTTTAAAACCCTAATTATAGAAGAATTTAATTCCGTTTTTATTCCTATATATCTATGTATAGACAGTACATGGCTATAGTTTAAAGTAACTCCTATTTAATGTTATTACTTTAATATAAAGTAATACGGTACATTAAGATCGGGGGAGAGGCTGAATTTACAAAGTAGTGTACCCAGCCAAATCTATAAATTTGGCTACGACTATTTCACAATTTGGTCGGATAAATTAAAGGAAACGAACTCCCTGGCACGACCACTTCCGGTCAGGAGAAAAATAGCTAAACTCGTTCTTTCGCAATCTAGACGTCGGGGTAGAAACATGCTAGTCGCTAGGCTCTATAAAATACTTATAAAGTGTTAAGAGTTTTATCTTTGGCGCGTATTACGGCCATAAATATATTCAGATATATTAGAGAGATACCTAGAGCAGTGTTTGTACCTGACAAGTTCGGTCAGTAGATTAGAAGGATTTGACACCTTCAGCACCAAGCTTTAGATGTGCCAACCTGTGTGACATTGTGAAGCATCACTCACCATCTCACTTATGCCTACTAAATAGAGTTTACACTCATTGTGTAAGCCGGAGAACCAGAAGATAAGTGGCCAAACTTACCGTTGGCCACCACCACCATCATCATTCAACTCAAAATGTACTATAGGCCAAAGAGTGACGTCAATGATTAGACAGTCTAGTAGAGTCAACCCATAATAGTAGATATGCAATAGGATACAGGGAAGTGTATCCCTTTTATGTACAGGGCTGCCTCCAGTGGAGCACCCAAAGTGTTATCATATATTAAATGTTAATGTGATTTTAATTTTACAAACTCTAGTTGTTAACTAAGTAACCTTAGTCATAGTAGAATGAGAAGGTATGAAAGTTTGTCTCTTTTAAATATTTTACTCTGTCTTTCTCCGTGTCGGTGAGAGGGATATAGTTTTGGGGGCTCGAGCTTTTTATTTCAGGCACGTAGCTAGACAACCTTGGCAGACTGTCTGTATCAAACCAGTATAGTTATACGCCATTCCTGTCTGCCTGAACACTGCCAGAAGATTAGACTGGTTCTGGGACCTTTACTCTGTCTAGAATTACGAGCTATTCAGTCTTGTCTTCTCCAGTGACTTAATTTTCTATTCTTAGAAAGTCTATCTGCAGCACTTTGATAGATTCCTTATCATCGTAGCTGACGCTACGCTACAAATGTCATGCCCAAGGGAGCAGGAAACCTGTTCTCGGATTCACCAAAGAATCGACGGATGTGTAACTTGGTCATTCCTCTGTAGGATGAGACAAATACGGCCTTGACGCCATCTCCTACTGGTCTAACAATGTCACCATTACGAGTCAGGTAGACCCAGTTAGCTGTGTTGCGTTCTGTAGTCATCTTCAGAATGAGCTAATGGTACTCGAGTCGGGTTTATATACTAGGGTGTAACTGGTTATAGCGTCTCAGCTGCATTACGTATGGCATGACTAGGCGAAGTACTAGCCGATCGTTGACCCATTGTGTGCTTGAAAAAGGTTGGAGAATGCGGGTCATGCTCGCTCCACGGCTTTTCATGATGATGAAATAGATGGCGTAGAGACCACAGGCGTTGCTTAACACATCTTGTAAGACACGGGTATTGTACATGAGCGGTGTATGAATGATGGTCAATAAAATTGTACAGGTCACTGTGTAAGGGTGGTAGTCCAAATGAGTCAAAGTACTCGCATTTACCTGACCCGTCATAGTACATGGCGACCCAGTGGGAACCTGGTTTATAGCTAGGGTCAGTGTTTAAAATAAAAAACCCTGGGTTGCTCCTATCTAGATGTCGTGGTAGCTGATCTCGAGCGCACACTCTGACCTGTAGTCGACGAACATACGTATCACCTAGTAGTATTCTGGTGATCTGTTACGTATTCATTATGAAACGTAATCTGTTAGCACTTGTCTGGTCTTGGAAACTTCAATTATCCCATCGTGCTCGGCGTAGACGATGACTTGTGTGGCTCTGGGGTGGGTGTGTTGAACTTAAATTCCAGTGTTAAAGGCCCCATCCTCGGCATCTCAAACTGGTCTCCATCTAGTAAAGTGGGACTCAGATCAAAGGCGTACAGCGTATAGCCATACTTGAATTGATTATAGTCAATTGAGTTGCCGGCGTCTTTGCCCACTAGACCCATGGCTAGGTTAGTACCAAAATAAGCCCGTACGTATTGATTGCGCTCAAAGTCCATGGTCAGGCGTATGCTGGTGGCAGCTCGACCGTCGACGGTTACGTTCAGGTACGTCAAACCAAAAGTTTGAAAATTATACGGGTTATAACTGTAGGAACCATTGAAAGCTGCTGATGTGACAAGTCCAATCACGACACGAGTGAATGTTTGACTCATAAACAAATTGTCTTGAGTGTGAGATAGCATTCCCTGGGGGATAGCTAATGTTTTTAGCACCACACGCTTGAACGGGAATTTTGCGTTGGCTCTCAGCAAGGCTTTCTCGTGGGCAAGCGCGATGGCTGGATTCAGTCTGGCTTTACGAACCACCAGCGTGGCATGGGTTATAATAGATGAATAACCAAGCGCCCCATCAGGGGCCAAGAGGTTAAAGGTGGCCTTGGATGGGGTCACCTTAATTTTCACATCCACACCGTTTATCATGTAGCGATCTTGCACAAAAATGTCGGCGTGTAGTCGACCCATCATATCTATTTCTTGACTCTCACTGGCTAGTTGACGTCGTGTTCTTAGCCCCTTGTTGTTTTTCGCCTTGCGTGTCATCGAGGAATTTAGCCGTGTCATAGTAATAGAGGGCGGCTGAGAGATGACTCTTTTTGGCTTCTTCCCCATGGTTCAAAGTTGCTTCCAAGTAGGCTCTATACGGATACGTATTTTCACTGAGGGTGAATAGCGTGTCGTTGAGTGAGACGTCCACTTGAGAAAATAAACTGTGCAGATAATAGTTGGCGGGCGCGACCTCGGCCGTGGGTGGTAGTTTGTCACCATTAGGTAATGTAACTTTAGCTCTGATGTGTAAGAAAGTGTTAAACAGATCCAGATACTCTTCACTGGCACCAGAGATGGCAAATTCTATAGGTGCACCGGGTGCTAGCGAGGCTAAAGGGTGTATCTCCAGAAATTGTCCCTCTTCCACGGCGGTCTGCGTGGGTGGTACACTAAATAGATCCAGACCAGAATGAAGACACTCACAGAAATGAGGGTGAATCAAAGCCATTATGCAAAGATATCCGAGTGCTGGTGTTTCTTCTTATGAGCTCGACGATGTGCGGGGGCTAGTTTTATACGTTTACTGGGCTCACCAGGTGGCGCTGCGCGTCTATTTCTTCTGACACCACTACCTGATTGGCTAACGTGGTTGACAGCTCCTTGCAGTAGACGCTGACCGGCTTGCTTGGCGTGTTCTTTGAAGGAATCCCCAACATTCCTACCAGCCAAAGCATCTTGGGCCACTCGCAGACCCGTCCCGAGACCTTCTCTGAGTAGGGCCTTACCACCGGTCTTTAGCCAGGGTAGAATCGTGCGGCCGAGTCCACTGAAGAAACTGGCATGCCATGTCCAGCTTGATTACAGTAAAAGTCCTCATAGAGTCTGGGATTTCGACGTAGCGCCACGTATTTCATTATTCTAGGTCTTATCTCCTCCGAATTCGAAAATGTAACGTCAGCACAGAAGTCCCGGAAGTGAATGAGTTATTTGTACCCGTATCGGTGGTTAAAAGGATTTCCACCGTGTCGAAGGAGTACCGACTCAGCGGCACGTAATGAGGTTTGTCATAGGCGCGATACACGGAAGCCGACAGCTGACTCATGATAGGAACCGTCCTCAGTAATGGAACCATGACGTCTCCGACTGGTCTCGCCGCTATGAGATCGCAGTAGACGTAGATATTTAGGTCTATCGCCAGTTGGCCTTCCATTAATGGGTTGGTGTGTGATATCTTCGATGAGTGAAGTCCTAATATCTCTTTCAGCTTTTCGCTAAACATAGCCACGGCCCCCGGTTCGAATTTTCACGATGACTTTCTTTGAGGTATTGTCGAAAAAGAATCTGACTCGCGTCTGATCATCCACCTCCGACTCTTTTATTATTCGATTCAGCTCCGCTATAAACGCGGCTGGTGAGCTGTATAGGCCTGGGGGACACAGTTTTCTGGAATTTCATCTGGTGGGTGAGTTGTATCTTATCCACACTTCATGCTCTAGCACATTGCAGTAGTAGTTGGGAAATTGAATTTCGGCCAAACCCACTTCGTAGTGTTGATTCACCTCAATAGTCTGCGGTAACTTGACGAAATAGTGACCTGGAGTGTTCTTGGGAAACATGTTCGGCGAAGCATTGCTCGGTAATGTCACGTAGAAACTCATATTTTAGGGCTTGGTAGCATGTAACCCAGACAGCTGCTTAGCAAAGCGATCCACAACTTGCCCTCGGCTGCGTCGACGCTGTCTCGAGTCAGATTGAATAGTGATACGGCAATGACGGTGTATATAACGACCAGTTGACAGAAGAAGACAATTTCTAGTCGCGGCATTCGACGTCCAAACATGCACCAGACCGAATTTCTTTCACCTTCTGTGGTATTTTGTGAGTTGGTTTCATCCATTAGTATCTGGTTAGGTCTGAGACCCAACTGTTGAATGACTTGGGATACCCGAACCACTTGACTAAGTACTCTTTACCACCTCGTCTGGGTCGTTCTTGTAAGACTGATTCGACTCGATACACTTGTTTGTCTCCGACGAGTTGTATTTCTTCTCGGTAGAATGAGCCTTGAAGCTCTTCACCCGAATCGTCTTTTAGCACATACGTAACCGGACTGGTCTGGTTAATACGACTGATGGTAAACAGTTCTTCTGTCCATGAGGGCGTATACCCCTTTTTAAAAGGTTGTTTGGGTTGAGCCAGCCGGACTCGATTGCCCGGTGTAAAATACACTTTTCTATGGAAAGTCTTCTGGTACAGGTTATTCCACACCTCGTTTTGATTCGTATAGTTGACTTGCGTGGGCGCCATGTGAATACTTCTGTGATACGACCCGTTGTAGTTGCGGATCAGTTTATCTATCACGTCGACGTAGCGAAGTTTATTGGTCTTGGTGAAATAGCGCCACATTTTTTCTTTCAGGGTTCGATTGAATCTTTCCACTATGGCGGCTTTCACGTCTTTGTTCTCACTAGTGAAGAAATGCACACCTCGATCTTTCAGAAATTTTAAAAAAGTCCGGTTGACAAATTCCGATCCTTTATCAGTCTGAAAATTTATCGGTTGTCCTATCGACAAAAATTTTACTCACGGCGTCCACTAGCTCTTTCCCCGTTTTCTTCTTGATCGGGATGGCCCAGGCATATTTACTAAACACATCGAGGCAAGTCACTAGGTACGACATCCCACCATTGTACCTTTGTAATTTTCTCATATCTATCAGGTCGGCTTGAAATTGTTGATTTATACCACCGGTTATGGTTTGACGTCTCTGGAAGCGACGATGGATCGGTTTATGTAATGTATACGTATCCTGATGTCGTAGCCAAGTCTCTATATTCTTCAATTTAGTATTTCGTTTTAGAGCGGTGGCGCCGCCGTAGGCTCCGGGTTTCTGAGGGTCGTAGTAATATTTTCTTAATTTTGAGGCCATTTTTCCCACTTGGGTGTAGGTATCCTCTTCTTTTTGCTTCGCCTGAGTCTGTAAGGTGGTGTCTCGACTGCTTTGGACTCGACTACTTGACTGTTAGTGGGTTCAATAAGTGGTGGCTGAGGTTTAGCCAGCGTCGGTTGAAGCGGTGTCTCGACGACTGAAGGTGGTAAAGGGCTGACTTCGGGTTTTTGTTCCTTGATATCCACTGTTCCTATAGGCTTATGTATGTACTGCTCAAGTCGATTCAGATACCGCTGCAAAGTCTGTTGATACACTCGGGCTTTTTCCCGAGGTGGTAGATCTTCGTTCTCCAGGACATGTTGCATTTGTTGATCCAGGTCGCGCAAGTTATCTGTTAGTGTATCGGGTGGTACGTAGGGTTTTTCCAGCATCCGAGGATCGATCAAGATCATTTTCTTCATTATAAGCCCACGATGCCTTTCAGTACGTTGAGAATAGGACCTAATAAAGCGCCTATGAATCCACCTTGCTGTAAGATGTTTCCTTTTCTTGATAGATAGCTTCTTACGAGTGAGCGCTCTCAGACTGTTCTTGTGCTGCCGCAAACGTCTCTTCTGAACCGGCGTCAGTGGAACATTACCTTTTAACACATTGTGACAACACTCACAAATTGATTGGACGAGATCTGGGGATGCCGATTTAATTACGGCTTTAGCGTCAGTCGGCTTCGCCTCGCCCAGAAATCGCAGCATGGCTCCGTGCCGTTTTATTCGATGGGCCATGTTATTTAGGCACGTAGACGACTTGACGTTGATCTGGAAAAATATGACTTCGTAAGCGGAGCTGATCCGGTGTTTCCTGTCGAAGGTCAAACAGCAAATAACCGTGTGGAACCACTGTCGCGTCCTTAAAACTTTCTTGGACATATGACACGCGGCCTGGATACATCTGTTTGGCCAGGTTGGTAATCTGAGACCCGTCACGTGGATTTTTAAATACCACTAGGTAATGCGAATTCAAACTAATAGTTCTCTGCTCTTTATTCTTCCCAAAGAGATTCTGGACTATATACATGACACTAAGGTTGCGATGATGACTGCCTTTCGTAAAAAGCTTAGTCACCCTATCATCTGTCTCGGACACTAGGTCATCTATTACCACTAGACGACGTCTATCACCTGTCCACTGTTCCATATCCGGTAAGCCTTCGTTAAATGTAATGCCTTTCATAGTCTCATACATGGATTGCCATTCTCCGTAGCACCATATAATCTCCTCTGGAATCGGATCGACCATGTCTGATAAATGAGAAAGAAACTTTTGCACAAAGACGGATTTTCCGCATCCTGTTGGACCCGCAATCAAAGCCGTAAAAGGATGTTTCCATCTCGGATCCATGACTAATAATAATCACCTATCCACCTAAATATGTATTTTATGGGATCCCGCCACCGCCGCGACCGCCGCCCGTGTGGCCGGGGACCGGAAGTGACAACCGGATCCAAGAACATAACCGCCAAGTTCAAATATCTGGGTCATTTGCGGGCCGTTTTCAATCTGGTGCTATACCCTGCGTATAGTAAAAAATGACGTCATCGATGACGTATTGCACCATAAATGCTAAGTAAATACAACATTGTATACTACTACTGACTCTCCCTACCTAGAAGTAAATACCTGGATGGCGTGGCCACGTGGCATGGTCGAGACAGAAACACGGAGCTGATCCACGACTCTGGTGATCGAGTGAGATGGCAAAACATGACCGCCCACGCTTACCGGCATGGCACATGATGGATGGATGGAAGTTTGGGTAGACCGTATATCTGAGGAGTTGTGGTGTGAGCGTGACTGGATCTCTTTTCTCATTTATGCATCCAGGTCCTCCGACTTGTATACTTTTTGAATTTAGATTCATCTGATAATATCGCTTCCATTTTACTCTGGTAGTCTGACATGTCCAGGACATGTCTGTTTAGAGGGTGTTGTGCGATACTGATGTTCTAAATCTACCAGTTTGACCTTCAGCCACCCGACCGACTCAGCAGAAGTAGGTGATAATTTAGAGACTTGATCAAACAACATTTCAAACTGTGCTTGCGACTCAACACAGTTGATGTGTTTGGGCTTTATGCAGAATTTTAATCCGTTTGCAAGGGCCTCAGTTTCAATATTGTTCAGTGCGTACAACGATAAATTTCTTACATACTTCTCTGGGTTGTCTAGTACTGACGTTGTTACCTTTTCAGTACTTAGTGATTAGCTGAGGCGAGCATTCTCTGCGATTTTCACCTTGTACACTGTTTTTGTGCAGAATTTAGTGAACTTCAAGTAGCCGTACAAGCTCAATTCTTTGGTGACGTAATAGGCAGAACTGTGTGTGCGCTTGAGGTTAGCCAGCTGGGACAAGGTTTCCAAGAGACTTGGACTGGGTTTCCAAGAGAAAGTTGATGAAAGAAATAAAGAGGAGGCAAGTTAAATATTTCGGCCACGTTAAAAGACATGATATTCTTATAAAAACCATACTGGAAGGTAAGGTTGAGGGCAAGTGAGAAAAGAGGTAGACAACGATAGTACAAGTGGATAACATTAAGAGATCCACAACATCGATCGCCATGTGCTGGACCAATTAGCAGGTAGTTACCACAGACCAATCAAGCTTGTAATGAATATGGAGTATGTTCCACAGGAACAAAAGCCCTTGCCCCGCTGGAATTACAAATGAGCAGATTGAGACAGATTTGCCATGCTAACAGACAAATATTGTGAAAACATAAATACACGATATGGCAACATAAAGCAAATGGTGGAAAGTCTAAACAGAGCGATAATACAGGCAGCCACTGAGTCCATTCCTAGAAGAGCGAGGAAAAATTACAAACCATACTGGACTGAAGAACTACAAAGTTTGGAGGACAAAGTTGAAGATGCCAGGAAGACAGCAGAGAGAGAACAAACAATTGAAGCGAATATCTCTCTCAAAGCCATCTCAGCAAAATATAAAAGAACAGTAAATCAAACAACAAGAGATTGTTGGAGGGAAAAAACAGAAAACCTGAATTTTGACAGGGATGGAAACAAACTATGGAAACTAGTGAAAGCCATGAACAATGAAGGACCTAGAAACAAACAAATAACAATTAAACAAGAAAATGCCTTGCTTACAGGAAAAAAGGCTGCAAATGCACAAATGGAACACTATGCAAATGCAAACCACATTGATATTACAACCGAACAGAAGAAAGCAATCAAAGACAAACAGATACATCATAGAAATACAGAGACAGCAGCAGAATATATGATGGCAAATCTAACAATGGAAGAAATGGAACAGGCAATGAATACCCTAAAAAAGAAGAAATCACCAGGAAAGGATGGAATCACAAATGAAATGCTAATAGGACTAGGCACCAAGGCAAAGAAGAAACTACTAGCAGTCCTAAATAACAGCTGGAAGAGTGGAATAGTCCCACAGGCATGGAAAGAAGCTATACTAATGCCAGTCCCAAAGAAAGGAAAAGACCTGGAAGAACCAAATGGCTATCGACCTATCAGTCTACTTAGCTGTGTAGGAAAATTAATGGAACGCATTATCAATGGCAGGCTAACATGGCATCTGGAAGAAAACAAACTCTTAACACCACACCAAGCAGGATTCAGAAAGTACAGATCCACTGAAGATCAAATAACCTATATAGCTCAAGAAATAGAGGATGCCTTCCAAGAGAAAAAGCACACACTAGCAGTCTGGATAGATTTAGAAAAAGCATTTGATAAAGTATGGAAAGAAGGACTGAAAGTAAAACTGCAAAACATGCATGTTTGTGGGAAAATGTATAAATGGATCAGCCACTACCTTGAGAACAGAACTTCCAGGACAAAAGTACAAGGACAAACAAGCAAAATGATGCTGTTGGAGCAAGGTGTCCCCCAAGGAGGAGTTCTTTCACCAACATTATTCCTAGCATATATAAATGACATCACAGAAAATTTTCCAGCCAGAGTACACACATCCTCCTTTGCAGATGACCTAGCCATATGGACATCTGAAGAATATATTAGTACAGTTAACAGCAGAATACAGCAAGCCTTATTAGCACTAGAGGACTGGTCAAAATCATGGCTAGTGAAGATAAGTGAGGAGAAAACAACATGCACAGTGTTCTCCCTCTCAAATAAAACTCAGCAACCTAAGCTGGTATTGAATGGAAAAATATTGCACCATGAAGAAAATCCAAACTATCTAGGAGTCACCTTTGATCGTCGCCTGACATGGAAGACACAGGTTGAGAAAAATCGAACAAGAGCAAGGCAAGGAATGGCAATCATGAAAAAGCTTGCTGGTACAACATGGGGAGCAGATGAGAAAGTTCTCAAGAAGTTATATACTGGACGGGTGAGGCCAGTACTGGAATATGGCATTGCAGCTTGGGCAACAGCAGCTAAGCCAAACTTTAACAAAATAAGTAGAGTCCAAAACCAAGGAATGCGAATCATAACTGGAAGTCTGAAGACAACGCCTATTAATGAACTAGAAAAGATCACTTGTTTACAACCAATGCAGGATAGAAGAGATAGCAGAGCCCAGCAACAAGCAGAAAAATTTAGAAGATTGACAGACCACCCTATGTACAACAGATTTAATGGTTTTGGAAAGGGAAGACTGAAGCGTAGCAACTTTGTAGAAACTGCAAAACGAAGGATTAGGGCAGATCCTATACTTAACATATCAACAGTCAAGCCCATTTGCAATGCACACAAGTTCCCAGCTTGGAGACAGCAGCAACTGCCTGAGATGATAGAAAACATTCCTGGTATTGAGAAAAAGAACACTCAGCATGAAACCGAAAGAAGAGAAATAACCCTAAACTACATAAAAGAACATTACCCAAGCAGGAATTGGACCCATGCATATGTTACAGGAGGTGGAATATCAAGGACAGGAAGATGTTATTTCCTATACTTAGGTGCTCAAAGACAAAGAAGCGCAACACTGACTTTTAATGGGCCAGAGAAGAAAAGGACAGTAAGGAGAAATAGAGAAAGAGCACTGTGTATATTCTCCTCTGTTAACAAGAAAAGGGGTAGAATTAGACAGATTCCAGGAGTTCTTAGGGCGGGGGATATACTGTTGTACACCCCAGACAGAAGATTACACTGCTGGACTGTAACAGGATCAATGAGTTTACACAACAAACTACAGACTAAACAAAACAAATTAAGAACAACAAAATGTCACTTTTATTAACAGAACTGCATGATTCGGTGACAAACAGGCATCCTGACATGTCACACAACTGACATATACAGAAATGGGAACCTATGTTCCCACAGTAATCACTGCTGCCTAACATCGCTATGCACATGACTAGGTACCCATCTCCACAAACCAACAAGGATGTCACAACAAAGAAACCTCAATGTAAACAACAACATAACAGCAGGTATGGACTCTCTATTGTTATCATCTCAGGACTCATGGACAGTCAGTACATACAGAAATGGGAATCTGAAATCCCACAGTTAGAGACAACTGCTGCCTAGTACTGACTACAGGGGCAGTCTCTAGATGACAGTGAGACTTCAATCATGTTCAGATGAGTCAAAGGGCACCCTCAATACCCACACAAGACATCCGCATCACATAGGCCGACTGGGACCAGATACAGCGAAGAGCCATAACATAACGAATAACAAAACTATAACCCTAACAGCAGAGATATAGTGGCATAAACAGGTATAAACAAATGGGTATACGAAAGGGGATGTGAGTGGCCTACGACATTAACCAGAGCTGGGGCTCAAGTTTGCTCTACAACAACCATGGCCAGGTGTCACTACCAAGAGTGGACTTACAAATTGCCAGTCGTTTTCATGGATTTCCTCGGTCCTTGTGTGTGGACCACACAAGCCAGTCTTGGTTAAATCTAAAGGCATTTGTGACTCCCTGCTCTGGTCCAGTGACTGGGGAGGGCTGGTTAAAGCCTCCGTATTTTATACTACAGCGATCTACATAATCGCTCCTTCGGCCACGGTTGTCTGGTTTGGAGAGACCGGGAAACTGACATGCGCCTCTATTTATCCTTGCTTCCAGAGCGGCTTCCCATCGTACCCCAGGGCACTGCAAGGGATGCTGGTATTGGTAGCATCATCAACATCATGTGTCGCGTCAGGCTATCACACATATACAGATGGATCCGCCAAAAATTCAATAGAGAATGGAGGAGGAGGAATTCTCCTAAATTTAAAAACATGGAGTGAAAAAAAACACATTCTTCTTCTTCGTTCATCCGGAGTTTTTTTCCGGACGTGATTGCGTTGTGCCTGTCCACAGCAGAGCTGCGTTCTTGCGCCGTTAGGCCGACACATCCGACTTCTGTGGGCATTTGTTGACCGGGTTAACCTTCCCGGGGGTTTCTTAGGACGTTTGGCTCTCACTGTTGTGGTGTTATCCCCCATCCCAGCTGGCCCATATAGAACAGCCAAAGACATCCTGGTCAGCCCTCAAGGGAAGGCAGGGGCAGACCATGGGCATTCCCCGCCATCCAAGGAGGCTTCCATACTTGCAGAGCCAACACACAGCGCTCTGGTACTGGGCTCACCCAAGGAATCGTCACGTCCTGCACATGGCTGCTTAGCCTCACTTCCGTATATTGGGCCTTCCATTCACCATAGGCTGTTCTTCCGGAAACCAGAAGTATGCAGTCTGCAGATTACATCCACACAGTGAGCTTTCGATTCGGACTTTCCACATAATGGATTTGCTATCCAAGCAATATTCCATTTCGTGCCACTGGGACACTTTTTCCACCTTTTATGAAGCCCACACAGTGAGCTTTTGGTTCGGACTTTCCACGTAATGGATTTGCTATCCAAGCAATATTCCATTTCATGCCTCTGGGGCGCTTTTGTAACCGACATACCTGTGGTATGAAGTGCGGCAGTCTAAATACTTCTTCATGCACCTTTAAATGTCAACCTGAATGTAGTTAAAGTAAGCTGCAGTCAACTTGAGCTTGTTGATATCTCCATAGAGCTTGTCCTCAAATGAAGCAGGTGTGGGCCAAAATATCTTTCTCTGTTCTGCATATATTGGGCACTCCTGCAGCAAATGTTTAGCTGTCATTTTACCAGTTCCACAATTGCATTCATCGGTATCTCCTATCTTTAGTTTATTGAACAAGTGGTATTTCAGCCTGTTATGTCCTGTGCGGAGTCTGAAGATTGCTACTTGTTCTCTTCGGTCGAGTTTGTAATATGCATCATCCTTCTGGTGACCTGGATGCTCTGATTCCCATTTGGTTCTATAAGTGCTTTTTATCAACCTCTTTGCCTCGTTATAGGTTATGTCTATGTCAGGCTGTGGTAGTCGTCCGCCCTCTTTTGCCAGTCTGTCAGCCTCTTCATTTCCAGGTATACTGCAATGTGATGGTATCCACTGTATTACAACTTTTTTGGATTTCTGGCATAGACCATGGAGTGCTGCTCTTAGGTCAGCTATTTCTGTGCTGTAATTGCTCTTCAGTATTGAGACAGCTGACTTTGCATCTGTAAAGATAGCTATTTGCGTCTCTTTATTTTCCTCCATCAAGAGCATTTCTGCTGCAGTTTTCAGAGCCTCTACCTCCGCTTTGAAGTTACTTGAAAACTTTCCAGTTGCCACTGAATGTGTTTTTTTCACTCCATTTTTTAAATTTAGGAGAATTCCTCCTCCTCTATTCTCTACTGAATTTTTGGCTGATCCATCTGTATATGCATGGGTCCAATTGCTGCTTGGGTAATGATCTTTTATGTAGTTTAGGGTTATTTCTCTTCTTTCGGTTTCATGCTGAGTGTTCTTTTTCTCAATACCAGGAATGTTTTCTATCATCTCAGGCTGTAGCTGCTGTCTCCAAGCTGGGAACTTGTCTGCATTGTAAATGGGTTTGACTGTTGATATGTTAAGTATGGGATCTGCCCTAATCTTTCGTTTTGCAGTTTCTACAAAGTTGCTACGCTTCAGTCTTCCCTTTCCAAACCACTAAACCTTTTATACATAGGGTGGTCTGTCAATCTTCTAAATTTTTCAGCTTATTGCTGGGCTCTGCTATCTCTTCTATCCTGCATTGGTTGTAAACAAGTGATCTTTTCTAGTTCATTAATAGGCGTTGTCTTCAGGCTTCCAGTTATGATTCGCATTCCTTGATTTTGGACTCTGCTTATTTTGTTAAAGTTTGACTTAGCTGCTGTTGCCCAAGCTGCAATGTCATATTCCAGTACTGGCCTCACCCGTCCAGTATATAACTTCTTGAGAACTGTCTCATCTGCTCCCCACGTTGTACCAGCAAGCTTTTTCATGATTGCCATTCTTTGCCTTGCTCTTGTTCGATTTTTCTCAACCTGTGTCTTCCATGTCAGGCGACGATCAAAGGTGACTCCTAGATAGTTTGGATTTTCTTCATGGCGCAATATTTTTCCATTCAATACCAGCTTAGGTTGCTGAGTTTTAGTTGAGAGGGAGAATACTGTGCATGTTGTTTTCTCCTCACTTATCTTCACTAGCCATGATTTTGACCAGTCCTCTAGCGCTAATAGGGCTTGCTGTATTCTGCTGTTAGCTGTACTAATATATTCTTCAGATGTCCATATGGCTAGGTCATCTGCAAAGGATGATGTGTGTACTCTGGCTGGAAAATTTTCCGTGATGTCGTTTATATATGCTAGGAATAATGTTGGTGAAAGAACTCCTCCTTGGGGGACACCTAGCTCCAACAGCATCATTTTGCTGGTTTGTCCTTGTACTGTTGTCCTGGCAGTTCTGTTCTCAAGGTAGTGGCTGATCCATTTGTACATTTTCCCACAAACATGCATTTTTTGCAGTTTTACTTTCAGTCCTTCCTTCCATACTTTATCAAATGCTTTTTCTAAATCTATCCAGACCGCTAGTGTGTGCTTTTTCTCTTGGAAGGCATCCTCTATTTCCTGAGCTATATAGGTTATTTGATCTTCAGTGGATCTGTACTTTCTGAATCCTGCTTGGTGAGGTGTTAAGAGTTGGTTTTCTTCCAGATGCCATGTTAGCCTGCCATTGATAATGCGTTCCATTAATTTTCCTACACAGCTAAGAAGACTGATAGGTCGATTGTGAGAAAACGCGTTTATCTGTCTTAGGTCGTAAAGATCCCGCACTATGTTGGCGCGTCATCGGGGGACTTTCCCAGCTAAAAATAGACTGAGGGAAGCCGATGGAGGAATTGCTATCTAGAATCTTCTCGAAACACCGGAATTCGAGTGACCCGTGATGCTGGGTATCGCTCTAAATTCTCGTGCAGAGAGATCTAGAAACTCTAGGCGGGGAATGACGGTTTCCCGAGAAAGTGTCTTTTCTCAAGAAGCACTCGCTTCTAGTGCGCATTGAGTGGGCACGAAGCGGGAAATTGGCTAAACCAGTGATTCACTTACTTTTGCTCGAAGAGAACAGACGCAGGCCTGATGTGAGCCATTTTTGTGTTGCGTCTCACCTCAACCATGATTCGGCTGACTGTTATGGAAAGGAAGCTGAGAAGCCCTTGAACAGTTCTGAAGCTGACTGGAAATCTGGTTTTTCACCATTCAGGTAGATATTTGTTTAAATCATTTAACTTTGTACGTGTGTTCCACACGCCATTGTTCTAACCTCATTACCTATGCGGATGTCCTTGCATACTAATTAGCAAACCGATCGATAACGCAGGAGACAGTTAAGTGTGGGTTTGTTTACTGTGTGCTCGCGAATCAGCTGTTAGGAACGCCGGAATGTGATGTGGGCGATTTGGGTTCCAAATATATGTACCATATATTGCCAATCGTTGCATCTATTAGGTTGCTGTGTTAGAATAAAACATAGTTACTTGTGCCGGATGGAAACTTAGATTATGTCAGTCAGTTGATGAAGCCAGAAGAACGGTTAGAAAACCAGGTAAGTTGGTAGGTGGAGATTCAGACAAAATTGTGCTTAGTTATTAAGTAAAGGAAGAACTTAGTTCTGTGCCACCAGGAGTGATGTAACTATTGTGTAATAACTTAATAGTGAATTCATTGTGTGGAACACGGGATTTATGTGGTAAGGTAAGAGTGCTTTAATGATATATATATATATATATATATATATATATATATATATATATATATATATATATATATATATATATATATATATATATATATATATATATATGATGTGACATTGTGTGTATATATATTAGGTCATGGCATGTGATACTTCCTGGGGTAATTCCGAACGCCGAATAGCTAGACGCGTGATAACACTGCGTGCCGTCGCGATATAAATATGCGTTCTGAAATCTTGACTAAGCTATCTTTGTCTTTCATACTGGCGCTAGTGCGAGTGAATGCTAAGGTGCTGGAAGTATGGAAGGATGCGAGGAGGCTGTAAGAGACTGGGGAAATATAGGATATGGGGGAAGTGAAAGCAAGTTATGAAAGTATTGGTTGGTAGGCCAAACCAACGATGAAGTTCGGTCCAGGCCAAGGCTAAACCACTTGGGAGGACAGAACTGGAACATTACCCTTGGAACATGTGGGGAACATGTATTCTCAAGAAGGCTTATTGACTCTAAGGCAGAGTCTGATAAGAAGAGTTTGCTATGGCGTGGGCAGGTGGTCCCACCAGCAAACAGGCTTGTGTACATAGTGGATGTGATCATGTCCTATTCCTATATCCCGAGGGATGGTATATTGATCAAGATTGTGTATTAATGTACATTGATGATGTTAGGAACGAGTCCAGGGACTCTTTACCTAGTTGTTTAGTTCGATTAAATTAGAACTATAATAACAGCCTTGTATCACTACTGACGTTAGCGACGACTGGTAGATGATTAGGGATAGGGGAGACCTACGATCAGACTCGTCATTCTGATTTCTTGCTCTGTTTGACGGGCTGTTCTGTGAGGCCAGCTGACATTTGGGAACCCATGCTTTACTACTCTCCATATAGAGATAATGCTTTGGTTATATGCATAACTAAGTAGCATGACTGAGGGTTGAGTAGTTATGGGTAGGATGCATGTGGACTAATGTTTGGGCCAGTATACTCTCACCGGTCGCTCTTCCTTTTCAGGAGTTTGCCTGTTGAGGAACCAGTCAACTATAATTGTTGTTGGCAGGAAACCACTTCGTGTGACACAGCGAAGGGTTCAGTTCTTTACTTATCACGCCAGACTCAACCACACCATGTACCCAATGTGATTCACCATGCGTGAAGTTTGCATCAAGAAATACAAATGCCCTGAAGGTGCACGTGTGGGAAGTGATGGTTTGTGATGTTTTTCGATAATAGAAGATACTCTGTTTCTGCCAGGAACATTTCAGCATTTTGAGTAATCATGCTCAACGAAAGGAAACACCTGACCGTATATCTTGACGGTGGTTCTGCCTAAACGCAGAAGTAACTGATCTTCAGACACTTGAATGGTTCTTTGGACAGCTCTAGTGGCAGGTCTTGAGAAGAACGACACCAGCTATGGACTTGTGGCAAGTGTTACCCGGTGGAAGGGACTATTGATTATAGTCCAACCTGAATTGTTTCCGTGAAATAGATGTCTGATTCTAATAATGTACTGTTTCAGTATGAAGATTATAAACTGTGTTCGAGTAGGACTCAGTAACAGTTCAGTAGCCATATCTGATTCTACAAGCAGTGTGACTGTAAGAGACCATTGAATTGGTCATTGACATTTTTCCATCCATGTTCCTGTGATGTGATGAAGGGACCATTGAATTGGTCATTGACATATCCGTTCTGCAGTGAGACTGTGCTATGAGTGACAGACCATTCGATTGGTCAGTGACTATTTAAGTTCATCGAAGTAACGAATACTTGGAGTCAAGTCCAGGAGGATTGTCTCCCAACCGGTATTGTTCGAGAACTGTATTAACAGTGACTCCGTGGGAGTGATACAGATGCAGTTGGTCCAGTGAAGTGTGGTCCAGCAGTGACTCTATTGTTGTGGATCCACGCTCTGGAGACGGAGTGGTCTCCAAGGTTCTAGTCATCTCACTGGAAGGAAGCCGGGTGAGTGGCGGACCGACTGGACGGGACATCTCCATCCAATCTACTTCTCAACTCGATGAAGACAACTATATCTCTGATTCTGTCTCTACTCTATCTTCTATTTGTGTAAATAGATTATTCTATCAGGATGTTCATTTCAGTTCTATATTCTCAAGGGTAGAATAAACTTTATGTAAGTTGACTTGCTCTTTGTATAATGATTGAGTGTGGTCCCGGACGATGCCTAAGTGTTCATTGTTCCACAGGTGTAGGTAGTTAGTGGGGGTCTAGAATCTGGATGGGCTTGTAGACGTAATTAACTAATATGAGATCAACTACAGAGTAAAAATGTGTATCTGCTTGTCCAACCCCTGGGGCTAGAATACACGGGAGTGCCAGAGACACCTCGGGTGTGGTTCACTCTTACTACCCAAGGTGAACTCGTTACAGATAGCCATTTGGTTCTTCCAGGTTTTTTCCTTTCTTTGGGACTGGTATTAGTATAGCTTCCTTCCATGCCTGTGGGACTATTCCCCTCTTCCAGCTGTAATTTAGGACTGCTAGTAGTTTCTTTTTTGCCTTAGTGCCTAGTCCTATTAGCATTTCATTTGTGATTCCATCCTTTCCTGGTGATGTCTTCTTTTTTAGGGTATTCATTGCCTGTTCCATTTCTTCCATTGTTAGATTTGCCATTATATATTCTGCTGCTGTCTCTGTATATCTATGATGTATCTGTTTATCTTTGATTGCTTTCTTCTGTTCGGCTGTAATATCAATGTGGTTTGCACTGGCATAGTGTTCCATTAGTGCATTTGCAGCCTTTTTTCCTGTAAGCAAGGCATTTCCTTGTTTAATTGTTATTTGTTTGTTTCTAGGTCCTTCATTGTTCATGGCTTTCACTAGTTTCCATAGTTTGTTTCCATCCCTGTCAAAATTCAGGTTTTCTGTTTTTTTCCTCCAACAATCTCTTGTTGTTTGATTTACTGTTCGTTTATATTTTGCTGAGAGGCTTTGAGAGAGATGTTCGCTTCAGTTGTTTGTTCTCTCTCTGCGGTCTTCCTAGCATCTTCAACTTTGTCCTCCAAAATTTGTAGTTCCTCAGTCCAGTATGGTTTGTAATTTTTCCTCGCTCCTCTTGGAATAGACTCAGTGGCCGCCTGTATTATTGCTCTGTTTAGACTTTCCACCATTTGCTTTATGTTGCCATATCGTGTATTTATGTTTTCACAATATTTGTCTGTTAGTATGGCAAATCTGTCCCAATCTGCTCGTTTGTAATTCCAGCGAGGCAAAGGCTTTTGCTCCTGTGGAACATACTCCATATTTATTACAAGCTTGATTGGTCTGTGGTCACTACCTGCTAATTGGTCAAGCACATGGCGATCGATTTTGTGGAGGATGTCTCCTGTGCAGAAAGCTAAGTCTGGAGTAGAAGTGGTAATCCATCTTCTGGAGTAGAAGCTCGGTGTGTCATCCGCTTTGTTGAGTAGATGGAGATTTGAGTCTATTTCCAAGTCCTCCACTTCATCTCCTCTTTTGTCAGTATCTGGGTATCCCCATCTTTCTGAGCGGCTATTAAAGTCTCCGACAACAATGCAATTTGTGTCAGTTATTTCCATGTTTGAGAGTGTAAGATCCTTATCTGCCGGGCTATACAGATTGTAAATTCTTATTTTCATGTCCTTTATCATTATATCAACACCTATAATTTCCGTTTGGTTGTCAGAGATCACAGATACTTCGCTGCAAGGTATTGTATTTCGTGTAAGTATTACAACTCCTCCTCTGTGTCCTTTGCGGTCGAAACGTGTGACCTGATATCCCTCGACTGAAAATGTGCGATTGGCGTTGAGGTGTGTCTCTTGAATGCATGCCACATCTATTCTATCTTTATGAAGACGCTGTGTTAGGGAGGCTTTCTTGTTATAAACTCCTTCGGCATTCCATTGTAGTATGTTGAGAGTCCGGGGTGTTTGGTCAATAGCTCTTAACCTACTCCTCTGTGCCTTGACTCCACAGCACAGGGAAGGTGACCACCAGTAGTCATGGGTGGACCCCCTCGAGGCAGGGGGCCCGGCACTATCACCACCTGATGGGACTTCACGGGATTAGCACCATAACGATTAATTTTCATCTGTGGCATCATGAAATGATAAAGTTACGTTGCACTTCTTTGTCAAGCCTGTGGCTCAGTACATCCGATTTCGACAAGCATTTTTCGGGATGCTTTCCCTAGCCTTTGACTGTCCCCAGTCTACCTACAAGGCAGCAGGTTTGTGCGTCACTTCGTCTGGTCCCTCTCCCTTGACCTGTCCGACATGGGTGACCCTACCAGTAGCTGTGCTACCGTCGGCATAGCTCTTGGGATCATTGGAACGCTCAAGCCCTTCTACCTCGTCAAGGTGGACGCACGGCAGAGGGGAAAAACACATTCAATGGCAACTGGAAAATTTTCAAGTAACTTCAAAGCGGAGGTAGAGGCTCTGAAAACTGCAGCAGAAATGCTCCTGATGGAGGAAAATAAAGAGAAGCAAATAGCTATCTTCACAGATGCAAAGTCAGCTGTCTCAATACTCAAGAGCAATAACAGCACATAACTAGCTGACCTAAGAGCAGCACTCCATGGTCTATGCCAGAAATCCAAAAAAGTTGTAATACAGTGGATCCCATCACATTGCAGTATACCTGGAAACGAAGAGGCTGACAGACTGGCAAAAGAGGGCGGACGACTACCACAGCCTGACATAGACATAACCTATAATGAGGCAAAGAGGTTGATAAAAAGCACTTATAGAACCATATGGGAATCAGAGCATCCAGGCCATCAGAAGGATGATGCACATTACAAACTCGACCGAAGAGAACAAGTAGCAATCTTCAGACTCCGCACAGGACATAACAGGCTGAAATACCACTTGTTCAATAAACTAAAGATAGGAGATACCGATGAATGTAATTGTAGAACTGGAAAAATGACATCAAAACATTTGCTGCAGGATTGCCCAACGTATGCAGAACAGAGAAAGATATTTTGGCCCACACCTGCTTCATTTGAGGACAAGCTCTATGGAGATATCAACAAGCTCAAGTTGACCGCAGCTTACTTTAACTACATACAGGTTGACATTTAAAGGTGCATGAAGACCCAGAGGCATGAAATGGAATATTGCTTGGATAGCAAATCCATTATGTGGAAAGTCAAAATCGAAAGCTCGCTGTGTGGGCTTCATAAAAGGTGGAAAAGTGTCCTAGTGGCACGAAATGGAATATTGCTTGGATAGCAAATCCATTACGTGGAAAGTCTGAATCAAAAGCCCACTGTGTGGGCTTCATAAAAGGTGGAAAAGTGTCCTAGTGGCACGAAATGGAATATTGCTTGGATAGCAAATCCATTACATGGAAAGTCCGAATCGAAAGCTCACTGTGTGGATGTCATCTGCAGACTGCATACTTCTGGTTTCCGGAAGAACAGCCTATGGTGAACGGAAGGCCCAATATACGGAAGTGAGGCTTAGCAGCCATGTGCAGGACGTGACGATTCCTTGGGTGAGCCCAGTACCAGAGCGCTATGTATCGGCTCTGTAAGTATGGAAGCCTCCTTGGATGGCGGGGAATGCCCATGGTCTGCCCCTGCCTTCCCTTGAGGGCTGACCAGGATCTTTGGCTGTTCTATATGGGCCAGCTGGGATGGGGGATAACACCACAACAGTGAGAGTCAAACGTCCTAAGAAACCCCCGGGAAGGTTAACCCGGTCAACAAATGCCCGCAGAAGTCGGCCTAACGGCGCAAGAACGCAGCTCTGCTGTAAACAGGCACAACGCAATCACATCCGGAAAATACTCCGGATGAACGCAGAAGAAGAAGAAGAAACAGTTTTCTGCGATCAGCTTCTTGACAATAATATGTGTACAACTTCATAACGATGCTTTGAAGTGTACAAAATTTCACATTTAATCCCATTGAACAATATTCACACATTTCAATGTTAGCGATAAGTGGTAAGATTTAAAAAATAATAATAATAATAATAATCAGGTTTCTTGAAAGAACCCACATGACGACACCTCTGAACACTCCCAGTTTAAACAGCGCGGGGTTCTTGCCATAAGGCCAATCCCGTGAACCACGGAGAATATTCACCATTGAACACTGATTTTCTGGCTAATGGTGTAATACATTAAAAATTATGGACTTAATTAATCTCTGACCCGTAAATTATATACCGCATATAAACAAACATTGAAATCTGCTGTACAATCTCCAGAACAAAAATTGTTTTCTTGGGTGGACATGATGATAAGGTTATATGCTAAATCTCATAGCTTTCCCTCATGAGTGGTCTCGAGGTATGTTTAGTTAGTTAGTTAGTCGCAGTTCCAACTTCACAGCAACGGGTCATCCCCATTATGCCCCGTTCCTGTGCCAGTGAATATCACACAAAATGCACCCCACTGCCCAATGTGAAAAGTGGAAAAGACAGGAGTCTTGACAAACAACAGCCCGCACAGATACACTGTGCATAATGCCGCCGCCAGAATGTCAACACAAAAGTTATGGTGTCCGCCTCGAGTGCTGGAGGTCCCTGGTTCAGGCACCGGTGAGGACCGGGATTTATTTAAAAAATCCACCTGGACTTTAAGTAATAAAATTTCCCCTGGTCTCTGGGTAGTGAGATCGGACGCCCGTGTGTATTGTTGCGCACGTAAAAAATCCCTTGGCAGTTGGAAATCGAAAAAGAGTAGCATAACGGCGCTGCCCAGGCAAAATTTCGAGTTAAAAATCTACCCAAGTATTTCAGGATCCCCGCCGATGCAACGGAGTTCGTGCATTGAGCTGAGTTTCTCCAGACTCAGGTTTGAGTTAGGAGGAAAACGGAGCACTTATGAGTTAAACCGTGTGCCGTGATGTTGATCCAACGACTAAACGACTAAACCAGGGGTGGGCAAACTTTTCGTGCGGAGGGCCGCATTTACAAATGTAAAGCTGTTGGCGGGCCGCATATATATATATATATATATATATATATATATATATATATATATATATATATATATATATATATATATATATCCATTTTGTTTACAGCAACCTATCACTATAAGTAATTATTAATTATTTATAGGTTATTAAGCAGTATAAATAACTATTTATTGCAAATTTATTTTACTTACACACTTATACATTATATTTGACAATATGGACAAAAACGTTTACTAATTTGTTAACACGATTTTACAACTTGTTATTATAACAAATATTATTTATTATCTATCAATGGCTTTAATTTAGACACACAGCGACCACATTGTCACTACAGTTGTTGATTTCTAATGAGATGTATGTAACTGCTTGCAATTTTTGACAATATTCTTGAAATCTGGAGCAAGTTTACTTGAAATTCGCATGACAGCATGCAAGTTGCAGTCCGACAATAAAGACCTATTCTTAGATTTGTTGATCTTCAAGCAAGGGAATGCTTGTTCGAAAATGTATGTTGATCCAAATAATGATAAAAGTTTAGCTGCAAAGTTTTTCAAGTTGGGAAATGATTCTTGTGATAAAGATCCATAGAAATCCAGCAAACCATCTGTCTTGAATTTCTCTTTCAGGTCATGATCTGCTTGTAAGTCAAGCAGCTCCAACTGTATGTCCTCTGTGGCTGTATCAGCTTCTGCACTAAAAGGTCAATTGAGAATATTGAACTATGGCTCTAATTTCTTGAAATCTTGGAATCTCCATCCAAATTCTTCAATCAATGCATCTAATTGGGCTTTGTATTTTTCAGTCATTTTACCAGAAATGGTTTCTTGTTTCTGCAAAGGGAAGTGACAAAATATGTTTTCACTTGCTTGTCTGGAGAACAGTGAGAGTTTTGCCTGAAATGATTTTACATATACATACAATTCATGTACAAACACACCATTGCCCTGAAGTTTGACATTCAGTTCATTTAACTTTTCCATAATTTCAATGGCAAACATAAAGTCTAACTGCGACTCTTTATTGACTGTGGGGTGGTAAATATAATAAATTAGAATCAGGACAAGTTTCGCTAGGGATATTCAGTATGAATGGGGTCTAAATCCCAAACACGCCTTCTATAGGATTTAATATACTGGCTCGTAAAACCCCCAAGCATTGAACAAGGCAGAAAAGGGTGCAAGTTCAACTCTAACATAGAAGAAATGTTTCCCTATAGAAGGCTGGGAGATCCGGGAAGTTGTACCACAGACACCCGAGTACAAATCACTCTACCCAGAAGGTGTGTCTATGTGTAAGTGCCCCGCCCCACATTTAATCTCCCACATATATTTAAACAATGACAAGTATCCACTGTCATGCACATCCACCGTATAATACAACAGAGGGACAACAACCAATGTTAGACGCAACAACTGCATTACATGACAGAGGAAAACAGCCACTGTTAGACAAAACAGTACAATGACTCACTGTATAACATAACAGTAACCATAACTGGACTATAAACATCAATTTTGGAACAACAAGTTAACAATGAAGTAACTTCAAGGCTTGGTTAAACCAAACAAACAAACAACTGTATTGTGAAAACATTTGGGTCTTGGACAAACCCTGTTGGCTACAATATGGTGACATATACATGAAAGAAATTATTCATATTCAGGCAATGCACACAAAGTATACAACCACAACAGAAGTCCCCAAAAATCCCCCAAAAAGGTTCACATCAAATACCTGTGTCAAACACAAAACAAAGTAAATAATCCATACAAAGAAATAGATAAAGAAAATCTATCTAATCTGTCTCTAGAAATATCCTATGGGTCTGATGATGACTCCCTCTCCTTCAATATCCACTAGAAAAAAGTCTGGCCATAATCACACTCTCTATAATCCAGGGAAACAGCTGCTTTGCATATATCCACCTATTCAGAAAATTGGGGATTGCACACACACACACACACACGGAACTTTCACCGCTGGATCATATATCCAAAACGAATAACATGTCGGAGTAATCCATATGAATCCAAAGTGGATATACTGTAATCTCCCAAGTCACAGCTGCTAAGTACTGGGCTAGGAGCATTCCGGGATGGTATAACAGACAGATATGAGTCTGAAGCGTTCTGGCGTGGCGTGACACACAGGAGTCCATGTGATTGATTCGATCAGGATCAGGCACAAACACTTTCAGTATATCTTTGGATGAGGAGTGACATCACATAATCCATTAGAATTTCCTGACAGAACTAACTTGAATTGGGCATGAATATTCCAGCCCTTTTCTGGGTTAAGATGTAGGTTATTCTTTCTTCAGCTGAATATACGACTTGATTGACCGGGAGTTGGTATAGTGCTTGATTGTCCATGTCTTGGATATGATGGATGAGAAGATTCAAAGGAAGCTGGGAGGCCACAAAATCAGTTGGTAAATCCATACTGGTAAATGATGGTGAATTCCAGACTATCCATGAGCCTCTGGAATATGACAGTTGAACGTGGAATCAGGCGGTGACTTTTAGAAGAGGGTATATGCTGAAAACCATCTAGGCCAGGCATGCCTCATGTCTTTGCAGACATTGAAAAGATTAACACCATCTGTAAGTTCCCAGAGGTAGGGAATCCACTTCAGCATATTCAAAATCCCTTAATTATCCAGGCATTGACATTCAGGTTCAGGGTGTGTAGCAGTAACCAGCACTCTCTGTAGAATAGTAGGAGTAGGCTGATAACCCAGTTTCCTGCCTCTAAATCCAAATAAGTTGACTATAATCCAGTGCCAAGCATGGTGACTAGTGCCAATACTCCACCGCATCTCTAGCGCCTATGTAGTGAAGAAAAAAAACAGGGTCGATATACATTAGTAATACAACCCAAACTTCTGATAACAATGTATCATAATAAAACATACATTCCGATAACAGTGTATCATAATAAAATATATATTCTGAATCAAGTTATCATAATAAATATATATTCTGATATCAGTTATCATAATAAAGCTATACATTCTGATAACAGAAAAACTTGTTAGTCTTATTACTAAACATGTATGAAACTCTGCTAGTGGTATTACCCAACTCTCAAAGTAAAAACACAGAGCAGGGTGTCATTTCCACTCCTTTGAGATTAATATATATGATATATGCATACCAAATGAAATCTTATCCAGTCATTTATTACAGCATTATAAGCAGTAACAATCAGATATAAAAGGTAAAATACCATAAAAGACGAAATCATGGGAATCTTTCCATACACTTGAAGATCATGAGCATAAAAGGTAAAATACTCATAAAAGAGAAATCATGGGAATCTTTTCCCATACACTTGAGATTATGTATATCATACAACATGAAAATCCCATAACATCATTTATGAAGAAGACTACAAGACAATCCCACCTCTGTGTATTTACAACAATGTAAACCAAAAATTAACTCCTAAGTGCATGAAAAAGTCAAGCGAGAATATCTCTCTCTCTCTCTCTATCTAACAAACTATTAAAGTTGTACAGATAGTAATATTTTTCCATCATAAGGGCAGAAATACAAAATATGCACTCAGGAAAAAAACACTTTATAACACAGAGACCAGTTGTGAAAAATAAGCATATAGGAATAAAGTAAGTTCACAAAATCATCTCAGAAGGGTGACTCATAGTAAGATTATATTGTAAGCTTTATGAAGGCTGACTGGACAAAATGGCGAGGTCCAGGCTGCGTGAAGTAAACCAACCTTTCAATGAAAGCGATTCTCATAATTTTCACACACACAACTTCAATCATGATATTAGTTGCATCAAAGCATTTATCCTAATACATAACATGATATGTTTTATATAATATAATGCTCACCTAAAACGCAGAGAATAAGTGGCTATTAATTAACCCATTAACAATGGGTCACCCGCTGACTTGAAGAAAACATGGCGATTGACGAGACCGCTTTGTCTACCAAGCCTTTGTCTCGCTTAAGCCTTTGTTTCTGGGGCGCGGCCAATCACTCGCCTTAATTCAAACGAAAGTTCGTTTTGTTAATTCTCCCGTCGAAATTTTAATAGCCTCTACTCTTCAGGTAGCGTGTCCTAGCAACGTCTGCTGGAAAAGACTGAGGGATGATGACATATATGTCACATTGACAATGTTAGTATTAAAGTCACATGCAATGCCCTTCATCTCTAGCATCATCACTATTTCTTCTCTGAGTTCCCACACTCGTCTCAACACCTTGCCGAGACTCAGCCATCGAACATTGGTGTAGTTCAGGACATCAGAATGTTTAGTTTTCAAATCGTCAACTAATGACTTGAACTGTCTGTGATTAAGTCCTCTTGATCTGATGAGGTTGATGACACTGACAACTGGGTCAATAACATGCTTGATATTCAAAACAGTTTTACACATACTTTCTTGATGAATCACACAGCGAAAATGTAATAATGTGTGATCTGGATAATCTGCTTTAATCTTATCACTTATCAACTTTACCAGACCTACATTTTTCCGGTCAAAGCACGAGCTCCGTCAGTTGTAACACTTGCCATCTTGTTCCAAACCAACCCAGTTCTTTCAATACAGTTACTAACAGCATTGAATATATCATGGCCTGTGGTTGTGTCTTTGAGTGACTCAACACTCAGTAACTCTTCAGTGAGTTTGAAAGAAGTGTTTATTCCACGTATAAATATCAATAATTGGGCTGTATCATGTACATCGGTACTCTCATCCAATGCAAGAGAGTACCACAAAAATTATTTACTTGCATCTTGAAATGTATGCATCACATTGTCACTGATCTTGTCAACACGTCTGACCACAGTTCTCCTTGATAAAGTAATGTTGTCACATCTGTGTTTTTGTTCTGGACACATAATGTTTGCTGCATCTAGCAAACATTCCTAGATGAACTCACCATCAGATAATGGCTTATTCTGTTTTACAATTATGTGTGAATTCTGTGTAGCGGAAGACTAGCTTCAGTTGCAGCATCGTGAATTTAAGACTGTTTAGTGCAAACAGTTTGCTGTTTCTCCAAATATTTCCCCAATTCAAGGCATTTCCTTTCCTTATCTTCGGTCGTTAAATTTTGTTTGATAGTGTCTTTTTAAATTGTACTCCTTGAAGACAGCCACTGACTCACGACACAACAAGCAAACTGATTTGCTACCAACTTTGATAAAACAGTACTTAGTTGTCCATTCATCATTAAAAACCCGGAATTCATCTTCAATCCTACGTTTGTTATTGACACTCATCAAAACGGTACATGAAATTCTGTAAAATTCAACAAAATAACTTAAAAACGAATTTAAAAATTTTATTTCTAAATGCCCTCGCGGGCCGTATAAAATCACTTGGTGGGCCGTAGTTTGCCCGCCCCTGGACTAAACTAAACGACTAGTTTTCCCTCAGTTGGTTACTGAGATATGGATTTTTATATGGATGCAAATAAATGTGAAAGCACTATACTATAATAGGTATTGGCCAGTATAGAACCTGGCGCCTTGGAAACACCTCTACGTCCCACTGAATGAATGAATTCAAGCTCCATTACTTTGTGGTATTTTATATTGTTTACATTTCCACAGCTTTACCACATTTCCACCAAATTTTATTCATATTTTACATTCAATGATAATGACGTATTGGTCAAACAATAGAAACAGGAAATCAATCAACACGCGTACTAACTTGGACGGAAACGTGTCTGGGTGGACATGCGCACTCGCCCAGTACTGCAGATTGTTTAGACATGGCGGATAATGCAGTTCACACTGAACAAACTAGACTTGTCTTTTGGACGAAACCGAGTAAGTACAGTTATTTTACGGCTTCATCCCTATCAGACAGTTTCATTTAACACCATGCTTGTGATTCTTACTGAATAAAGTAGGTTAATACTATACATTTTAAACTAGGGTACTTCGTTTCGCGTACCTGGTACGGTACCATCAACACGAGTGTAGCAAAAAGTAAGCAATGATGTAGCATGAACTATGGCGATTTTAAATTTGAGTATTTACTAATGAGACCACCACAGTAGATAGGCCTTGAAAATCAAAATCTAATGGTACCTCAATGATGCCTGTATGTCACTTCCAAGTGAAGATATTCACATTTTTATGAAGGTGAGACGAGTTGCGATTTCTCATGCTCCTCACCCGATATTAATTATTATTATTATTACCGCTCTCCAGTGTGTCCATTACCTTCACCAGCAATCTGTGCGTGTCTGTGCGTGCGAGACGGTCTCAAATGGTCATATGAAAACTGACTTCAAAAATATGTTCCGTCGTGTTAAATGATTACAAAATAGTACAAGTATACCAATAAATTATTATTAATCTTTAAAATTGTATTCACTTTAACTTTAATTAGTAGTTCAAATTGCACGTTTTGAGTGTTACAAAGTGTAGCACAATCGACATGCGCAGCCGTCATGACCCATGGGTTTCCAATACACAAAGTCACATCTTCACAGAAAATCTGTTTTTCAACCACAATTCGAGCAAGTTTAGCGATTAAACTATACTGAATCAGGGGTGATATTTCATATGGCAATTAAAATTTACATTAAGCAAGGACATCTATTGGATCCATTGATTCCGATACGCGATCATTATGCTGCCTCTGTGGGATGCGCTCCCTGGCAGTCGCAGCTTGCACAGATCCATAGAGCACACTTTATTCACAAACTTCCAGTTTCTTAGTTCTATATAATATTTTAGTTCGTAATGTTTATTAGTTTGTATTATATCATCTTATAATTTTGTGAAAAAAGAAGTACCATGCCGGGAATAGAACCCTGGTCTCTCGCGTGACAGACGAATGCTTATGACCACGCTAGCGAGGATACAATGCTTGATCCACAAAGATTATTCATGTAGTCAAGCAGCTGTTTTGGGTTTCCCATTCACAAACGCACTCATCATGCATGCCATTTCCATTTTTCTCCGCATGCGAGGTCGCCTCAACCAAACGGGTCATAGGCGGATTATGAAAACTGACTTCAAAAATATGTTCTGTCATGTTAATTGATTAAAAAATAGTACAAGTATACAAGTAAATTATTAATAATCTTTAAACTTGTGTTCTCTTTAACTTTAGTAGGTCAAATTGCACGTTTTGAGTGTTGAAAAGTGAAAGTGTACATGTCGATACGTGCATGGGCAGTCGCCATGGCACATGGCCTTGCGTTTCCCCATTCACAAAGGCACGCTTCGCAAAAAATGTTGTTTTTCATCCTCAAATAAAGCTATTACAGCTATGAAACTTTCCAGATATATTTAAAATTGTATGCAGAATTCAAAAAATACATCTATAATTGATGCAATTCTATCAACAACGCCAGAATAGTGTTACAAAGTGCACATGCCAGTTGGATCGATATGCGCAAAGAACAAACACATGCCTTCGCAGAAAATGTTTTTCTCCACAATTAAAGCAAGTACAGTGATGAAACTGTCCAGATATATTTAAAATTGTGTGCAGAATTCAAAAATACATCTATAATTGATACGATTCTATCAACACCAAAAAAAAAAATTAATAACGGTAAGTATGAAATATATTCATATTTATATAAAAGGTCATAATGATTTTAACCAATCACTGTGCACGGAATATTAGGCAGACCTTTCCTGGAAAACCCAGGATGACGTTTGTTATTGTCACGTGAGATTTGAATGAAAGAATGTTTGGTAAATAGATAGCGTTTTCCGGGACAAGGTGAATCATGGTGGAATGACTCCGTATATCACTTCCGTTTTAATTTCAGGTAATGGGACGATGGAACACGCTATGAGTAGTGAAGTTACTAGTAAGTAGTGTTAGTAGTAGCATATATAGTCAATATTTAAACATTTGATATTTACGTATGAAACATTCACAGTTGGATACTGCTTGTCAAGACGAATCCAATGGTGTCTCAAAGAAGATTGTACGTCAATTCTAAGCGGAGTTATTAATATTTTTGTGTCTACAACCACGAAGTACAATGGAATCCTCAGTAAAATTAGCATAGCTGATCACGGCCCAATAAATGGGAGCTGAGAAATTCTGCCTTCTATTACTGTAGCTTGTTTATTTTTAAACGGACAACATAGTACCATATATAATTGCGTCCTAGGTGGTGAGGCCTAACTTGACATATTATCTATTTTTCGATAGGATGTGCCGTGACCTAATTAGTAATTAAAAATGGCCACCAATTGTTTATTATTCATTAAAAGTGTCGCATTGCTAACAAACCAGGCAAGATTATACTTTATTATGCGTCTTGGTAACAGGAAAGGTCGCTTACTTGCTTTCAACTCTACCCAATTGTCAGTGTCTCAGTTTCTCGTCTGGGTTATGACAGGAATGATTACACGTATAACCCTTAAAACCCGATCGGGCCGGATATTCGGCCTCGCAGTCGCCACAAGACACGGCCTCGCAGTTGCCACAAGACACTTTCCAAAAATACGAAACGGCAGAACATCGGCCCTGTTTGTAAGAACTGCTTTGATTGGTTAGCTTTTAATAGTACAGGCCAATCAAATGCTTCCTTGCAATCGTCAGCCATTTTAGCCTTCACGTGGCTTTGTGTAGTGTGATTCAAACAAGTGGATATTATTTTGTGCTGTTTTTTCCCGAAGTAACCCATTTTTTCGTGGATTTCTGAGTTCTAAAATGGCCAGCTTTGAACCCGAAGACGTACTAGCATTGACTAGCTCTGATAGTAGCGATTTTGTCAGTTCAGGACTGTCGGATAATGACTTTAGTGATACAGAAAGTACCCATGAGGATTTCAACCTCGTGTCCCCGTAGTTTTGTGTATTGTGAATAAAAAAAGATCGTTTTATCTATACCCTTTCATGGCAATGGCGGGACCAAAAAACATGTCACCAGTTGATAGCCAACCTATTACAAATGTCAATAGGGACTTCATAGTTGTTGTTTATTTAACCGTAAGTGTTTAAAATTATTCTGTAGTGGTGTAGGTATTCAATGAGGAAATTTTAGGTGAGTACCATTTAAAAAAAATATTTAGTACCAATTCATACACAGTGAAGTGGTATGAAATATTGTATTTTTCACAAAATAAAAATGAGGTCATCAAATTTGCGTAAACATGAACAAAACAACTTCAATCATACACAGAAATAAACTTTACTATATCCTCTTTAAGAATATATATACTTGTATATATCTATATAGGGTTCTAATATTTTTTTTTTGAATTTATAAAATTGTCATTTCTGTACTCAAAAAAAAAAATGGCTCCGTCTTCTTCAGAGGGAAACCTAAATTTGACCCAATGTTGTTCCGTCCTAAAAGGGATAAAGAATCGGTCAACACCGTCAGCATGTAATATTTGTTTACGTGAAATCCATACTAAGGCAATTCATAACTCAAGTTACAATATCTTATGGCAACATATAAAATAAATATCAGCAATGCACTCGTGCGCTCTTGTATCACAAGGTATCTCACACACAGCGCACAGGCTGTTCAATGCCACACTCTGTCCGCATTGGCAATCAGGTATTCGGTGCACTCTCTCTCACAAATCTCCCAAACACCTCCTTCAACACCTATCTAGTCCAGTCTGTCTGTTCTACTCTCGGTCGGTGGTCACGTGGTCTCTGACCTTGTGTTGTCTGTAATAGTCATGCTAAGTAGGATATCTCGTTGTACTGGATGTTGTCCTGCCCTTCACCCGTCTGTTTACGGCTGGTGTCTCAGGTCGTCTAGTCCAAGGTTGGGCTGTCATTCAAGGATGCTGTCCTGTCTCTAAACACCCATGTCCTGTCTATTAGTAGATGTCTAGTCCTATCCGCTCTACCCATGCTGTAACTATGTCCTGTCTCTGTCATATGTCCTCTCTTCCCTGTCCATGAGCCTCTGACACCAATCTTGCATTTAACTCTACCCAATCTTGCTTTCAACTCTACCAAATCTTGCTCTCAACTCTACCCGATCTTGCTTTTAACTCTAGTCTCTACTTGATCTTCCTCTCAACTCTACTTGATCTTGCTCTCAACTCTTCTCTACTTGATCTTGCTGTCAACTTGATTTGATGTTGCTCTCAACTCTACTTGATCTTTCTCTCAACTCGACTTGATCTTGCTCTCAACTCTGTCCTTCAAAATTTACTGTTGTTGTCATTTCCCATACAATTATTTGCCCATGCCAGAATGCCAAGAAGTCTGGCATGTTTATATATGATACATCTAAACATTGCATCTTCTCTCAACTCTACCTGGTCTTCCCATGTCTCTCTATCCTTCCAATTTTATCGTTATCTGACTGTTTCTTATGACATGTTCACATAATGTAGATGGCAATACTAATGTTAAAATCAACACAATCCATTAGTGAATTTAACCCTTTGCAGGGCAGACGTTTGTCCGTTTATTTTTTTAGCTCTGAACGGGCAAGTTTTCAGGTTCGGTAAAATTTTGGTTACGTTAGTAAAAACATCACGTCTAAAATATTAGTGAACAGATTTTTAGTGTAATAAAAAACAAAATGAAGGAAAATGCATGCAGATTATTTTACTCATGTGAATGAGTAATCCATTGTTGCTGGTAATCTACACATAAACACAAATATTTACAAAATGCAACATATTGTTTGTGATTGTCAGTCATTTATACGGCAATTTACAAATGAAGTGATTATTACCAAACGTTTGGTAATAATGTCCACACATGGGCAGAAACGGAGTGATTGAGTGTCGGAATCAATGGATCCAATAGATATCTTTGTTTACCGTGAAATTTATTTGCCAAATGAAATATCACTGTACGTAGTGTGTCCTTGTCGACAAATATCGTCTTTGTGAGGTTTGAAGAAAAAGAACTTGGAAGAACTTCGAGAGGTCGTCGCTGGAGCTACTGAGTTCATTCTCGGTGTAACACTGTTGGCACACGGCAGAAATATGTCTTCTCGCTTGTTAAACCTTGTTGTAACCGTGTCGCAGACAACCAGACAAATATCGTCTCAGTGAGGTTTAAAGAAAAAGACCTTGCAAACAAAAGACAGACAAGAAGAGAGAATAATAGTCTTCTGAAGCCAATCGATGGCGTTACTAAACGTCACATGATCGGCCGTTTGGGAATAATGTACAGGACTTTATTACCAAACGTTTGGTAATAAAGTCTCCCATTTACAAACACATTTTCAGAATCAGAATCACGTTCTTTAAAGTGCGACTCACGACTGCCAACGCTGATCACTGATATCTAGCACCGATTAATAGTCAACTTCGTGCCCTTCAATGTCACTTAAATTGAACTCAGCGAAATCTCCGTTATCACTTAAATTCAAAGTACACCCTTGCCAATGGTGGCCATGTTGTCAAGCTATTGGTGAAGCAGAAAGTAGACAATTGGAAGACTTGATCAAGATCGCGTTTTTACAATACTTAGTAATCATGAATGCTTTGGGACATTTTGCCCGTTCCTGGGTAAAAACGTTCTCGGATGTTTTGCCCAGTAAAGGGTTAACAGATTCAGTGCTATACAAAAAGTAGATTTCAACCAAACAAAAATGGATATATAGCTTGTGTGTCTGATACATACATAAAAGTGTCTATAACTTGTGTGGTATGCTTCTGATACATATATTAAAGTGTCTATAACTTGTGTGATATGTCTCTGATACATACATTAAAGTTTCTATAGCTTGTGTGATATGTCTCTAATAAAACATACACAAATTCCATTTTCTAGAGTTACCACAGAAAAATTCTATAGTTCCTGGGGTGATTGACAGTGGAAACATGTACCCACATGTAAGTGAAGGACTTACAAATAAAGTTAAAGCTGTTATGCCTGTTGTACAATGGACAGTTGAAGATGTGAATTCACAGAGTCCCAGGACACAATCATTAGGCAGCTCATCTGTAAGTACATTGTGTGTTAAGTAATAGACTCATATTTACCGAAGCATTGCTTGTTCCTTAGAACCAATTTTATCCTATGGCTATGCATCCTGGACTGTTAGTAAACAAGGAATAACCATCCCTCGAAACTTCAGAGGAGATTGCTGAACATTCTTCAGACATCCAGAATGGATAATCTAAACATTTCAAAAGACACAAAGACAGCATATCACATCACAAAGTGACAGTCGTCTATTTTTAGCCAGATTATGAGATGACAAAAGCTAGAACATTTCGTGACAATTGGACAGATTTGAGGAAAGAGAGATAGAGGAAGATGGAAGTGAAAATTTCATGGCATGGAGGAGTGGCTCATGAATTGATCCACATCATTGGAGGTCACAAAATGTGGAGAAGCGAGAAACATGGCTGCCCATTCCAGCCAAGGCACTTGATGATGATGACACTAGTTGTAAGCTCAGTATACACACAGGTTCATCTCCTGGTGTATATCAGTTCTGCACCTCCACCACCTCTTTCCTCCTCATAATTTTTTGCTCCTCCTCCTCCTCCTCCTCCTCTGAGATGCCTGGTCTAGCACAGGCAACAGTGATCATGACTCTCCAATCCTGTCTTCTGTGTGATATTGTGATGTTGTTTCTAATACTGTTGTGTTTGGACCAGTAGTTCCAGCTGTCTCTGTCTTCGCCTTCCTCTGTCTTCCTCCATCTTCCTTTGCCTTACTCCATCTTCCTCTGTCTTCTGTCTTCCTCTGCCTTCCTCTGCCCTTCTCTATCTTCCTCTGCTTTCTTCCACCTTCCTCTGCCTTCCTCAGTCTTCCTCCATCTTTCTCTGTCTTCTGTCTTCCTGTGCCTTCCTCTGCCCTTCTCTAACTTCCTTTGCCTTCCTCCATCTTTCTCTGTCTTTTATCTTCCTTTGTCTTCCTCTGCCTTCCTTTGCCCTTCTCCAACTTCCTCTGCTTTCCTCTGCCAATCTTGCCTAGTATTTTCTCGACACTACTGGTCAGAACAAACAATCCTGCAACAGCTGAGGATTGAACTCAGGCCACTGTCTGGGTGGGCAAGCACACTAACCAGTCTGTCTTCTGCTCCAGTTTCTGTCTGCGTGGGCAAGCACACTAACCAGTCTGTCTTCTGCTCCAGTTTCTGTGTACATATTGTAATGAGGTGTAGAATATTTAGTTGTGCAACGGCAAATCATGCACAGGGACGAGCGCCACTTCTGTCACATGGAAAGATACCTAATACTAAAGCTAATTTCATAAGAACTATTTTTTAGGCCACGTTATGCTACCAGCGTCAAACATGGATGCTTACTGCAACTGATGAGTGCAAAATCATAACTGCAGAGATGAGATGCCTTAGACGGAGCTGCGGGAGTAATAGTGAGAGATAGAATTAGGAATGAGGAAATTAGAAGACTAGGTCTGAAACCAGTCATGCACTTCATTAAAGAACAACAGATTAGTTTGGCCTCCTCACAAGCAAGCCCTGGTACCACCTGCCATAAAGAGCCACATTGATGAAATATAATGACGCAAGGGGAAGACCATATTAGGTGACTACCAGGCGGGTTTTAGACAAAACAGATTTGGATGCAGGAAAATGCAGGAATTTGGAATACCAAGGAAGTTAATCAACATGACCAGACTATGCATGGAATATACTTGCAATATAGTCTATATCTATAAAACACAATGTATGTATGTGTGTCCGTTCTTTATGCGTTCGCGAACGGTCCATCCGATTGAGATAAAATTTTCTACATGTTTTCTTTTCATTCCCGTGCAGCTAACTGTCAGTTTCTTAGTGTAGAATCAGCTATTTACTTACTAAAATTTAATTTTTGTAATTACATGACTTAACATAAGAAAAATTATATAAAGGGACATAACTTTTAGTAGCATTGCTATATCTTAGGTTAAGTCCCTTGGCTATAGATTAATACATACGTACATACATAGGGTAGGATCAGTGGTAAATAGCAAATTATCCCTAGATCAGGAAATCAACATCCGGATTGGTAAGGCAGCAACAACAATGAACAGGTTAAGAAAAAGAGTCTGGGAGAACAGGAAGCTTACTGCCAAAACAAAAGTCCTTGTCTATCAAGCCTGTGTCCTTAGTACTCTTCTCTATGGCAGTGAAACCTGGACAACTTACTCACACCAAGAGAACAATTTAAACAGCTTTCATATGCGGTGTCTGCGAAGAATTCTTGGTATTAAGTGGCAAGACAAAATCACAAATACTGAAGTATTGGAAAGATCAGGTTGTGTGACAGTTTATTCCATGCTCAGTCTTCGTAGACTTAGATGGATAGGACATCTTAGGAGGATGGATGATGGTAGAATACCAAAGGATATCTTTTTTGGTGAATTACAGATGGGTAAGAGATCTCAGGGTCGGCCTCTACTACGATACAAAGATGTGTGTAAGCGGGACATGATTGATACAGGCATTGATAATGCACATTGGGAGCAAGTCGCCGCTGAACGTGTTGCATGGAGGGCAAATATCAGAAATGGAATAAAGTCAAAGGAGAAAATTATTGCAGAAAAGTCACACACCAAGCGTTTGAGACGTAAGATGGTGCATGATGGTGGAAATGACCACGTGTTCACATGCACCCACTGTGAACGGACATTTACAGCGCAAATTGGCCTTATCAGTCACACTCGCTACCGCCATAGTTAAAAGTTATTATGCCTTTTTAAAGCACAAACTATCGTCTGTCAAGACGGCAAGGTGCCAATGGACATACATAGGTACATACATAGGTACATAGATTGATACATAGACAGACAGATCCCCGCCAGGGACTGGGCGAAGCCGGGCCGGGTCAGACAGACAGACAGTCGGGAACGGGAACTTATATGGCTACTTAATATGAATTAAATGAGATGCTCCCCATCAGGGGCTGGGCGAAGCTGGGCCGGGCCAGACAGACAGACAGTCGGGAACGGATATGACTACTTAATATGAATTAAATGAGATGCTCCCCATCAGGGGCTGGGCGAAGCCGGGCCGGGTCAGACAGTCGGGAACGGGAACTTATATGACTACTTAATATGAATTAAATGAGATGCTCCCCATCAGGGGCTGGGCGAAGCCGGGCATAGATAGATAGATAGATAGATAGATAGATAGATAGATAGATCGATCGATCCCCGCCAGGGCCTGGGCGAAGCCGGGCCGGGTCAGCTGGTAACACATAAAGGCAGGAAATCAGACCCTTTCTAAATAACATCTGGCTTGAAACAGGGTGATGCACTATCGCCGCTACTCTTCAATCTGGCTCTAGAGAAAGTTGTAAGGAAGATAAAGGAGGAATGTGATATTGGAGGAACATCCAAGCTGCTTGGTTATGCAGATGATATAGATATTATAGGGGAAAATGAACAAAAGACATTGGAAATATTGACTCACTTAATGGAAAAAGCCCAACAGATGGGGCTGGTTATCAACCAAGATAAGACAGAATATATGGTAATTTCAAGAAAGGGAATGGCTAAAAACTCTGGCCACATACAAATAGATAATATGACCATTAAAAGAACGGAAACATACACTTACCTGGGTACAATCTTCAACTGCTCCAACATCATAAGGGAAGAAATACAAACTAGAATCAATTCTGGAAATAAGATACTATGCACTACAACATCTACTAAAATCAAATGCACTATCTCGTAACACCAAAATCACAATATACAAAACACTGATCTGACCAGTTGTGTTTTATGGCTCTGGAACCTGGAGTATAATGAAAGGAGACAAAGCCTTGTTACAAACATTTGAGAACAAAGTTTTAAGACGCATCTTTGGACCCATTAGGGATACACAAAGTGGAGAGTGGAAAAGAAGAAGTAACAAAGACATTTATGATCTGTTTAAGTCCCCGCTAATCACTGGTATCATGAAGGCTAATAGACTACAATGGCTAGGGCATATAGAAAGAATGGAAGATAATAGGGAAACAAAACTCGCTTACACTCAGGAAATAAATGACCAGTAGACCCCGAGGTAGACCAAGAAGACGGTGAAGAAATAATATATATACAGACCTACAAGCTTTTGGAATCAACGACTGGCAAGAGAAGGTCAACCAGAGAGACGAATGGAGACGGATTGTATCTGCAGCATAGAACCTCAATGGCATTGAATGCTGAAGAAAAAGGGGAACACCACATAATAGATAGATAGAGTGATTTTATCAAGAACAACCTTAGAGAAATGAATACCAACTTACAAAGAGCATTAGAAAGAGCACATACAAGATCTTTACATCTCCCCCAACACTTCACTAGGGTAAATGGAGGAAGAGAAGAAGAAGAAAAAGTAGAATATCGGCATTTAGCATGCTATGGTTAAGTAGTCTAGAATATCTGTAGTTCAGTTTTGTAGTTTCAATATTTGTTTGTGTAAAATAATTTCTGGTATTTTTCAGATGTCCCAACATGTGTCAGACACAGCCATGTGCAAGCAGATTACTACAGCCGGTGGCCAGGGAGTTTCTGTGAGAAATCTGTGCGTGGAGGACAAGAAACCGGTGGCCAATCTGATCAAGGAACCAGCCAGTTTAAGTCGTGATTGTCACAGGTAGATTATTATGGGTAGTCCATTCATTCATTCATTCATTCAGTAGCATGTGATTTGCAGAACTTCGCTCCCATGATAACCATCCGGAAAATTTCTCGGTCATAAGCAAGATGTCCCGCGTCCGATAGACCCATTTTGAGATAATCTTCCATATCCTGCACCCATCTTCTCTTTGGCCTTCCTCTTCTCTTCCCAGGCATATACCCCTCCATGATTGTTCTCTCCAAACTTTCATGACATTTCAAGTGACCAAAATATTTCAATTTTCTTTTTATTCAGTTCTTGTTGTATGGAATCATTTGGTCTTTTCTGTATCCAAGATATCCTTAGAACCCGTCTATAACATTTATATTCAAAGGCATTTATGCACTGTTCAGCTTGTTTAGTAAATATCCGGGTCTCACATGCAAATTTTGCAATGGGAAAGATGCATGCTTTTAAAAATCTAATGTTTGTAGTTCTATCTGTCCCCCTCCACAATGTATTTAGTTCTTTAATTTCTAAAAAGCAATAGATATTTGTCTTTTAATTTCCTTCATTGTGTCATCATTAGTTAGTTAGTCTTTCCTCTTGAGCCTAAGTCGGCGCATAGGGCAGAAGTCCTGACTCTCCATGCTTGGCGGTTCGCTGCTACCTGTTGTAGATCTTGGATGTTTACTTGGCCATTGAATGAGCCTTCTCTGATGATGGTTCTACGCAGGGTCTCTCTTGGTCTTCCCCGTTATCTTTTCCCTACCGGTGACCATATGAGGGCTTGGCAGGGGAGTCTTGTCTTGTCCATTCTGAGTACATGGACGATCTAGTTCCAACGGCGTCTTATTATAAAATTGGATACCGTATCTTGCTTAGTTTTTTGTCTTATCTGCGTATTGGTTCTGAAGTCTGTCCAGTGGATGTTTAGAAGTCTTCTAAGACATTTGTTCTCAAAATTATCTCATTTTTTTTTATCTAAAGCTACCGTTGATTTCCAACTTTCACATCCATACGTTAACACTGGAATCACACAAGAGTTGAAGATTTTAAGTTTTGTGTGTTTGCTGAGTGTCTTTGACTTCCAGATGTTTGACAGTTTATTGAGGCACCAGATGCCAGTGCGATTCTAGATGATATTTCTGGTGTTGAGTCCCCTGTAGATGTCATTTTGCTTCCTAGGTATGTGAAGCTGTTCACTTTTTCAAGAACGTAGCTGTTCAATTTGGTGTCATCTGAACTGTTGGTAAGATCAATAGTCTTTGTTTTTGTGGTGTTAATTTGGAGATCAATTTGCCCTGAAACATTTTGGAGATGGTTTATTTTCTCTTGGGCATCTGGGTGTGTTGAACTCAAAAGCACTATGTCGTCGGCAAAGTCCAGGTCTTCTAGAATTTTGTCAACCCAATGGATACCCATATTTGTGTTGTTTGTGCATTTGCTCATGACCCAATCGATAGCTATTCCAAAGAGCATAGGTGATAAGACACAACCCTGTTTCACTCCTGTTTCGACTGAGAACCAGTCAGAGAGTTGCCTGTTTCTGTTCTTACGCAGCAACGTGTCTCTTTGTAGAAAGATTTTATGACGTTGGTATATTTGGTAGGGAAACCATAGATGTTAAGTAGATTCCAAAGTGAAGGACGGTGGATACTGGCTTTTTGAAAGTCGACAAAGTTGGTGATTAATTTTGACTGGAATTCTACGGAGTCTTCAATGATTATTCTGAGGGTAAAAATGTGGTCTATGCATCTGAAGCCTGCTTGTTCTTCTCTGAGCCTTTCATCTATAGCCTTTTTCAATCTCTCAAGTAACATGCTACAAAAAAGTTTTCCTGGTACTGACAATAGAGTAATACCACGCCAATTATTGCAATCAGACATATCGCCTTTTTTAGGCAGTTTGAAAATTTCATTGATCAGTGCTCATCTTTGCTTTTGAAGGTCGTCGGATAACAATTGTTTACATTGTTTGTCTTTGATGGGTATATTTGGTGTAGGTGAGTGATTGCATAATTGCTTCATGATATGGAATACGGCTCTGTTGTTTCCAGTTCTGGTAGCTTCTTCGGCGTCGGAGGCCAGGCAGTGAATAAAGTTCTGTTTGTCTTTTCGTGCGCTTGATTTCACCTCTTTATCCAACATGGAGTATTTTTGCTTATGGGTTTCATATGTAGATGTGTCTTTTGCAGAAAGAAGTGTTAAGTTTTGCTTGTTTTCTTTATTGTATCTTCGTCCAGTTGTTATCGCTTAGCTATCGTTTGTAATTAATGATTCTAGATATTCTAAATGTTCCACCACCTCCCAGTGTCCATTTTTCTGTCTTTGTCTAACACTACTTGTCTTCAATGCCTGTATTGTCAGAGTCTTGCGTAGAGCAAGATAAGTAGCTCGTTTTCTGGCAAGTGTGAAGCGATATCAAACTATCAAATCACACGAAGTGAATATCCGAAACTGTTATTTACAAGCTTTATTTACGCGCTGCATTCATTATCGCACAGACATCGCGCAATGACAATTCATAGCAATCATCACAGCATGAACAATATCAATACAATACATAAGGATACATGCAATCAATATACATATCACTTACAAGCCAAAATACTCAAGTGTTCAAACCAGTCTCCCACTGTCGCACAGGCTAGCTCTCAATGCAGATTCAAAACCACTCGCAGACTCATGCGACCTGTCCATACAAACGCCTAACCCGGTCTGCCTGGCCTTTCGTTCTACACGCTAGTTGGCGCTCAAGTCAGCTGGTGTGACCCCTGCAAGGTTCACGGGGTGTACCGCTGACCAGCGGTAGTTTTAGCGTCGCTCAGTTGCTGTGCCTGGCTGCTTATACGGGCGTCGTCGAAGACGCCACATTCCCTCTGCAGTGTTTAACATCACTCAGGGTTGCGCGTTATGTTGCCTGGCGTTGGTACAGACAACGCGTCGCAACCTCAGATGTGAGACTTTGACACTCTCCACACCCCTTTTTCATGAAAGGATTTCCTTTCATGTACAATATATATAGGTGTTCTTAGACTTGTCAAAATCGAACATTGTATTTCGTCTACATAACTTAATAGTTATTATAAATATATACAGGTGAATAGTAAACCATATGAATACAACAATTATGTTGCACCATGAAGTACAACAGTCAAGTACAATCTATTTGATGGACATTACCTCGCTGTGACACAGCTAGTCCGGTAGGTCACGGCTAAACTGGCCCCTACCTCAACAACCAAGAACAAAAATAATAAAATCATCAGGTTAAACTGTGAGCATCTCCCTCTGAGATAGCTCCGACATCAGACACCTGTTTAGAGTTTCTAATGAAGGTCAACAGTTTTGGCAATATATTGTCCATATATAAGTGACGTCACATTGACGTGTTATCTATCAAGCACACATGTTAATGGTTACAATACATATTTACACATCACCAAGACTTTAGAGTAATGTCCCTTGGTTATTATACACAAAATTTAGGAACAATAATTTATCGTCGTTTACATGACATAAATTACCACTACAAATTTATTTCTTAGTGTCATAATTTGATACCTATTGACAAATGTGCACAAAAAGTCACGTTTGTAAAGAAGTAATCAAGTTACGATGCTGAGATTACATATTATAAAGATCAACATATACAATTCCGTATATGGAAATATTTTAAATCACATTTTAATACAATCGTCATAAATTTATAGACTTTTTAGCGTAGTCTGCTAACTTTTAAATTAATATGCAAAAAAATGCCGGAAGTATACAGCTGTGCTATTTTACACATGTGTTGTAGTGTCATTCACACGACGTTGTTCCGTTATGGATGGATATTACATAAACGGAGTATTAGTTGTTACTATCAGCTGTTGGATCGTTTCTTCTGCCTTCTGCTCGGATTGTAATGTGGCAGTTATCTTTCGTACCTTGTTAAAACGTCTTGGACACATCGTTCTGGATACATTTAGGATTACTTCACGCTGTAGTAGCTTGGTAAGTTCCTGGATCCTGTAGTGTTGTTCAGTGACACTTGTATTTGTAGTGTCTCCTTGTTACAATATTTATGTATTTACAATAATAATCACATTCTTTCTCATATCTTACAGTTATACAACACATTAGTTTACATAATAATGATTCCATTCTTTCACATATCTCACAATTATACACGCATTCATTCGCATAATAATGATAATAATAAGAATACAAATATGTACACAAGTTATATACATTGGGAGATTCAATCTACCTTATCACATTGTTGTACACAGCGTTACTGACACCTTGTCACAATTGGCTGTGGTACTGAGCACTATCTGCGTTGCAGTTTTATACACCATCTGCACTGTGCTCTGGTGTTGGCTGGGTATTCGGTTCGTCGTATGGACATCTCGATAAGAGATCAGCAAGGCAGTTTTGGGAACCCTTTATATGGTTAATCTCATAGCTATAGTCCTGCAGAAGAAGGGACCATCTTGCCACCTTGCTGTTACTTGGCGTTCCTCTGGTAACAATTGTCAGAGGGCTATTATCTGTTTCAATAATGAAGTGTTTACCTAACAGAAATCTAGAAAGTTTACGTACCGAAAATACCATGGCAAGAGCCTCGAGTTCCGGCGTATTATAATTTCGTTCGTTGGTGTTCAGTTTTCGAGAGACGTAGTATACTGGGTACAAGATTTGGTCGTGTTCCTGGAGAAGCACACCTCCAATGGCTACGGAGCTCGCGTCACATCTTAATCTAAAAGTGATATTCAAATTTGGCAATTTTAGAATAGGTGCTCTAGAGAAATATGAAAGAATCTTCGTAAATGCTGGCCTCAAACATTCGCTGTTTACAATCACATTGGGCTGTTTATTTGTTAGTAAATCAGTGAAACATTTGGTCAATTCAGCAAAATGAGGAATAAATTGTCTGTAATAATTTAAAAGACCTAACACACTTCGCAACTGTTTTTTAGTTGTCGGAAGCGACAATTTCAAAATTCTAGACATGATGTTATCGTCAGTTGATATAAAGCCATTTGAGATCTTATAGCCCAAAAATGAAATTTCTTGAAAGGCTATATCAACTTTGGAAGGTTTTACAGTCAGTCCATGATGTCTAATCCTGTCAAATGTCTGCTGTAGTGCTGTTATGTGATCTGTCATGTCCTTTGTGTGTATGCAAATGTCGTCCATGTACCAAATGATATTAGCAATGTCTGTCAAAAGAATTCTTGTCATTCTGACGAAGGTAGCCGGTACATTGACTAATCCGAAAGGTAGTTTACACCATTCGTATAAACCCCACGGTGTGGCAAATGCAGTCAGATGTATACTGTCAGGATGTACAGCTATCTGCCAGTAACCTTTTGTCATGTCAAGTTTAGTAAAATAACGTGAGTCAGATAGTTCAGTCAGGATGTCTTCACAGTTGCTCATTGGTTCTAAATCCAACTGTGTAATGCTGTTGAGTTTACGATAGTCCACACAGAGTCTGATAGTTTTGTCCTTTTTCCTTACTAAAACTATTGGTGAACAAAAATGAGATTGTGAACGTCGAATGATATGATTTGCTTCTAAATCAATGATTTCTTAATTTAGTTTTTCCTTATAGTGTATAGGGATAGAATACGGTCTACACTTGATAGGACAGTCGGATGTCAAGATGATTTGGTGTTGAACTAAGTCTGTCTGTCCTGGGCTGTCAGAAAAGATCGTCCTGTACTCTTGTATCAGTAGTCTGCAACTGTCAGTCTGTGTCTGCGTCAGTTTAGGATTTACCTTAATGTCCTGTACGTTGGTCGTCGTGTCCAGAACTGGTGTCGGTATCTCGTCAGTGTCGTTGTCGTCCGTCTGGTCCACTATGGTGGTGCTTGCTGCAGTCTCTACTTGGTCGTCTTGCCTGTGGTAATATGGTTTGAGCATGTTAATATGGAAAATTTTGTGTTTGTCCCTAACTTCAATTTCATAATCTACCGTTGAAATTTGTCGTAGTACTTTGAACGGTCCTTGCCATGAGTCAGTGAGGAGATGTCTATCACTTGGCAAAAGAAGAAGAACGTCCTGTCCTGGTGTCAGTGTAATAGTTCTATTTCCTCTGTTAGCATATTGTCGGTAGATCGCTCCTGATTTTTGGAGAGCTTCTTTAGCTAACACACATGATTTCATAATTCTGGCACGCAATGATGTTACATGTTCATATGATGAAATGGGTTTAGGCAAAGTTGTACTTTCAGTCAACATAGATTCATACAAAGATAATGGGCCGCGTGGTTGTGCACCAAATACTATCTCAAATGGTGAGAACCCAATGCTGGAATGGGGCACTTCCCTATATGCAAACAAAATTGCAGGTAAATATGTATCCCAATCATCAGGGTGTTCTTGGGTTACTTTAGAGAGCATATGTTTAAGATCGCCATTAATCTTCTCCACGATACCTGTCGAATGCGGGTGGTAGGGACTGTTGAAGCATTGTTTAACACCCAACATCTTGGTAAAGGCTTGTGTAGCTGAGGCAATAAACTGGCTACCCCGATCTGAAAGGATGGTATCAGGGAATCCAACCCTCGCAAAAATATGAAAGAACACTTCCATGATGTCTTTGGTAGTTATGTTCTTCATTGGAATCGCTTCTGGCCACCGACTGCACTAGATCAATGAGTGTTACAATGTACCTATTACCTCTTGCTGTTACATGGTTAAGAGGACCAACTATATCGACCGAGATCTTTTCAAACGGTCTACTAGCCAAATCAGTAACTTGCAATTCAGCTTGTGGGCGTTTATCCTTTTTGACAAGCTTTTGGCAGATGTCACACGATCTGCAATACTGTTTGGTATCGTTGCAAAACTTAGGCCAATAAAATTGAGTAAGTAACCTTGCTCTAGTTTTAGCATACGCCATGTGTCCTGCAAAGGGTATGTCATGAGCTAGATTCAATGCTTGCTTGCGGTTTTCTAACGGTAGCACTGTTTGTTCTATAGTGCTGGAACCTTTGGTGTAGTACCTTGTTAGAATTCCGTTCTTCAGAGCAAAGTACCATTGAGCATTCTTTGCTACTCTTGCCTTTTGGCCTACAAGTTTAAAATACTTTTGCAAAGATCGATCGGCTTTCTGAGATGTTATAAACTTCTCCCTAGTTGTCTCAGGAGATGTTACAACTGGACTTACTCGTTGTAAAGCCTCTGTCTGATCGATTCGATCTTGCATCTGTGCAGTAGATCGAGTTACTGCATTTATTACGTCACAATGATCATTCTCATCACACGTTGATGTCACATTCACACAATTACATGTATGTTCTGGCGTAGCCAGATTGGCATTTGTACATTCAGTTACAGGTGGTAATACGTCATAAAAACATACATATCAAAGTGAATGATCATAGACTAAGTGTTGTGGACAAATTCACCTATCTTGGCAGCACCATGTCACAAGCTGCCACAATCGATGATGAAGTGAATGCAAGAATCTCCAAGGCCAGTGCAGTCTTTGGCAGACTGTACAAGAATGTATGGGACAGAACTGGAATAAGCCTGCAAACAAAGCTAAAAGTCTACAACGCAGTTGTATTATCCACACTGCTATATGCTTGTGAAACCTGGACTGTTTATCAGCGACACGCTAGGAAATTAAACCACTTCCACACAGTCTGCCTAAGGAAGCTACTGAAGATTAAATGGCAAGACAAGATTCCAGACACTGAAGCCCTAGAAAGAGCATCCATGCCCAGTATCCACACTCTACTGATGAAGAATCAGATTCGCTGGGCTGGTCACTTGACTCGCATGCCAGATCACAGGCTCCCTAAACGAATTTTTTACAGCGAACTGCATTGTGGTAAACGCTCCCAAGGTGGCCAGAGGAAACGTTTTAAAGACACTCTGAAAATTTCACTGAATGCTTTTGGAATTCATCATGACACCTGGGAGGCTGCAGCCAGAGACCGAAATTCATGGCGTGCATCATTGCGCAAAGGTGCAGTCATATGTGAGGCAACCAGGACTGCAAGAGCTGTGAAGAAAAGGCAGGACAGAAAAACCACTGCAGGAAATCCTCCTCCAGAGACGTCGAGCATTCTTTGTCCACATTGTCAAAGAACATTTCGAGCCAAAATAGGCCTTATCAGCCATCTTAGAACCCACGGCTCCACACCTTCAACCCCACTGGATGAAATGAATGGTCATCATCATTCTTGATGGACAAACAACATCATAAATGGTGATTTGTGATGAAGGTGAAATGGTAGTACCAATATTACAAATGACAGTTGATGTACTACTGTCATGTGGCATGTCATTCACTTCAGGAAGGTTTCCAATGATAACATCACAACAAGGATTGGTTAATGCTGCGCATTTAACCTTTCCTGTAAGGAATGGTGTAGTTATATATGCCCATGCAAGTGGATATTTCTCTATGTTCCCTGAGAACGTCCTGCATGTGACATATTTACCACTATATTGTGATGGTAAAATATAATCTCTCTTCACGCCAATAAGAGTACTTCCGCTATCACGTAAAACTGTGGTAGCTCTACCATTAACATACCCCTGGTGGATGTTTAATTTACCTCGGGAGTTTACTACAAAATTGGCCTCCTCATTGGTAACAGGTATAGAATGGCCGCATGTTAACACGCCATCCTCATGAAATTGATCACAAATGGTACATTTTTCATGATGGAACACATCAATGGAATGTGCTGAGTTTACTGGGTGATCTTGTACACTTTCATCTTCTGAAGAAGAACTGTCAAACATGGCTGCATTAGCTTTTCTGGTCATTGCCTTGCCTTTACAATCCTTACGCCAGTGACCAAAAGCCTTACAAAGATAACATTTTGTAAGTTTTCTGTAGTTCTTCCTTTCTTTATCTTGCTTAGAAATGTAGTTCTGCAAGTAAGCAGTGTACCCAGGATGTTGGTCACACATATCATTCTCATTGTGTGATAAGTGGCAATATCTGCACTGATAAAATTTCTCTGCAGCTTGTTTATAAGGTCTCTGTTTGTTATATGACCCTGAATGATATTTGCCATATGTAGCTGCTGCTACAAAGTCTGTGCTGGTCAGACTACTAGAGAAACATTGCTTATTGGCTGAAAAGTAACCAGAGCCACGACTTTCAATCTGTTGGACACTTTCACACTGACATTCCAACAAAAATTTAGAAAAAGGGGGTGGGAGAGATGTGATAATCTTATCTCTCAACATAAGATCAACTAATTTGTCATAACTTCCATTTACTTTGGCTGCTGACAGCCATTTAGAAAAAATATTCTGAATTTCTGAGATGTAATCAGAGAACGTGTGTGTGGGCTTAGGAGACAACTTCCTAAACTGTTCTCGATAACCTGATTCATCCAGTAAAAAATGCGACATAATTTTCGCCTTAATGTACAGATAATCTTCTTTCAGGTCATTTGGGATCGACTCTATGACTTTCAGAGGTTCCCCAGAAAGACTTCTCACATATACTATACCCCATTCAGGTTTTGGAATTTTATAATGATCCATGACAAATTCAAAATTTTGGGTGAATGCTGCTATGCAGTCACCTGTGTTGTAACCTTTAATCAGACCTTGGTATTTCTTGTAAGCTTGATCTTTGTCTGTTTCTCTCTTATCTTTATCTTTAGAAGATTCAGCTTTTAGCTGTTCAGTTTTCAGTTGTGTTTCTTGCTCTTCTCTTTTACTTTGGGCTAAGATCTCAGCTCGCAGCTTCTGACTATACCTGCTGAAGCTTTAAAGCAGCTTCTGACTGTGCCTGCTGAAGCTTTAGAGCAGCTTCTGATTGTGTCTGTTGAAGCTTTAGAGCAGCTTCTGAGTCCATTAGAGCAGTTTCTAATTGTGCCTGATGAAGCTTTAGAGCAGCTTCTGAGTCTCTTAGAGCAGCTTCTGACTGCCTGCTGAAGCTTTAACGCCCTTTCGGCCGCTCTCTCATCCCTCTCACTAATTTGTTCCTGTTTCAAGAGATATTCTGCATATTTACTTTCACTCCATGCTCTCAATCCCTCACCAGACATATTCATTTTTAAACCCATTTCAATGAAATCTTTTAAAGAAGACATGATGAACAATACGTATGATGAAATGAATATCAACAAAATTACTTATGATGTTAGTAATTTACAAATATTTCTAGCACAGTTGATGTTTAAAGCCAGACTAACGAAAGTATAAAGAAAAAAGAAAAAAATATTATACTCAAGTAATCCTTGGGCAATGTGCTGTTCAGTGGTGCTCGAAATCACACTGGAACGTACTTCGGGTTGACGCACACACAAAATTATTTGAAGTTCACAAGGCTCAGGTAAAGTTGACACAAAAAACCTGTACTTTTGAAACTAAACGAAATTAGAACGTTTGTAAATGTATGGTGTATGTACTGTCACTGAAGTCTGTATAGGTTTGTATGCTGTCAAGTATTATTGTTAGTCGTTAGCACGATCAACAACTTTCGCACTCACACTAACCCTACTCAATGACATTCAAGGGCACGGCCGCCATTTCGGATTTTAGTTCTTAAATTGGTTGAATTTGGCGATAAGTCTGAAGACGCCTCGGTTGGCTTCAAATAATGTCTTCACACTTATAATTTAATGAAATCAACACTATTTAACCGTTACTTTACCCTAATCTATGACTTGCACACTTTTATCGACATCTTCACATTCGATTAAAAAACTCGGACAAAAAAAATCTACAAATTCGCATTCAGTTCAAAACCGGACGAGCCCCCACGTTCGCACTTGTCAGAGTCTTGCGTAGAGCAAGATAAGTAGCTCGTTTTCTGGCAAGTGTGAAGCGATATCAAACTATCAAATCACACAAAGTGAATATCCGAAACTGTTATTTACAAGCTTTATTTACGCGCTGCATTCATTATCGCACAGACATCGTGCAATGACAATTCATAGCAATCACAGCATGAACAATATCAATACAATACATAAGGATACATGCAATCAATATACATATCACTTACAAGCCAAAATACTCAAGCGTTCGAACCAGTCTCCCACTGTCGCACAGGCTAGCTCTCAATGCAGATTCATAACCACTCGCAGACTCATGCGACCTGTCCATACAAACGCCTAACCCGGTGTGCCTGGCCTTTCGTTCTACACGCTAGTTGGCGCTCAAGTCAGCTGGTGTGACCCCTGCAAGGTTCACGGGGTGTACCGCTGACAAGCGGTAGTTTTAGCGTCGCTCAGTTGCTGTGCCTGGCTGCTTATACGGGCGTCGTCGAAGACGCCGCATTCCCTCTGCAGTGTTTAGGGTTGCGCGTTGTTATGTGCCTGGCGTTGGTACAGACAACGCGTCGCAACCTCAGATGTGAGACTTTGACAGTATATATACACACCTGTCTGTCTGTCTGGTCGTCCATGCCTGTATATATATATATATATATATATATATATATATATATATATATATATATATATAGACCTGTCTGTCTGGTCTTCCATGCCTGTAGATATACACACCTGTCTGTCTGGTCGTCCTTCCCTGTATATATACACATCGGTCTGTCTGGTCTTCCTTCCCTGAACATATACACACCTGTCTGTCTGTCTTTCCCTGTATTTGGACACTCCTGTCTGTCTGGTCTTCCTTCTCTGTGTATATATATATATATATATATATATATATATATATATATATATATATACACACACACACACACACCTATCTGTCTGGTCTTCCTTCTCTGTATATACACACACGTCTGTCTGGCCTTCCCCCCTGTATAAATACACGTCTGTCTTTCTGGTCTTTCTTCCTTGTATATATACACACCTGTCTGTCGGGTCTTCCCTGTATATATATATACACACCTGTCTGTCTCTCTGTCTGTCTTGTATGTATGTGTATATATATATATATATATATATACTTTTGCGAGAACCAAGTGATGACTGTGAATCTACAACAATGGCCAGACTGCGGGAGCAGCAAGTTAAAAGAGGGGTGGGCAAACAAGAACACTACGCAGGAAGCCAAAGAAGATAAACCAACACAGAACTGGCGTCGTTAGCCGCTACACGCTGCGGGATTTGCTGAGGAGGGGATCCGAGCACTTATGGACTGAATGGTTTGATGTGCAACGAGGATGATCTGTCGACTAACTGACTTATATATATATATATATATATATATATATATATATATATATATATATATATATATATATATATATATATACACACACACACACATGTCTGTCTGTATGTCTGGTCTTCCGTCCCTGTATATACACACACCTATCTGTCTTGTCTTCCTTCCCTATATATATGCACACCTGTCTGTGTGAGGAGATTACAGTATGTGTTATCAATTTTAGGAGTAGAGAGGAAAATGATAATGAAGAGAATAATTTGACAGCGGCATGGAAGCGATTGGGAGACCAGATTCTGTTGGCTAAGGCACGGCGGGAGCAGTGGCTGAGGCGCTCTAAAGGTGATTCATTTCTTGTGGGTTGTAGTTGATATGTTTGATTGTGGATGTTGTGTGTGGTAGTTGATGTGTGATCGTGGATGCTGTCTTTGGTTGTGAGTGTTGTGTGTAATGGTTGATGTTTGTGGTAGTGGATATTGTGTGGAGGTGTAGATTATATTTTTGTCAAATGTGGGTTTTGGTGTGTGGTGTCAGAGCTGAGATTTGATGTATTGTGGCCAGCATGGTGGGGGGGGGGGGTGTATTTGAGAGAGAGAGAGAGTGTGTGTGTGTGAGAGAGAGAGAGTGGGTGGGTGCATGGATCTCTCTGTTTCGCTCGCACAGAGAGGAAGAGATTGAAAGATAATTTTTACAAAGAAATGTGGAGATGATGACAATTTGAACACAGGCAGTTTGACTACTGCATTCATACTTGTTAGAAAACTGACATTTATAGACTCAAAGATATACCTACTAAATGCTCTCTGGTCACAAAGTTATACAAACTAAATGCTCTCTGGCCACAGTTATACAGACTAAATACTCTCTGGTCACAAAGTTATACAAACTAAATGCTCTCTGGCCACAGTTATACAGACTAAATGCTCTCTTGTTACAAAGTTTATACAAGCTGGTTGCTCTCTGGTCACAAAGTTAAACAGACTAAATGTTCTCCAGTCATACAGTTTTAGAAATGAAATACTCTACATGTAACTGAACATTAAACTACTTCACATTGTTCTAACTAGACATTGCACAATAGAAGATTTTACATTGATTTGTTAACTTTACATTACAGTACAGTACAGAAGACTTTACTCTATTTTGACATTACAGTACAGCTTGTGTGATATGTCTCTGATACATTACATACATCAAAGTGTCTATAGCTTGTGGGATATGTCTCTGGTACATACATCAAAGTGTCTATAGCTTGTGTGATATGTCCCTGATACATACATCAAAGTGTCTATAGCTTGTGTGATATGTCCCTGATACATACATCAAAGTGTCTATAACTTGTGGGATATGTCCCTGATACATACATCAAAGTGTCTATAGCTTGTGGGATATGTCTCTGGTACATACATCAAAGTGTCTATAGCGTGTGTGATATGTCCCTGATACATACATCAAAGTATCTATAGCTTGTGGGAATGTCCCTGATACATACATCAAAGTGTCTATAACTGGTGGGATATGTCCCTGATACATACATCAAAGTATCTATAACTTGTGGGATATGTCCCTGATACATACATCAAAGTGTCTATTATAACTTGTGGGATATGTCCCTGATACATACATCAAAGTGTCTATAGCTTGTGTGATATGTCTCTGATACATACATCAAAGTATCTATAACTTGTGGGATATGGCCCTGATACATACATCAAAGTGTCTATAGCTTGTGTGATATGTCTCTGATACATACATCAAAGTGTCTATAGCTTGTGGGATATGTCCTTGATACATACATCAAAGTATCTATAGCTTGTGTGATATGTCTCTGATACATACATCAAAGTGTCTATAGCTTGTGGGATATGTCCCTGATACATACATCAAAGTATCTATAGCTTGTGGGATATGTCCCTGATACATTACATACATCAAAGTGTCTATAACTTGTGTGATATGTCTCTGATACATACATCAAAGTATCTATAACTTGTGTGATATGTCCCTGATACATACATCAAAGTATCTATAGCTTGTGGGAATGTCCCTGATACATACATCAAATTGTCTATAACTGGTGGGATATGTCCCTGATACATACATCAAAGTATCTATAACTTGTGGGATATGTCCCTGATACATACATCAAAGTGTCTATTATAACTTGTGGGATATGTCCCTGATACATACATCAAAGTGTCTATAGCTTGTGTGATATGTCTCTGATACATACATCAAAGTATCTATAACTTGTGGGATATGGCCCTGATACATACATCAAAGTGTCTATAGCTTGTGTGATATGTCTCTGATACATACATCAAAGTGTCTATAGCTTGTGGGATATGTCCTTGATACATACATCAAAGTATCTATAGCTTGTGTGATATGTCTCTGATACATACATCAAAGTGTCTATAGCTTGTGGGATATGTCCCTGATACATACATCAAAGTATCTATAGCTTGTGGGATATGTCCCTGATACATTACATACATCAAAGTGTCTATAACTTGTGTGATATGTCTCTGATACATACATCAAAGTATCTATAACTTGTGGGATATGGCCCTGATACATACATCAAAGTTTCCATAACTTGTGTGATATGTCTCTGATACATTACATACATCAAAGTATCTATAGCTTGTGGGATATGTCCCTGATACATTACATACATCAAAGTGTCTATAACTTGTGTGATATGTCTCTGATACATACATCAAAGTATCTATAACTTGTGGGATATGGCCCTGATACATACATCAAAGTGTCTATAGCTTGTGTGATATGTCCCTGATACATACATCAAAGTGTCTATAGCTTGTGTGATATGTCTCTGATACATTACATACATCAAAGTGTCTATAGCTTGTGTGATATGTCCCTGATACATACATCAAAGTGTCTATAGCTTGTGTGATATGTCTCTGATACATTACATACATCAAAGTGTCTATAGCTTGTGGGATATGTCCCTGATACATACATCAAAGTATCTAACTTGTGGGATATGTCCCTGATACATACAAGTATCTATAACTTGTGGGATATGTCCCTGATACATACATCAAAGTATCTATAACTTGTGGGATATGTCCCTGATACATACATCAAAGTATCTATAACTTGTGGGATATGTCCCTGATACATACATCAAAGTGTCTATAGCTTGTGGGATATGTCCCTGATACATACATCAAAGTATCTATAACTTGTGGGATATGTCCCTGATACATACATCAAAGTGTCCATAACTTGTGTATGTCTCTGATACATTGCATACATCAAAGTGTCTATAACTTGTGTGATATGTCTTTGATACATTACATACATCAAAGTGTCTATAGCTTGTGAGATATGTCCCTGATACATACATCAAAGTGTCTATAGCTTGTGGGATATGTCCCTGATACATACATCACAGTATCTATAACTTGTGGGATATGTCCCTGATACATACATCAAAGTGTCCATAACTTGTGTGATATGTCTCGGATACATTACATACATCAAAGTGTCTATAACTTGTGTGATATGTCTCTGATACATTACATACATCAAAGTGTCTATAGCTTGTGGGATATGTCCCTGATACATACATCAAAGTGTCCATAACTTGTGTGATATGTCTCTGATACATTACATACATCAAAGTGTCTATAGCTTGTGGGATATGTCTCTGATACATTACATACATCAAAGTGTCTATAGCTTGTGGGATATGTCCCTGATACATACATCAAAGTGTCCATAACTTGTGTGATATGTCTCTGATACATTACATACATCAAAGTGTCTATGACTTGTGTGATATGTCTTTGATAGATTACATACATCAAAGTGTCTATAGCTTGTGAGATATGTCCCTGATACATACATCAAAGTGTCTATAACTTGTGGGATATGTTCCTGATACATACATCAAAGTGTCTATAGCTTGTGTGATGTCTCTGATACATTACATACATCAAAGTGTCTATAGCTTGTGGGATATGTCTCTGATACATTACATACATCAAAGTGTCTATAGCTTGTGGGATATGTCCCTGATACATACATCAAAGTATCTATAACTTGTGGGATATGTCCCTGATACATACATCAAAGTGTCTATTATAACTTGTGGGATATGTCCCTGATACATACATCAAAGTATCTATAACTTGTGGGATATGTCCCTGATACATACATCAAAGTGTCCATAACTTGTGTATGTCTCTGATACATTACATACATCAAAGTGTGTATAACTTGTGTGATATGTCTTTGATACATTACATACATCAAAGTGTCTATAGCTTGTGAGATATGTCCCTGATACATACATCAAAGTGTCTATAGCTTGTGGGATATGTCCCTGATACATACATCAAAGTATCTATAACTTGTGGGATATGTCCCTGATACATACATCAAAGTGTCCATAACTTGTGTGATATGTCTCTGATACATTACATACATCAAAGTGTCTATAACTTGTGTGATATGTCTTTGATACATTACATACATCAAAGTGTCTATAGCTAGTGAGATATGTCCCTGATACATACATCAAAGTGTCTATAACTTGTGGGATATGTTCCTGATACATACATCAAGGTGTCTATAGCTTGTGTGATATGTCTCTGATACATTACATACATCAAAGTGTCTATAACTTGTGTGATATGTCTTTGATACATTACATACATCAAAGTGTCTATAGCTTATGTGGCATGTCTCTGATAAAACATACATAAATTCTTTTTTCTAGAGTCATCAGAGAAAGATTCTCTAGTTCCCGGGGTGAATCACCTTGGAAACATGCAGCCATGTGTAAGTGGAGGACGTACAAAAGAAATTAAAGCTGTGATGCCTGATTTACAGTCGACAGTTGAAGATGTGAATGCACAGAGTCCCAGGACACAGTCATTAGGCAGCTCATCTGTAAGTAGATTGTGTGTTAAGTAAAAGACTTGTATTTACAGAGGCCTAAGCCTTGCATGTTCCATAGATTTACAGAAGCCCTAAGCCTTGCATGTTCCATAGAACCAATTTTAACCAATGTCTGTGAATCCTGGATTGTTAGTAAACAAGTAATAAACATTCCCCAGACATCCATAATGGGTAATCTAATCACAAAGTGACAGTCTTTTTTTAAACCAGATTATGAGATGACAAAAGCTAGAACATATTGTGACAATTGGACAGATTTGTGGAAACAGAGATAGAGGAAGATAGAAGTGAAAAATTCATGATAGTTTTGTGTCATGGCATGGAGGAGTGGATCATGAATTGATCCACGCCTTTGGAGGTCGCAAAATGTGAAGCGAGAAACATGGCTGCCCAGGCCAGCCGACAAGGCACTTGATGATGATGATGATGACACGAGTTGTAAGATCAGTATACACACAGTTAGGTTCATCTCCTGGAGTACATCAGTTCTGCACGTCCACCACCTCTTTCCTCCTCGTCATCATTTATTTTTGCTTTTCCTCCTCCTCTCAGATTCCTAGTCTAGCGCAGGCAACAGTGATCATGACTCCCAAATCCTAACTTCTGTGTGATATTGTGATGAAGTTCTTGTTTCTAATACTGTTGTGTTTGGACCAGTAGTTCCAGCTGTCTCTGTCTTCCCCTCCATCTTCCTCTGTCTTCTCCTCCATCTTCCTCTGCCTTCCTCCATCTTTCTCTGCCCTTCTCCAACTTCCTCCGTCTTCCTCTACCTTCCTCTGATTTCCTCTACCTTCCTCTGCCACTCTTGCCTAGTATTTTCTCGACACTACTAGTTAGAAGAAACAGTCCTGCTACAGCTGAGGATTGAACCCAAACCACTGTCTGGATGGGCAAGCACACCAACCAGTCTGTCTCCTGCTCCAATTTCTGTCTGGGTGGGCAAGCACACTAACCAGTCAGTCTCCTGCTGCAGTTTCTGTCTGGGTGGGCAAGGGTGGGACAGGGTCGACTTCATTGCACCAAGTTTTATCCCATATGGCCCAGCCTCTTTCTGCAGCGTGGAAAGCGTCGCACAAACTCCGTAGCTCTAGCGATAACCCACAGGATTGACGCAAGGGGAAGGCCACGTAAAAGATGGATTTTATCAAGAACAACCTTAGAGAAATGAATACCAACTTACAAAGAGCACATACAAGATCTTTACATCTCCCCCAACACTTCACTGGGGTAAATGGAGGAAGAGAAGAAGAAGTAGAATATCGGCATTTAGCATGCTATGGTTAAGTAGTCTAGAATATCTGTAGTTCAGTTTTGTAGTTTCAATATTTGTGTAAAATAATTTCTGGTATTTTTCAGATGTCCCAGCATGTGTCGGACTCAGCCATGTGCAAGCAGATTACTACAGCCAGTGGCCAGGGAGTTTCTCTGAGAAATCTGTGCGTGGAGGACAAGAAACCGGTGACCAATCTGATCAAGGAACCGGCCAGTTTAAGCCGTGATTGTCACAGGTAGATTATGAGTAGTCATTCATTCATTCATTCATTCATTCATTCAGTAGCATGTCATTTGCAGTACTTCACTCCCATGACAATTATCTGGAAAATTTCTCGGTCATATGCAAGATGTCTCACGTCCGATACACCCATCTGGAGATAATCTACCGCAACCTGTACCCATCTTCTCTTTGGCATTCCTCTTCTTCTCTTCCCAGGCATATACCCCTCCATTATTGTTCTCTCCAAACTTACACATTTCAAGTGACCAAAATATTTCAATTTTCTTTTTATCGTCTTTAGTAGGCAACCTTCTTCAGTATTCAGTCCTTATTGTATGGAATTATTTGTTCTTTTCTGTATCCAAGATATCCTTAGAACCCGTCTATAACATTTATATTCAAAGGTATTTATGCACTGTTCAGCTTGTTTAGTAAGTATCCGGGTCTCGCATGCATATTTTGCAATGGGAAAGATGCATGCTCTTAAAATTCTAATGTTTGTATTTCTGTCTGTCCCCCTCCACAATGTATTTAGTTCTTTAATTTCTAAAAAGCAATAGATATTTGTCTTTTAATTTCCTTCATTGTTTCACCATTGTTTGTAATTAATGATTCTAGTTATTCTAAATCAGTGGTTCTCAACCGGTGGGGAATCTAACCCCCCCAAGCCCCCAGGGAGTAATTTTAGGCGGTCCAGGGGGGGGGGGGGGGGGATGAATATCATTTCAAGAATGCAGTAATACAAGAACCGATTACTTGATATTGTTTTTCCCTTCATACTTTACAGTTATGTACATCTCATCCTTCTAAAATTCATTTTATAAAGTAAGTAGACCCACAAATTATGTTTTATGTGGATGTCTAGACTTGTTTTAGTATATGCTATTAAATTTACTTTCCATTTTTACGTATACTGTGTAGGGGTGGGGGGATTTTTATATAGGAAATATGAGAGGGTGGAATGACGTTCTGAAAATATGGTGAAGGGGCATGGGCCAAAAAAGGTTGAGAACCACTGTTCTAAATGTTCCACCACCTCCCAGTGTCCATTTTTCTGTCTTTGTCTAAGACAGAGAGGTTCCCAAACCACGGGCCACTTGTGGCCCGCCAGATGTTAGTAAGTCGCATGCGAGGCCTCGTTATTTAAAAAAATATATTTTAATAATTTCAAAACATGCACTCAGAGCTTCCCGTCCGCGTGCGATAATTTACTCTGCTCTTGGTTGTTATATTCAGATATTATCGAATGCGCCTGTTCAGTTCGCAACCTTCAGCTGATCATACGATTTCATTCTGGCGACTATTGTCTGCCGAACAATTTGAACACTTGTGTTCATTCGCTCAGAGATACATTTGTCGTTTTGGTTCGACTTACAGATGCGAGCAGTTATTTTCCGCAATGGCTGTTATAAAAAACAAGCTACGTTCTAGACTCACCAACAGTAACCTAGCTGCGCTTATGACTTTGGACACAGCAGATTTGTACCCAGACATTGATAAACTGATATCTTAACTTAAGTAACTGATTATGAAGAACAGTTACAGTTGTAAATTAATTATATTAATAGCGATTTTCGAAACTGATTTAAAATTTATTATTAAATTAACTTTTGATTTTAAACCAAAAAACCAAAAAATGACCGCAGAGTAGTACTGACACTGACTGTATTTAAAGTTTTAGAATTTTGTTGACGAAAGTTACGAAAGGTAAGAATGATATTGCACGAATTTTATAATTTTATAACGTTGTGGCCCGCTTAACTACCGAAAATAGTAGAAATGGCCTTCAGCTTGAAAAGCTTGGGAACCACTGGTCTAACACTACTTGTCTGTCCTGTCTTCAATGCCTGTATATATACACACCTGTCTGTCTGTCCTGCAAGGTGTGTATGGGTGGGGAGATTGTATGTGTATGTGGGTAGGGTGTGTGGTTAAGGGATATGTGGCTGGGGGATGGGTGGGTGGAGGATGTGTTGTTGGGTAGAGGATATGTGGGTGGGTGAGTGTGTGTAGGTTAGGAGATGGTGAGGGATGTTTGTAGGGGTGGGCTTGGGATCTGTGAGTGGGCTGGGGGAGATGGGAGATTATGTGAGTTGGTGGGGAGATGTGTGTGTGCATGGGGGATGTGTGGCTGAGGAATGTGTGTTTGGCTGGGTGGTTGGAGGTGTGTGGGTGCACAAGGATATGTGGGTGGGTGATTGTTGGTGGGTAATGGGACGGGTAGGGGAGATGTGTGTGGGTGGGGAGATGTGAGTGGGTTGGGGAATGTATGTGTGCTTGGGATGTGAGGCGGGTGGGAGGTGTGTGTGGTTGGGGAGATGTGTAGGTGTAGGGATGTGATGGGTGGGGGGGATGTATGTGTGTGTGGTTGGGTGGGGGAGTTGGAGTGAATGGGGGATGTGTGGGTGGTGGATGTGTCTCATAACAGTAATATGCATTGTTTATGTTTACAAAATTCATTTGACAATGTTTTTTCCTATGCACTGTTGATGAAAGAAAGATGAGTGATTGGAAGGGCCGAATGTAAGACGGGCCTGCATGCCCAATTTGTTACCCTTTGAAAATAAAGTCTGTTCGTTCGTTCCTGTCTTCAATGCCTGTCTGTCTGGCCTTCCATACTGGTATATATACACACCTGTGTGTCTGTTCTTCCATGCCTGTATATATACACACCTGTCTGTCTGGTCTTCCTTCCCTCTATATATACACAAATTTCTATCTGTCTGTCTGGTCTTCGTTCCTGTATATACACACACCTCTCTGTCTGTCTGTCTGGTCTTCTATCCCTGTATATATACACACACATGTCTGTCTGTATGTCTGGTCTTCTATCCCTGTATATATTCACTCCTGTCTGTCTGGGCTTTCTTCCCTGTGTCTATGTCGACAGACCGGTCGTAACACGATTTGGTCGTAAGTTGAGTACACTATGTGTACAGTAATGTGAAGTGATATTATAAAAATATTTAAGTTAAATTATATCATAAATTTCTTTTATTGTTATAAATCATAATTTTCGATGTTCATTTTGTGTCATTTGTATCATCTTTACACCATTTTGTTTCTTATTTTTACATCATCAGGTTTAAGAAAAACACTGCATTAACTGCACATGTACAACTGGTTTAATATTTGCAAAACATACAAAATACAGGTGTGGAAAATACTATAGGAAACATTTTCCCAATCGCAAAACACATCAAATTGTCATTAACATCAAAATATATAAACATGTACGAAACATTTTATTGGCCACTGGTGCTTGGATGCAGAACATTAATGTCGTCATCTAATTGTCGGAATTGGTTTTTTCATAAACATGGTGAGCTTTGTCTGAATTGTATGTTTCTTTTTTTCATCATAAATTTCATGATACGGACGAAACACATTGTGTGCCATCCGTTCAATCCTTGCAAATCGTTCGATGTTTGGGTCCATTGCTTCAAAATGTATAAGAAGTTTATTCAGTAAAGATAAACCTTCTGATAATCCCTTAGTGGTGAACTTTCTTTCTGGCTCATCCTCTTCTTTCTTGGCTTCTCTTCTTTCTTCTTCCGCCACTCTTTCTTCTTCCAGTTCGATTAACTCTTCATTTGTAAGTTCTCTGGATTCTTTGTCTAGCAACTCTTCATCTTCAATTTCCCACTCCAAAGAAAGATCTTTGGCGAGTTTTACTATTTTTTCCCGAATCGTTTCATGTTCATGTTCACTGTCAAATCAATGGAAGTCATTGGACCTAGGGTTATTGAGTGTGACCTGTTATTTCTTAGAAATTGATGTCAGCCAGCAGCATAGCATCATGCCTCCCTTTCCTTAGTTAACGACCGCCGATGATTGCAGACAACGCTGTTCGACTGATAATTGAGGCAGAAATAAATCTGAAATCTAATATGGCTAGTGATTGTGGTCGTAAAGTCGAATGGTCGTAAGTTGATCAATACCTATATATATATATATATATATATATATATATATATATTTGTGTGTGTGTATATATATATATATATATATTTGTGTGTGTATATATATATATATATACACATGTCTGTCTGTATGTCTGGTCTTCCTTCCCCATATATATACACACCTATCTATCTGGTTACCCTTCCTTGTATATATACACACCTGTCTGTCTGGTCTTCCTTCCCCGTATATATACACACCTGTCTGTCTGGTCTTCCATGCCTGTATATACGCACACCTGTCTGTCTGTCTGGTCTTCCTTTCCTGTATATATACACACCTGTCAGTGTGAGGAGAGTTCTGATTACAGTGTTATCAATTTTAGGAGCAGAGAGGAAAACGATAATGCAGAGAATGATTTGACAGTGAAGATGAAGCGATTGGATGACCAGATTCAGTTGGTTCTGATACAGCAGAAGCAGTGGCTGAAGAGCATTAAAGGTGATTCATTTCTTGTGGGTGGTGGTTGATGTTGTGTGTGGTTGTGGTAGTTGTGTGTGGTTGTAGATGTTGTGTGTGGGTGTGGTAGTTGATGTGTGTGTTTGTGGTAGTTGATGTGTGTGGTTGTGGATGTTGTGTGATCTTGGCATTACAGTGCTGAAGACTAATCTAACTTGACATTACAGTACAGAAGACTTTACTCTATCTTGACATTACAGTACAGAAGACTCAACATTACAGTACAGTACAGGAGACTTTACTCATTACAGTACAGTAGACTTTATATTGTCATTACAGTACAGCTTGTGTGATATGTTCCTGATACAGACATTAGTGTCTATAGCTTGTGGGATATGTCTCTGATACATACATCAAAGTGTCTATAGCTTATGTGATATGTCTCTGATAAAATATACATAAATTCTATTTTCTAGACTTATCAGAGAAAGATTCTCTAGCTCCCGGGGTGAATCACCTTGGAAACATGCAGCCATGTGTAAGTGGAGGACGTACAAAAGAAATCAAAGCTGTGATGCCTGTTGTACAGTCGACAGTTGAAGATGTGAATGCACAGAGTCCCAGGACACAATCATTAGGCAGATCATCTGTAAGTAAATTGTGTGTTAAGTAAAAGACTTGTATTTACAGAGGCCTAAGCCTTGCATGCGGTTAGCGGGGTAGGGGTATCCCCTATCAAAGGAGAGGTAAGACGCCTCCTTTCCTCCGTTAGTCTACGGGACACCCTTGGGCAAGGTGGAGTACCCGTTTAGCCCCCCGACCAGGGTTACGTGAAGCCATGGAAGCAGGTGGTGGATGGAGTGTGAGAACAGCCGACAGATTGTTGTTGGTTATGGTCTTGCACTCTGCGGCGATAGGCAGATGATCTCATCAGTAGAGACAATGGCTATGGCCACCGACTAGTACAGTCACTGCCCAGAAGGAAAGCAATGGCAAACTACTTTCTGCAAAACTTGCCAAGAAACTATAACAACCATGAAAGAAAACATAATAAGAAAGAGATCTGGTGGCGAGACCCCCAGGCCAGGCAGATCAGATAACACTGGGGAAGAGTGTGACACAGGGACCAGTACTAGTAATCGTGATGACGGAGTATGACGGAGTTAATCCTGACTGTGTTACCAAGGAAATCCCCTGTGTCAGACTAAGAAACAGAGTGAGAATAGCAACGTGGAATGTGAGAAGTCTGTATGAGGGAAAGCTTAAAGTAGTGTGTGATGAGATTGAGAGGTTAAACATTCCAATTTTAGGAATTAGTGAACATCGCTGGAGCGGCAAGGGACATTTTACAACTGAAAATGGAAGTCTTTTCATTTATTCTGGTAGAGACGTCGGATGCCAGAGTGGAGTGGCATTTTGTTTAGATAAGGCAACTGCAAAATCTTTAATGGGATATAATCCAGTTAGTGATAGAATCCTCACTATTAGACTTAAAGGCCGTCCAAAAAACACAACTCTCATACAGATATATGCACCTACTTCAACAGCAGAGGAGGACGAAATTGAAGATTTTTACAACACACTACAAGACACATTAAATAAGATTGGACATAATGATATAGCAATAATAATGGGAGATTTTAATGCAAAAGTAGGTGCAGGAAGAGCTGAAAATGAGAGACACGTTTTAGGAAAATATGGATTAGGAAATAGAAATGATGCTGGTGACAAATTAATTGAATTTTGCACAGAAAATGAGTTAACGATAGCCAACACGCTTTTTAAACATCCAAGAAGACTCTTCACATGGAAGTCTCCAGACAGTATTACCAAAAATCAGATAGATTATATTTTAATACAAAGAAGATGGAGATCAAGCATAACATCTGCAAAAACCCTACGTAGTGCAGACTGAGATACAGATTATCAGTTATTAGAAGCAGATCTGAAATTAACTCAAAAAGTTTACCCGAGGACCAAGGCCACTTCGTTTTGATCTCACAAAAATACCAGATGCACACAACGTAGAAGTTAGGAATCGTTTTGGGGTCTTGATGTCTGTACAAGAGGAAATGACACCTGATGAACTGGCAGTACAAGCTAGAGATATCTTGATAACTGCAGCCAAAGATTTAATTCCGACCAAGAAAAAGCAACTTAAGCCATGGATTACATCAGACACGTTAGAATTAATAAAACAACGAAGGGAACTGAAACAGAAAGGAGGTGAATCCGATAATACCAAGATGAAGTATAAATCTTTAACTCGAGAAATAAGAAAGAACACAAGAAAGGACAAAAATCAATATATACAAGATTGATGTACCAGAATAGAGCAATATCATAAGACTGGAAGAGATTACGAAATGTTCAAAGAAATGAAGTTATTGACAAGAAATGTTCAACCTCAATCGAATGTTATCTGTGACAAGATGGGAAATACCTTAACAGAATCTAGACAAATTCTAGAAAGATAGGCAGGAGTACTGCAGTGGAATGTATGATATGAGTGACAGTGAGGATATGAATGAGATACATGAGCCAACGACAGCAGAGACAGAACCTGAACCCTCATTAGATGAAATTGCTTGGGCTATAAAGCACCTGAAGAATGGTAAATCTCCTGGATGTGATGAGATACCAGCTGAACTAATTAAAGCGGGAGGAGAAGAAAGCATACACATATATCATGCATTATGTACAAAGATTTGGAAATATGGTATATGGCCAAAAGATTGGAAGAGAACTATCTTCATTCCAATACCAAAAAAGGGCAACCTGAAATTATGCACCAACTATAGAACTGTTGCCCTGATCAGTCATGCAAGTAAAATTCTACTGAAAGTCATAATGGCAAGACTTCGTAAGAAAATGGAAGAAGAGATTAACGTAGTTCAAGCTGGATTTAGACAAGGAAGAGGGACAAGAGATCACATATTCAACATGCGTTTAATAATAGAGAAGTGCAGATAATTTAATGTAAACCTATACTCATGTTTTGTGGATTATTCATAGGCATTTGACTGTGTACAGCATCAGAAACTTTGGGAAATCATGAGGACTATGGCCTTTCCATCACATGTTGTACAACTCATAAAAATGCTCTATCTAGACCAACAAGCAGCAGTTAGAATAGATGGCGAGGCATCAGATTGGTTTGACATCAAGCAAGGAGTCTGTCAGGGCTGCGTGCTGTCACCCTATTTGTTTAACCTGTACGCTGAAAATATAATGAGAAATGTAAGAGATGATATAAACAGGGAGCTATATGATGCCCTAAATATCGGCGGTCATGACATACCGGAGATTCGATATGCTGATGATACAGTATTACTATCCACAACACAGAATGGCATGGAAAACCTAATAGCCTCAACCCAATTGAATAGTGAAAATCACAACTTATATCTTAACATAGCAAAAACAAAGATAATGCATACAGATAAAACTACCATGGAGAAAGAAATATACATTAATGGGGAAAAATTGGAGGTGGTGGACAATTTTTTGAATATCTTGGGTCATTGATTACCAACAACTGGGACACAATGAAAGAAATTAAACGGCGACTATCAATTGCTCTTCAAAGACTAAAACAGCTGAATAAATTATGGAGTGGGACAGACAGAACTACAAAAATTAGATTTTTAAGAGCATGCATCTTTCCCATTGCAACATACGCCTGTGAGACATGGACACTTACTAAACAAGCTGAACAGCGCATAAACGCCTTTGAATATAAATGTTATAGACGAGTTCTAAAAATATCTTGGGTAAAGAAAAGAACAAATGCATCCATACTTCAAGAGTTGAATATTGAAGAAGGTTGGCTATTAAAGACGATAAAACAAAGAAAATTGAAATATTTTGGTCACTTGAAACGTCACGAAAGTTTGGAGAGAACAATAATGGAAGGGTATATGCCTGGAAAGAGAGGAAGAGGAAGGCCAAAGAGAAGATGGGTGCAGGATGTGGCGGATGATCTCCAGATGGGTGTATCAGACGCGGGACATCTTGCTTATGATCGAGAGGTTTTCCGGAGGGTTGTTATGGGAGCGAGGTTCTGCAAAGGACATGCTACTGAATGAATGAATGAAGCCTTGCATGTTCCATAGATTTACAGAAGCCCTAAGCCTTGCATGTTCCATAGAACCAGTTTTAACCTATGGTTGTGAATCCTGGACTGTTAGTAAACAAGTAATAAACATTCCCCAGACATCCATAATGGGTAATCTAATCACAAAGTGACAGTCGTCTATTTTTAGCCAGATTATGAGATGACAAAAGCTAGAACATATTGTGACAATTGGATAGATTTGTGGAAAGAGAGATAGAGGAGGATAAAAGTGAAAAATTCATGACAGTTTTGTGTCATGGCATGGAGGAATGGCTAATGAATTGATCCACGCCTTTGGAGGTCGCAAAATGTGGAGAAGCGAGAAACAGGACTGCCCAGGCCAGCCATCAAGGCACTTGATGATGATGATGATGATGACACAAGTTGTAAGATCAGTATACACAGTTAGGTTCATCTCCTGGAGTACATCAGTTCTGCACGTCCACCACCTCTTTCCTCCTCGTCATCATTTATTTTTGCTTCTCCTTCTCCTCTCAGATTCCTGGTCTAGCGCAGGCAACAGTGATCATGACTCCCAAATCCTAACTTCTGTGTGATATTGTGATGAAGTTCTTGTTTCTAATACTGTTGTGTTTGGACCAGTAGTTCCAGCTGTCTCTGTCTTCCCCTCCACCTTCCTCTACCTTCATCTGTCTTCTGCCTTCCTCAGTCTTCCTCTGCCCTCCCCAGCCTTCCTCTGCCCTTTTCCAACTTCCTCCATCTTCCTCTGTCTTCTGTCTTCCTTTGCCCTTCTCCACCTTTCTCCATCTTTCTCTGTCTTCTGTCGTCCTCTGCCCTTCTCTAACTTCTTCTGTCTTTCTGCCTTCCTCTGCCAATCTTGCCAAGTATTTTCTCGACACTACTGGTCAGAACAAACAATCCTGCTACACCTGAGGATTGAACCCAGGCCACTGTCTGGGTGGGCAAGCACACTAACCAGTCTGTCTCCTGCTCCAGTTTCTGTCTGGGTGGGCAAGCACACTAACCAGTCTGTCTCCTGTTCCAGTTTCTGTCTGGGTGGGCAAGCACACTAACCAGTCTACCTCCTGCTCCAGTTTCTGTCTGGGTGGGCAAGCACACTAACCAGTCTGTCCTCCAGTTTCTGTCTGGGTGGGCAAGCACACTAACCAGTCTGTGTCCTGCTCCAGTTTCTGTCTGGGTGGGCAAGCACACTAACCAGTCTGTCTCCTGTTCCAGTTTCTGTCTGGGTGGGCAAGCACACTAACCAGTCTGTCTCCTGTTCCAGTTTCTGTCTGGGTGGACAAGCACACTAACCAGTCTGTCTCCTGTTCCAGTTTCTGTCTGGGTGGACAAGCACACTAACCAGTCTGTCTCCTGCTCCAGTATCTGTCTGGGTGGGCAAGCACACTAACCAGTCTGTCTCCTGCTCCAGTATCTGTCTGGGTGGGCAAGCACACTAACCAGTCTGTCTCCTGCTCCAGTATCTGTCTGGGTGGGCAAGCACACTAACCAGTCTGCCTCCTGCTCCAGTTTCTATCTGAGTGGGCAAGCACACTAACCAGTCTGTCTCCTGTTCCAGTTTCTGTCTGGGTGGGCAAGCACACTAACCAGTCTGTCTCCTGCTCCAGTATCTGTCTGGGTGGGCAAGCACACTAACCAGTCTGTCTCCTGTTCCAGTTTCTGTCTGGGTGGGCAAGCACACTAACCAGTCTGTCTCCTGCTCCAGTATCTGTCTGGGTGGGCAAGCACACTAACCAGTCTGTGTCCTGCTCCAGTATCTGTCTGGGTGGGCAAGCACACTAACCAGTCTGTGTCCTGTTTCTGTCTGGGTGGACAAGCACACTAACCAGTCTACCTCCTGCTCCAGTTTATGTCTGAGTGGGCAAGCACACTAACCAGTCTACCTCCTGCTCCAGTTTATGTCTGGGTGGGCAAGCACACTAACCAGTCTGTCTCCTGCTTCAGTTTATGTCTGGGTGGGCAAGCACACTAACCAGTCTGTGTCCTGCTCCAGTTTATGTCTGGGTGGGCAAGCACACTAACCAGTCTGTGTCCTGCTCCAGTTTATGTCTGGGTGGGCAAGCACACTAACCAGTCTGTCTCCTGTTCCAGTTTCTGTCTGGGTGGGCAAGCACACTAACCAGTCTGTCTCCTGTTCCAGTTTCTGTCTGGGTGGGCAAGCACACTAACCAGTCTGTCTCCTGTTCCAGTTTCTGTCTGGTGGACAAGCACACTAACCAGTCTGTCTCCTGTTCCAGTTTCTGTCTGGGTGGACAAGCACACTAACCAGTCTGTCTCCTGTTCCAGTTTCTGTCTGGGTGGACAAGCACGCTAACCAGTCTGCCTCCTGCTCCAGTTTCTGTCTGGGTGGGCAAGCACACTAACCAGTCTGCCTCCTACTCCAGTTTCTGTCTGGACAGGCAAGCACACTAACCAGTCTGTGTCCTGCTCCAGTTTCTGTGTACATATTGTAATGAGGCGTAGAATCTAGTTGTGCAACGGAAAATCAGGTACAGGGACAACTAGTGCCACCTCTGTCACAAGGAAAGATACCTAGTACTAAAGCAAATCTCATAAGAACTATGTTACAGCCCACATTATGCTACCAGTGTCAAACATGGACGCTTACTGCAACTAATGAGCGCACAATTATAACAACTGAGATGAGATGCCTTAGATGAGCTGCAGGAGTAACGGTGAGAGATAGGATTAGGAGTGAGGAAATTAGAAGACGACTAGGTCTGAAACCAGTCATGCACTTCATTAAAGAACAACAGATTAAATAGTTTGGCCTCCTCACAAGCAAGCCCTGGTACCACCAGCCACAAAGAGCCACATTGATGAAATATAATGACGCAAGGGGAAGACCACGTAAAAGATGGCGTGATTTTATTAAGAACAACCTTAGAGAAATGAATACCAACTTACAAAGAGCACATACAAGATCTTTACATCTCCCCCAACACTTCACTAGGGTAAATTGGGGAAGAGAAGAAGAAGAAGTTGAATATCGGCATTTAGCATGCTATGGTTAAGTAGTCTAGAATATCTGTAGTTCAGTTTTGTAGTTTCAATATTTGTTTGTGTACAATAATTTCTGGTATTTTTCAGATGTCCCAGCATGTGTCGGACTCAGCCATGTGCAAGCAGATTACTACAGCCAGTGGCCAGGGAGTTTCCATGAGAAATCTGTGCGTGGAGGACAAGAAACCGGTGGCCAATCTGATCAAGGAACCAGCCAGTTTAAGCCGTGATTGTCACAGGTAGATTATTATGGGTAGTCATTAATTAATTAATTAATTCATTCATTCATTCAGTAGCATGTCATTTGCAGAACTTTGCTCCCATGACAACCATCCGGAAAATTTATCAGTCATAAGCAAGATGTCTCGCGTCCAATACACCCATCTGGAGATAATCTTCCACATCCTGCACCCATGTTCTCTTTGGCATTTCTCTTCTTCTCTTCCAGGCATATACCCCTCCATGATTGTTCTCTCCAAACTTTCATGACATTTCTTTTTAATTTCCTTCATTGTGTCACCATTGTTTGTAATTAATGATTATAGATATTCTAAATGTTCCACCATTTCCCTGTGTCCATTTTTCTGTCTTTGTCTAACACTACCTGTCTGTCTGTCTCTGTCTGTCTGTCTGTCTGTCTGTCTGTCTGTCTGTCTGTCTGTCTGTTTGGTTTTCCTTCCTTGTATATATACCCACATGCCTGTATGTCTGGTCTTCCTTCCCTGTATATATACACACCTATCTGTCTGGTCTTCCTTCCCTGTATATATACACACCTATCTGTCTGGTCATCCTTCCCTGTATATATACACACCTATCTGTCTGGTCTTCCTTCCCTGTATATATACACACCTATCTGTCTGGTCTTCCTTCCCTGTATATATATATATACATACACACACACTCCTGTCTGTCTGTCCTTCCTTCCCTGTATATATACACACCTATCTGTCTGGTCTTCCTTCCCTGTATATATACACACCTATCTGTCTGGTCTTCCTTCCCTGTATATATACACACCTATCTGTCTGGTCATCCTTCCCTGTATATATATATATACATACACACACACTCCTGTCTGTCTGTCCTTCCTTCCCTGTATACATACACACCTGTCTGTGTGAGGAGATTACAGTATGTGTTATCAATTTTAGGAGTAGAGAGGAAAATGATAACGAAGAGAATAATTTGACAGCGGCATGGAAGCGATTGGGAGACCAGATTCTGTTGGCTAAGGCACGGCGGGAGCAGTGGCTGAGGCGCTCTAAAGGTGATTCATTTCTTGTGGGTTGTGGTTGATATGTGTGATTGTGGATGTTGTGTGTGGTAGTTGATGTGTATCGTGGATGTTGTGTGTGGTGGTTGATGTTTGTGGTAGTGGATATTGTGTGTAGGTGCAGATTATATTTTTGTCAAATGTGGGTTTTGGTGTGAGGTGTCAGAGCTGAGATTTGATGTATTGTGACTAGCATGGGGAATGGGGGGGGGGGGGGGGGGGGGGGGGTGTATTTCAGAGATTGAGTGTGTGTGAGAGTGAGAGAGAGGAGAGAGGCAGGCTTGGTGGGTGGGTGGGTGGATTGAAAGATAATTTTGCAAAGAAATGTGGAGATGGAGATGACAATTTGAACACAGGCAATTTGACTACAGCATTCATACTTGTTAGAAAACTGACATTTATAGACTCAAAGGTATACCTACTAAATGCTCTCTGGTCACAAAGTTTATACAAGCTAGTTGCTCTCTGGTCACAAGGTTAAACAGACTAAATGCTGTCTGGCCACAGTTAAACAGACTAAATGCTCTCTGGCCACAGTTATACAGACTAAATGCTCTCTGGCCACAGTTATACAGACTAAATGCTCTCTGGCCACAGTTATACAGACTAAATGCTCTCTGGCCACAGTTATACAGACTAAATGCTCTCTGGCCACAGTTATACAGACTAAATGCTCTCTGGCCACAGTTATACAGACTAAATGCTCTCTAGCCACAGTTATACAGACTAAATGCTCTTGGGTCCAAAATTATAGACTATTGGCTCTTTGGTCACAAAGTTAAACAGACTAAATGCTATCCGTTCACAGTTATACAGACTAAATGATATCTGGTCACAAGGTTTATACAAGCTAGTTGCTCTCTGGTCACAAGGTTAAACAGACTAAATGCTCTCTGGTCACAGTTATACAGTCTAAATGCTCTCTGACCACAGTTATACAGACTAAATGCTCTCTAGGTCACAGTTATAGACTAAATGCTCTCTGGTCACAAAGTTAAACAGACTAAATGCTCTCTGGTCACAGTTATACAGACTAAATGCTCTCTGGTCACAAAGTTTATACAAGCTGGTTGCTCTCTGGTCACGAAGTTAAACAGACTAAATGCTCTCTAGTCACAGTTATACAGACTAAATGCTCTCTGGTCACAAAGTTAAACAGACTAAATGCTCTCTAGTCACAGTTATACAGACTAAATGCTCTCTGGTCACAAAGTTATACAGACTAAATGCTCTCTGGTCACAAAGTTAAACAGACTAAATGCTCTCTGGTCACAAAGTTAAACAGACTAAATGCTCTCTGGTCACAAAGTTAAACAGACTAAATGCTCTCTAGTCACAAAGTTATACAGACTAAATGCTCTCTGGTCACAAAGTTAAACAGACTAAATGCTCTCTGGTCACAAAGTTATACAGACTAAATGCTCTCTGGTCACAATGTTAAACAGACTAAATGCTCTCTGGTCACAAAGTTATACAAACTAAATGCTCTCTGGTCACAATGTTAAACAGACTAAATGCTCTATGGTCACAAAGTTAAACAGACTAAATGCTCTCTGGTCACAAAGTTAAATGGACTAAATGCTCTCTGGTCACAAAGTTTATACAAGCTAGTTGCTCTCTGGTCACAAAGTTAAACAGACTAAATGCTCTCTGGTCACAAAGTTAAACAGACTAAATGCTCTCTTGTTACAAAGTTTATACAAGCTGGTTGCTCTCTGGTCACAAAGTTAAACAGACTAAATGCTCTATGGTCACAAAGTTAAAGAGACTAAATGCTCTCTGGTCACAAAGTTAAACAGATTAATTGCTCTCTGGCCACAGTTATACAGACTAAATGCTCTCTAGTCACAGTTATACAGACTAAATGCTCTCTGGTCACAAAGTTTATACAAGCTATTTGCTCTCTGGTCACAAAGTTAAACAGACTAAATGCTCTCTGGTCACAAAGTTAAACGGACTAAATGCTCTCTTGTTCCAAAGTTTATACAAGCTGGTTGCTCTCTGGTCACAAAGTTAAACAGACTAAATGCTCTCTGGTCACAAAGTTATACAGACTAAATGCTCTCTGGTCACAATGTTATACAGACTAAATGCTCTCTGGCCACAGTTATACAGACTAAATGCTCTCTGGTCACAGTTATACAGACTAAATGCTCTCTGGTCACAAAGTTTATACAAGCTGGTTGCTCTCTGGTCACAAAGTTAAACAAACTAAATGCTCTCTAGTCACAGTTATACAGACTAAATGCTCTCTGGTCACAAAGTTAAACAGACTAAATGCTCTCTGGTCACAAAGTTAAACAGACTAAATGCTCTCTAGTCACAAAGTTATACAGACTAAATGCTCTCTGGTCACAATGTTATACAGACTAAATGCTCTCTGGCCACAGTTATACAGACTAAATGCTCTCTGGTCACAGTTATACAGACTAAATGCTCTCTGGTCACCATGTTATACAGACTAAATGCTCTCTAATCACAGTTATACAGACTAAATGCTCTCTGGTCACAATGTTATACAGACTAAATGCTCTCTAGTCACAGTTATACAGACTAAATGCTCTCTGGTCACAAAGTTTATACAAGCTATTTGCTCTCTGGTCACAAAGTTAAACAGACTAAATGCTCTCTGGTCACAAAGTTAAACGGACTAAATGCTCTCTTGTTCCAAAGTTTATACAAGCTGGTTGCTCTCTGGTCACAAAGTTAAACAGACTAAATGCTCTCTGGTCACAAAGTTATACAGACTAAATGCTCTCTGGTCACAATGTTATACAGACTAAATGCTCTCTGGCCACAGTTATACAGACTAAATGCTCTCTGGTCACAGTTATACAGACTAAATGCTCTCTGGTCACAAAGTTTATACAAGCTGGTTGCTCTCTGGTCACAAAGTTAAACAAACTAAATGCTCTCTAGTCACAGTTATACAGACTAAATGCTCTCTGGTCACAAAGTTAAACAGACTAAATGCTCTCTGGTCACAAAGTTAAACAGACTAAATGCTCTCTAGTCACAAAGTTATACAGACTAAATGCTCTCTGGTCACAATGTTATACAGACTAAATGCTCTCTGGCCACAGTTATACAGACTAAATGCTCTCTGGTCACAGTTATACAGACTAAATGCTCTCTGGTCACAATGTTATACAGACTAAATGCTCTCTAATCACAGTTATACAGACTAAATGCTCTCTGGTCACAATGTTATACAGACTAAATGCTCTCTGGTCACAAAGTTATACAGACTAAATGCTCTCTAGTCACAGTTATACAGACTAAATGCTCTCTGGTCACAATGTTATACAGACTAAATGCTCTCTGGTCACAAAGTTAAACTGACTGAATGCTCTCTAGCCACAGTTATACAGACTAAATGCTCTCTAGTCACAAAGTTAAACAGACTAAATGCTCTCTAGTCACAGTTATACAGACTAAATGCTCTCTGGTCACAAAGTTTATACAAGCTAGTTGCTCTCTGGTCACACAGTTTATACAAGCTAGTTGCTCTCTAGTCACAAAATTTATACAAGCTAGTTGCTCTCTGGTCACACAGTTTATATAAGCTAGTTGCTCTCTGGTCACACAGTTAAACAGACAATGTTCTACAGTCACACAATTTTAGAAACGAAATGCTCCACATGTAACTGAACATTAAACTACTTCATATCTTCTTCGTTCATCCGGAGTTTTTTTTTTCCGGATGTGATTGCGTTGTGTCTGTTTACAGCAGAGCTGCGTTCTTGCGCCGTTAGGCCGACACATCCGACTTCTGCGGGCATTTGTTGACCGGGTTAACCTTCCCGGGATGTCCTTGTTCAAATTGCAGCAAATGGGCAAGATTTGTTACATGTCTTTAGTTTAAAGTGCTGAAACTGAGCAAGATCTGCTAGCGTCCTATATTAAAATTGTTGAAACTGGGCAAGATCTGCTGTGTCCTATGTTTAGAATTCTGAAACTGGGCAAGATCTGCCAGTGTCCTATGTTTAGAGTTCTGAAACTGGGCAAGATCTGCTGTGTCCTTCCAATAAACAGTGATCATTAATGTAATTAATATGTAACTTGATTATGTGGTTGTTTCGGGATTTGAAATTTAAATATTGAGCACAACCCACTACTAGCAACGCTGATCGCATTCTGGTATGAACCTAAGGCCCATCCACGTCAATATGGAAGCACCACACTCGAGCTTCGCCCTCGTTTGAGCTCGTCAGTAGTGCATATCCCTGACCGGATCCGGAAACAGTCCCGGATCACGCGTGTGAAGCGGGTGTGCAACCACGCGGCACACACTGGACACACCAAATTATCACAACAGAACATCACAACGCCACCCATCGCAGGCCATGCTCAAGATTGCCCGATCGCCGCGACCGACGTCCATCAATCGATGGGACCCGAACGATCAGGACCTCTCACTGGCAAGGAACACCAGGCCTCCTAAATCCAGTGAGCAATAATCAATTGATTATGTGGTTGTGTAGCGTTGTGATATTCTGTTGTGACAATTTGGTGTGTCCAGTGTGTGCCGCGTGGTTACACACCCGCTTCACACGCGTGATCCGGGACCGCTTCCGGATCCGGTCAGGGACATGCACCACCGACGAGCCCAAACGAGGGCGAAACTCGAGTATAGTGCTTCCATATTGACGTGGATAGGCCTCAGGTTCATACCAGAATGCGATCAGCGTTGCCAGTAGTGGGTTGTGCTCAATATTCAAATTTCAAATCCTGAAACAACCACATAATCAATTGATTATTGCTCACTGGATGAAGGAGGCCTGGTGTTCCCTGCCAGTGAGAAGTCCCGATCGTTCGGGTCCCATCGACCGACGGACGCCGGTCGCGGCGATCGGGCAATCCCGAGCATAGCCTACGATGGGCAGCGTTGTGACATTCCGTTGTGATAATTCGGTGTGTCCAGTGTGTGCCGCGTGGCCACACACCCGCCTCACACGCGTGATCCGGGACTGTTTCCGGATCCGGTCAGGGATATGCACCACTGACGAGCTCAAACGAGGGCGAAACTCGAGTATAGTGCTTCCATATTGACGTGGATAGGCCCCAGGTTCATACCAGAATGCGATCAGCGTTGCCAGTAGTGGGTTGTGCTCAATATTTAATATGTAACTATTCTACCAATAAGTGCTTGCTAAATAAACTTGCTCTGCGGTAGATGAATCCAAAATGGTGACAACAAAGGGCATTGACTGTTGCCGAGCTGTTGCTGAGTCCAAATGTTAGCTGCATCACCTTTACAGGATGTTGTAATCAACCCCAGCATTTTTCAATGGCTGCTTGTGATTTACTAGACAATGTTAGTTCAGTAGCTTGCCATTGCTTTCTGAACAGCTGAAACCCATACAATCTAAATCAAATCAAAGTGGTCTTCTTCCAATTAACTTGCAGTTGGTTTTGAAACCTCAACTCTGTATGGTGGTGAATTATGAAACTGTACATCCCAGCATCCTTAATAGCCCAAATAAAAAATAACAAAATATTACTCAGAAGCTCAACAAATGGAAAAACATGGTTTGCCTAAACTAAAATCTTCATTGGATGTATTTGAAAACAATGGCTCATACACCGGGGGGAAACAACTCTAACAATTGCAACTGTGGTCTGTCTGCTAGACTATGTGCATTTGTCTCCTAGAACTTTCGAGTTATTTCGGTACTTCATTTTTAATTCACCGCAAACAAACCGTGTAGTTATTTTTAGCAATGACCGAGATCTGGTGGGATTATCGATTTTCAGAATAGGGATATCGGGATTCACTTCATGGTCGGTCAACAAGTGTGTTTGCATCTAAATGTTCCCAAAACTGGGCACTCTTCCGAACTTCAGCCCCAAATTATTTAGTGTAAAATGCATCCCTTACAGGGCCTCATTAGCTGATATAATAAAAAATATGAACTATGAATTAAAATATGGAACTGAGAAAATGGAACTATGTACCAATAATATTTCAGTTATATGTGGAAATTGTGGCACGAAAGTTGTAATGACTGCCGGAAAACATGTTCTAAACTCTTGTATCAGTACATCCGCGGGGAAAAAAAATTGTACATATCGGAATGAGCATTGAATGTGTTGTCGATCACTTCCAGCTGAGTGTGTTGGTGGACTGCAAGACCGATCGATGGACACAACAAAAGTTTCTGGGCAAGGAGGGCCCTCACTCTCGTCGATACTACAAGATATGGATATACACTCCAGTGACAGTGACGACAGTGAGGGCCCTCGGGGCCCATAAACTTCTATTGTAACCATCGATCTGTCTAGCAGACGAGGATACACTCAAATATCGATCGGTCTAGCAGACGACAATACACTTAAACGTAAGTGATTGACAACACAGAACACATCGCCCCGGAAATGATCTTATGAGGCCCTATAAGGGATGCACTTTACACTAAATAATAGCGAGTCCCATCATCAATTTAATTTTGAGTATTTACAAATGAGACTGCCACAGTAGATAGGCCTTGAAATTCAAAATCTAATGGTACCTCAATGATGCCTGTATGTCACTTCATCCTATTCACCCATAAGTGGAGCTCTCTAATGTGTCCCTTTCCTCCAACCAGCGACACCCGTTGGTGTCTGCGCGTCTATGTGTGCGAGATTGTCTCAAACGGTCAGAAAGTTATAGACTAAATGCTCTCTGGCCACAGTTATACAGACTAAATGCTCTCTGGCCACAGTTATACAGACTAAATGCTCTCTGGCCACAGTTATACAGACTAAATGCTCTCTGGCCACAGTTATACAGACTAAATGCTCTCTGGCCACAGTTATACAGACTAAATGCTCTCTAATCACAGTTATACAGACTAAATGCTCTCTGGTCACAAAGTTATACAGACTAAATGCTCTCTAGTCACAGTTATACAGACTAAATGCTCTCTAATCACAGTTATACAGACTAAATGCTCTCTAATCACAGTTATACAGACTAAATGCTCTCTGGTCACAAAGTTATACAGACTAAATGCTCTCTGGTCACAAAGTTATACAGACTAAATGCTCTCTGGTCACAAAGTTATACAGACTAAATGCTCTCTGGTCACAAAGTTATACAGACTAAATGCTCTCTGGTCACAAAGTTATACAGACTAAATGCTCTCTGGCCACAGTTATACAGACTAAATGCTCTCTAATCACAGTTATACAGACTAAATGCTCTCTAATCACAGTTATACAGACTAAATGCTCTCTGGTCACAGTTATACAGACTAAATGCTCTCTAGTCACAGTTATACAGACTAAATGCTCTCTGGCCACAGTTATACAGACTAAATGCTCTCTAGTCACAGTTATACAGACTAAATGCTCTCTAATCACAGTTATACAGACTAAATGCTCTCTGGTCACAGTTATACAGACTAAATGCTCTCTGGTCACAATGTTATACAGACTAAATGCTCTCTGGTCACAATGTTATACAGACTAAATGCTCTCTAGTCACAGTTATACAGACTAAATGCTCTCTGGTCACAATGTTATACAGACTAAATGCTCTCTGGTCACAATGTTATACAGACTAAATGCTCTCTAGTCACAGTTATACAGACTAAATGCTCTCTAATCACAGTTATACAGACTAAATGCTCTCTGGTCACAATGTTATACAGACTAAATGCTCTCTGGTCACAATGTTATACAGACTAAATGCTCTCTGGTCACAATGTTATACAGACTAAATGCTCTCTGGTCACAATGTTATACAGACTAAATGCTCTCTGGTCACAATGTTATACAGACTAAATGCTCTCTGGTCACAGTTATACAGACTAAATGCTCTCTGGTCACAATGTTATACAGACTAAATGCTCTCTGGTCACAATGTTATACAGACTAAATGCTCTCTAATCACAGTTATACAGACTAAATGCTCTCTGGTCACAATGTTATACAGACTAAATGCTCTCTGGCCACAGTTATACAGACTAAATGCTCTCTGGCCACAGTTATACAGACTAAATGCTCTCTGGTCACAATGTTATACAGACTAAATGCTCTCTAGTCACAGTTATACAGACTAAATGCTCTCTAATCACAGTTATACAGACTAAATGCTCTCTGGTCACAATGTTATACAGACTAAATGCTCTCTAATCACAGTTATACAGACTAAATGCTCTCTGGTCACAGTTATACAGACTAAATGCTCTCTGGTCACAGTTATACAGACTAAATGCTCTCTGGTCACAATGTTATACAGACTAAATGCTCTCTGGTCACAAAGTTAAACTGACTGAATGCTCTCTAGCCACAGTTATACAGACTAAATGCTCTCTGGTCACAAAGTTAAACTGACTAAATGCTCTCTAGTCACAGTTATACAGACTAAATGCTCTCTGGTCACAGTTATACAGACTAAATGCTCTCTGGTCACAAAGTTTATACAAGCTAGTTGCTCTCTGGTCACACAGTTTATACAAGCTAGTTGCTCTCTAGTCACAAAATTTATACAAGCTAGTTGCTCTCTGGTCACACAGTTTATATAAGCTAGTTGCTCTCTGGTCACACAGTTAAACAGACAATGTTCTACAGTCACACAATTTTAGAAACGAAATGCTCCACATGTAACTGAACATTAAACTACTTCATATTGTTCTAACCAAACATTAATCTACTTCACATTGTTCTAACTAGACATTACACAATAGAAGGTTTTACATTGATTTGTTAACTTGACATTACAGTACTGAAGATTTGTTATTACTCTAACTTGAAATTACAGTACAGAATACTTCACTCTAACTTGAAATTACAGTACAGAAGACTTTACTCTATCTTGACATTACAGTACAGAAGACTTTACTCATCAATATTGACATTACAGTATAGAAGACTCGACATTACAATACAGAATACCACACTATCTTGACAATACAGTACAGAAGACTTTACACTATCTTGAGAATACAGTGCAGAAGACTTTACTCTAACTTGACATTACAGTACAGCTTGTGGGATATGTTCCTGATACATACATCAAAGTGTCTATAGCTTGTGGGATATGTTCCTGATACATACATCAAAGTGTCTATAGCTTGTGGGATATGTCTCTGATACATACATCAAAGTGTCTATAGCTTGTGGGATATGTCTCTGATACATACATCAAAGTGTCTATAGCTTGTGGGATATGTCTCTGATACATACATCAAAGTGTCTATAGCTTGTGGGATATGTCTCTGATACATACATCAAAGTGTCTATAGCTTGTGGGATATGTCTCTGCTACATACATCAAAGTGTCTATAGCTTGTGGGATATGTCTCTGATACATACATCAAAGTTTCTATAGCTTGTGGGATATGTTCCTGATACATACATCAAAGTGTCTATAGCTTGTAGGATATGTCTCTGATACATACATCAAAGTGTCTATAGCTTGTGGGATATGTCTCTGATACATACATCAAAGTGTCTATAGCTTGTGTGATATGTTCCTGATACATACATCAAAGTGTCTATAGCTTGTGGGATATGTCTCTGATACATACATCAAAGTGTCTATAGCTTGTGGGATATGTCTCTGATACATACATCAAAGTGTCTATAGCTTGTGGGATATGTCTCTGATACATACATCAAAGTGTCTATATCTTGTGGGATATGTTCCTGATACATACATCAACGTGTCTATAGCTTGTGGGATATGTTCCTGATACATACATCAAAGTGTCTATAGCTTGTGAGATATGTCTCTGATACATACATCAAAGTGTCTTTAGCTTGTGGGATATGTCTCTGATACATTACATACATCAAAGTATCTATAACTTGTGGGATATGTCCCTGATACATACATCAAAGTGTCTATAGCTTATGTGATATGTCTCTGATAAAACATACATAAATTCTATTTTCTAGAGTCATCAGAGAAAGATTCTCTAGCTCCTGGGGTGAATGACCATGGAAACATGCAGCCATGTGTAAGTGGAGGACGTACAAAAGAAATCAAAGCTGTGTTACCTGTTGTACAGTCGACAGTTGAAGATGTGAATTCACAGAGTCCCAGGACACAATCATTAGGCAGCTCATCTGTAAGTAGATTGTGTGTTAAATAATGGACTTGTATTTACAGAGGCCTAAGCCTTGCATGTTCCATAGATTTACAGAAGCCCTAAGCCTTGCATGTTCCATAGAACCAGTTTTAACCTATGGTTGTGAATCCTGGACTGTTAGTAAACAAGTAATAAACATTCCCCAGACATCCATAATGGGTAATCTAATCACAAAGTGACAGTCGTCTATTTTTAGCCAGATTATGAGATGACAAAAGCTAGAACATATTGTGACAATTGGACAGATTTGTGGAAAGAGAGATAGAGGAGGATAAAAGTGAAAAATTCATGACTGTTTTGTGTCATGGCATGGAGGAATGGCTAATGAATTGATCCACGCCTTTGGAGGTCGCAAAATGTGGAGAAGCGAGAAACAGGACTGCCCAGGCCAGCCATCAAGGCACTTGATGATGATGATGATGATGACACAAGTTGTAAGATCAGTATACACACAGTTAGGTTCACCTCCTGGAGTACATCAGTTCTGCACGTCCACCACCTCTTTCCTCCTCGTCATCATTTATTTTTGCTTCTCCTTCTCCTCAGATTCCTGGTCTAGCGCAGGCAACAGTGATCATGACTCCCAAATCCTAACTTCTGTGTGATATTGTGATGAAGTTCTTGTTTCTAATACTGTTGTGTTTGGACCAGTAGTTCCAGCTGTCTCTGTCTTCCCCTCCATCTTCCTCTGTCTTCTCCTCCATCTTCCTCTGCCCTTCTCCAACTTCCTCTGCCTTCCTCCATCTTTCTCTGCCTTCTGTCTTCCTTTCTCTGCCTTCCTCTGCCCTTGTCCAACTTCCTCCGTCTTCCTCTGCCTTCCTCTGCCACTCTTGCCTGGTATTTTTTCAACACTACTGGTCAGAACAAACAATCCTGCTACAGCTGAGGATTGAACCCAGGCCACTGTCTGGGTGGGCAAGCACACTAACCAGTCTGTCTCCTGCTCCAGTTTCTGTCTGGGTGGGCAAGCACACTAACCAGTCTGTCTCCTGCTCCAGTTTATGTCTGGGTGGGCAAGCACACTAACCAGTCTGCCTCCTGCTCCAGTTTCTGTCTGGGTGGGCAAGCACACTAACCAGTCTGTGTCCTGCTCCAGTTTCTGTCTGGGTGGGCAAGCACACTAACCAGTCTGTGTCCTGCTCCAGTTTATGTCTGGGTGGACAAGCACACTAACCAGTCTGTCTCCTGCTCCAGTTTCTGTCTGGGTGGGCAAGCACACTAACCAGTCTGTGTCCTGCTCCAGTTTCTGTCTGGGTGGACAAGCACACTAACAAGTCTGTCTCCTGCTCCAGTTTCTGTCTGGGTGGGCAAGCACACTAACCAGTCTGCCTCCTGCTCCAGTTTCTGTCTGGGTGGGCAAGCACACTAACCAGTCTGTGTCCTGCTCCAGTTTCTGTCAGGGTGGACAAGCACACTAACCAGTCTGCCTCCTGCTCCAGTTTCTGTCTGGGTGGGCAAGCACACTAACCAGTCTGTGTCCTGCTCCAGTTTCTGTCTGGGTGGGCAAGCACACTAACCAGTCTGTGTCCTGCTCCAGTTTCTGTCTGGGTGGACAAGCACACTAACCAGTCTTGTCTCCTGCTCCAGTTTCTGTCTGGGTGGGCAAGCACACTAACCAGTCTGCCTCCTATAGCAGTTTCTGTCTGGGTAGGCAAGCACACTAACCAGTCTGATTTCTGTTCCAGTTTCTTTGTACATATTGTAATGTGGCGTAGAATCTAGTTGTGCAACGGAAAATAAGGTACAGGGACAACTAGTGCCACCTCTGTCACATGGAAAGATACCTAGTACTAAAGCAAATCTCATAAGATCTATATTATAGCCCATATTATGCTACCAGTGTCAAACATGGACGCTTACTGCAACTAATGAGCGCACAATTATAACAACTGAGATGAGATGCCTTAGATGAGCTGCGGGAGTAACGGTGAGAGATAGGATTAGGAGTGAGGAAATTAGAAGACGACTAGGTCTGAAACCAGTCATGCACTTCACTCAAGAACAACAGATTAAATAGTTTGGCCTCCTCACAAGCATGCCCTGGTACCACCTGCCACAAAGAGCCACATTGATGAAATATAATGACGCAAGGGGAAGACCACGTTAAAAGATGGAGTGATTTTATCAAGAACAACCTTAGAGAAATGAATACCAACTTACAAAGAGCACACACAAGATCTTTACATCTCCCCCAACACTTCACTGGGGTAAATGGAGGAAGAGAAGAAGAAGAAGAAGTAGAATATCGGCATTTAGCATGCTTTGGTTAAGTAGTCTAGAATATCTGTAGTTCAGTTTTGTAGTTTCAATATTTGTTTGTGTAAAATAATTTCTGGTATTTTTCAGATGTCCCAGCATGTGTCGGACTCAGCCATGTGCAAGTCGATTACTACAGCCAGTGGCCATGGAGTTTCTCTGAGAAATCTGTGCATGGAGGACAAGAAACCGGTGGCCAATCTGGTCAAGGAACCGGCCAGTTTAAGCCGTGATTGTCAGAGGTAGATTATTATGGGTAGTCATTCATTCATTCATTCATTCATTCATTCATTCATTCATTCAGTAGCATGTCATTTGCAGAACTCTGCTCCCATGGCAATCATCTGGAAAATTTCTCGGTCATAAGCAAGATGTCTCGCGTCCAATACACCCATCTGGAGATAACCTACCACATCCTGCACCCATCTTCATTTTGGCATTCCTCCTCTTCTCTTCCCAGGCATATACCCCTCCATGATTGTTCTCTCCAAACTGTCATGATATCCAAGTGACCAAAATGTTTCAATTTTCTTTTTATTTTCTTTAGTAGCCAACCTTCTTTAATATTCATTTCCTGTCGTATGGAATCATTTGTTCTTTTCTGTATCCAAGATATCCTTAGAACCTGACTATAACATTTATTTTCAGAGGCATTTATGCACTGTTCAGCTTGTTAGTAAGTATCCAGGTCCCACATGCATATTTTGCGATGGGAAAGATGCATGCTCTTAACCATCTAATTTTTGTAGTTCTGTCTGTCCCCCTCCACAATGTATTTAGTTCTTTAATGTCTAAAAAGCAATAGATATTTGTCTTTTAATTTCCTTCATTGTTTGCAATTAATGATTCTAGATATGCAAAATGTTCCACCACCTCCCAGTGTCCATTTTTCTGTCTTTGTCTAACACTACCTGTCTGTCCTGTCTTCAATGCCTGTATATATACACACCTGCCTGTCCTGACTTCCGTGCCTGTATATATACACACCTGTCTGTCTGGTCTTCCATGTCTCTATATATATATATACACACCTGTCTGTCTGGACTTCCATGTCTATATATATACACACCTGTCTGTCTGTCTGTCTGGTCTTCCATGCCTGTATATATATATATATATATATATATATATATATATATATATACACCTGTCTGTCCTGACTTCCATGCCTATATATACGCACACCTGTCTGTCTGTCTGGTCTTCCTTTCCTGTATGTATACACACGTGTCAGTGTGAGGAGAGTTCTGATTACAGTGTTATCAATTTTAGGAGCAGAGAGGAAAATGATAATGCAGAGAATGATTTGACAGTGAAGATGAAGCGATTGGACGACCAGATTCAGTTGGTTGTGACACATCAGGAGCAGTGGCTGAAGGCCATTAAAGGTGATTCATTTCTTGTGGGTGGTGGTTGACGTTGTGTGTGTTTGTGGATGTTGTGTGTGGTATTTGATGTGTGTGGGTGTGGTTGTGGTAGTTGATGTGTGTGGTAGTTGATGTTTGTGGTAGGTGATGACTGGTACAATTTGATGTATTGTGGCTAGCATAGGTGTGTGTGTGTGTGTGTGGATGTTGTGTGTGGTAGTTGGTGGGTGTGGTTGTGGTAGTTGATGTGTGTGGTAGGTGATGACTGGTACAATTTGATGTATTGTGGCTAGCATAGTTGTGTGTGTGTGTGTGGATGTTGTGTGTGGTATTTGGTGGGTGTGGTTGTGGTAGTTGTGTGTGGTAGTTGATGTGTGTGGTAGGTGATGACTGGTACAATTTGATGTATTGTGGCTAGCGTGGATGTTGTGTGTGGTATTTGATGTGTGTGGGTGTGGTTGTGATAGTTGTGTGTGGTAGTTGATGTGTGTGGTAGGTGATGACTGGTACAATTTGATGTATTGTGGCTAGCATAGGTGTGTGTGTGTGTGAGACTGGGTTGGTGGGTGGCTCTCTCTGCGCACGTCACTTTGCTCACGAGAGTATGCAGGATTACAGAGAAAGTCGCTAACCTCTAGGCCAGGGAGACCGGCTACAGTGCAGTACAGAAGACTTTACTCTAACTTGACATTACAGTACAGAAGACTTTATTCTATCTTGACATTACAGTACAGAACGAACGAACGAACGAAAATTACATTGTCAAGCTATTTGCGAAACCGAAAGTAGACAGTCGGAAGTCTCAGAAAGCCGCAAGATCACGTTTTTACAATGCTAGTAGTAGCTCATAGCTCGTAACGCCATCCCTGGTCTTAACTGGTCTCGGAATCAAAGCGAGAGGCAACTGTTACGGGTTACAAGTCCTTGTCAGTTGGCGTAGACATGGGGTGCCACGCGTTGCCTCTGACGGTGGGAGACACCTACAGGTGTCACTGATCAGCTACCGCTCGCCTCAAGCTGGGCAGCCCCCAGCCAATTGGGTGCTGATCCGCCACAGCCTGCCTGCTTCAATGGGTGCTTGGGGCTAGGATAAAATCTGAATCGCGGGCTGTAAAACCAATGCACCAGGTACTAATAAAAAGAATAGAAACCTCAAGCTACGGCTTGCAACCTGGAGCGTGAGAACCATGTGTCCAGGATTTTCCACTGTCTTGACAAATATTGACGATATGAGAAAAACGGCTGTGATTGATGCTGAACTCAATCGTCTTAACATTGATATTGCTGGCCTGCAGGAGACTCACCTCGCTGAGGAAGGGTCACTCAGGGAAAACAATTACACCTTTTTTTGGAAGGGAAGAGGGCAGGCAGAAAAAAGGCAACATGGTGTGGGCTTTGCAGTGAAGAATTCGCTACTGGGAATGATTGATATCCCAGCTGGAGGTAATGAAAGATTATTATCACTGCGCTTGGCAACCTCTTGTGGATTTGCCACCATTCTCACTGCATATGCACCGACACTCGCTTCCTCTGATGATGTGAAGGATACGTTTTATGAGCAGCTAGACTCTGTGATCAAGGCAGTTCCAAAATCCGACTACATTTATATGCTCGGTGATTTCAATGCTCGTGTGGGCAAGGACTCGAGTTCATGGCCAGTGTGCCTTGGAAAATACAACATCGGTCACATGAATGATAATGGGCAAAGGCTGCTGGAGCATTGCACTAGAAATGACCTATGTATTACAAACTCCTTTTTTAAAACAAAAGAGATAACTAAGGTCACATGGAAACATCCAAGATCCGGCCATTGGCATCAGCTGGACTTCATTATCACAGAGACATCTGAACCATACATCATTAACTCGAAGTTACCACAGTGCTGACTGTGATACAGATCATTCTTTGGTTGTTGCAAGGGTTAGACTGAGACCAAAGAGAATCTACACAGCTAAACACAAGTCTAGCCCCAGGATTAATATTACTAACACTCACGATCCTGGAAAGTGCTTTGAATTTCAACAGCAACTTGAAGACGCTTTCAATGATACATCAGAAAATTGTATAGTAAATGATAAATGGAGTAAACTAAAGGAAACTATTTATAAAACAGCGGTAGGGGTTTACGGCACTGAGGATCATAAGAGACAGGACTGGTTTGCGGCAAACAGCCAGATACTGCAGCCCTTGATTGATAAAAAGAAGATAGCTCTCTTAAGAAACAAGGAAAGACCAACGCGTAACACTCTGAGTGAGCTGAAGCAAGCGAGGAAGGATGTACAAAAGGCTGCCAGGCAGTGTGCGAATGACTATTGGATCAAGTTATGTGAGTCCATTCAAATCGCAAGTGATAAGGGAAACATCAGAAGCATGTATGAAGGGATAAAGAAAGCTTGTGGCCCAATGATCAAAAGAAGTGCACCGCTGAAAACCTTGACTGGAGAAATCATCACTGATAAGAAACAGCAGATGGATAGATGGGTTGAGCACTATTTAGAGCTTTACTCAAGTGAGATCAAGCTAGCAGATGATGCCCTCAACGCCATAGAGGCCCTGCCAACTCTTGACCACCTGGACACACTTCCCACTATAACAGAAGTTAAGTGTGCTATAAATGAGCTTGCATCTGGCAAGGCTCCAGGTAAGGATGGGATTCCAATAGAGGTGATCAGGAGTGGGCAAGATACACTTGCTCTACAGATCCACCAGCTAATAGAACTATGCTGGCGAGAAGGACAAGTCCCACAGGATTTCAAAGATTCAAATATCATAACGCTGTACATGAACAAGGGCGATCGGAGCGACTGTAACAACTATAGGGGTATCTCACTTCTGTGTATTGTTGGGAAAGTATTTGCCAGAATTGTCCTGCACAGACTTCAAGTCCTGGGAGATCAAGTCTACCCCGAATCACAGTGCGGCTTCCGTCAGAACCGGTCTACCATTGATATGATATTCTCATTGCGACAGATGCAAGAAAAATGCCGGGAACAAAATCAGCCACTGTTTATTGCCTTCATCGACCTCACAAAGGCATTTGATTTGGTCAGTTGTGAGGGTCTGTTCAAAGCACTAAAGAAGATGGGCTGCCCACCAACTCTTCTGTCCATTGTGGAATCGTTCCACACAGGCATGAAGGGTATGATCAAGTTTGATGGCTCAACTTCAGAAGAGTTTGAAATCAAGAGTGGAGTTAAGCAAGGTTGTGTACTAGTCCCCACCCTCTTTGGGATATACTTTTCACTTCTACTGAAATATGCCTTTCGTGATCAGGATGACGGTATATACATTCACTCACGCTCAGATGGTGGCCTCTATAATGCTCAGAGATTGAAGGCCAAGACCAAAATTAGCAGGGTACTAATCAGAGAGTTGCTTTTTGCAGATGATGCTGCGATTACGACCCACTCTGAGGAAGAATTACAACATCTACTATCTGCATTCTCCAATGCTTGTTCTGAATTTGGTTTAACAATTAACAAAAAGAAGACACAGATTATGTCACAAGGTGCACATGGGGTACCATCAATCTTTATTGACGACGCCGAACTGGAGATAGTAGACCATTTTACATTTCTAGGATCAGAGGTAAATAGCAAATTATCCCTCGATCAGGAAATCAACATCAGGATTGGCAAGGCAGCAACAACAATGAACATGTTAGCAAAAAGAGTCTGGGAGAACAGGAAGCTTACTGCCAAAACAAAAGTCCTCGTCTACCAAGCCTGTGTCCTTAGTACTCTTCTTTATGGCAGTGAAACCTGGACAACTTACTCACGCCAAGAGAAACGTTTAAACAGCTTTCATATGCGGTGTCTGCAAAGAATACTTGGTATTAAGTGGCAAGACAAAATCACAAATACTGAAGTATTGGAAAGATCAGGTTGTGTGACGGTGTATTCCATGCTCAGTCTTCGTAGACTTAGATGGATAGGACACGTTAGGAGGATGGATGATGGTAGAATACCAAAGGACATCTTTTTTGGTGAATTACAGACGGGTAGGAGATCTCATGGTCGGCCTCTACTACGATACAAAGATGTGTGTAAGCGGGACATGATTGATACAGGCATTGATAATGCACATTGGGAGCACGTCGCCGCTGAACGTGATGCATGGAGGGCAACTATCAGAAATGGAATAAAGACAAAGGAGAAAATGATTGCAGATAAAGCACACACAGAGCGTGTGAGACGTAAGATGGTGCAAAATGGTGGAAGTGACCATGCTTTCACATGCACTTACTGTGGGCAAACATTTGCAGCAAGAATTGGCCTTACCAGCCACACTCGCCACCGCCATGGATCGTAGTTATTAAGCCTTTTTGAAGCACAATGTACCAAACTATCGTCTGTCAAGACGGAAAGGTGCCAATGATGATGAGTAGCTCGTACGCATTGCATGTTCCGGGGTAATGACGCATTCGGACGCTACGCCCGGTAAAGGGTTAATCAAAATTTCCACATGTTCAGCGTTAGCGAAAGTTGATTAAATGGTAACATCTCAGATGATGACATCGCTACCAGAGGTTTTAAACCTATTATAACAGATCCTTATCAGAAACAAGAGACGGATACTGCAGTTTATATTTCTAATTCGCTTAACATCCACCGCAGGCTAGATGTTTAAACCTTTGAGATTGAATGTGATGGCTTGAGGTTACCCCTACCAGCCCTGAGGCCCTAAACATAACTGTCCCCTATACCTGGGCTCCTGAGCATTAAAGAGAAAAAAACTAAAATGATATAGAAAAATGTTAGTTACATGCAAACAAGTGGTTGGAAAAGATATAACTTGGATACATTGTAGAAAATAGGCCAACCTTTCATCTAGGTGCCAATCCAGTCTGAATAAACCAAAGTATCGATCACCTTTTGGACTGTGAAAAGCCTAGACCTACTTCGCTTTCTTGTTGAAGTGCTTGGTTCATCAGCCGCTCATTTCATTGTGAATTTTCATAATTTTTTTTCACGTTAGAAAACAAAAAGTCAATTCAAACCTATAGGGGCAGACATTCGCAATGGCTAACCATGAGGTTTGAAAACGATTGGTTGGTTATTTTTAGTTTCTGACGCATTTTTTCACGTACTAGTCAAAGTACCAAAAATTAGGTACAGCAGTGTATAGCAGCATATTCGGAAATACCGAAAAATCGGTACATCGGTCTGGTAGGGTTAAACTTCAATATCGCATACCCCTAGTAGTTTGCTAGCTTTATCGAAACCCCAGTGCAGGTAATATCTGGTATGAAAAATTCACCGCTATGATGGATGTAGTCTTGAGAGAAATAATACTGCCAGGTGACTTCAACATAGACACTAACAAATCAAACGAAACATGGGAAAACAAAATAGAATCACATAACTTTCAACAGTTAGTCAAACAAGCCACTAGAATAACTAAATCATCTGCAACACTTCTAGATCATATTTATACTACGTGTGCTGACAACATCACAAAATGTACTGTACCTATTAGTGCAATGAGCGATCACTACCCAGTATGTTGCATGTGGTCGAAAGGAGGTACAAAAACTCAGAAACACAAACATATAAGTATAAAATATAGAAATGACAAAAACTTCAGTCAAGATGCCTTTTTACAAGAATTGCTCAACTCATCTCTGGACTATTTTTACCAGCTTCCTGGCCCAGACACAATACCAGATGTGCCCCATGACATATCTTTATTATCATTTTATGAGGACAAATGCTATGGAGACATTCCCTCCAACATACCGCTAGTGACAACCACTGAAGTATTTACTCATCTCAGTAACCTAAAAAACAATAACTCATCAGGACTAAATGGAATCAGTAATGGGACCTTTCGCTACGCTTCTCCTGCGATCTGTGAGTCACTAACTTTTATATATAATTGTCTCACCAAAGGTCACTTCCCATCAGCCTTTAAAATCGACAAGGTGTATCCTCCCTTAAAAGCTGGTTCATTAGACGATCGTCTCATGAGTAACTATAGGCCAATTTCCATACTATCATCACTATCCAAACCGCTAGAAAAGCACATTCACAAAACAACACTAGAGCACTTAGTATGCCATAAACTAATAGTTGACAGTCAGTCAGGATTTCGGCCAAAATATTCTTGTCATACGGCACTCACAAACATGATAGAAAACTGGCATCAAAATATTAACAACAATACTCTATGTGGGCCGTCTCCCTGGCCTAGGGGTTAGCGACTTTCTCTGTAATCCTGCATACTCTCGTGAGTAACGTGACGTGCGCGAGAATTGGTAGCAGTTCTCTCCACGTCGGTAACTTGCGGGGTATGTGAGCCGGTCGCCCAGAAAGCAATGGCAAACTACTGAGCATAATCTTGCCAAGAAATCAGCTGAAAGATGCTGATGGTGATGGCGATGTCCTGTAAAGGATATGCAAACAAAACAAAAACTATGTGGAGCGGTGTTTATAGACATTAGAAAAGCATTCAATATGATAGATCATACTATTCTAAATAAAAAACTAGAAACGATGAAAGTAAGCTTTAATATAGTGACATAAATAAAATGATTTTGATTAGACAGAAAACAAGTAGTATCACACAATAAATCTTTATCTCAAGCCATTATCATTAATATTGGAGTACCTCAGGGGCCAACTGTTATTCGCCATTTATATAAATGATCTTCCCTTATATCTTTCACCATCCTGAAATCTATTTGCAGACGAATGCACAATGTATACAAACACTATTGATTGTAATGTGCTAGAATCATCCTTCCAACAGGAAATAAATAGTGTAGTTAATTGGAGTCATGCAAACCGCTTGCAAATTAACATTTCTAAAACAAAATCTATGTTAATAGCAACCAGGCAAAGACTCTATGTGAGAACACTCGAGAACACTCCAGCTGCACATTGGTAGCACGCCTATAGAAAGTGTAACCGAGCACAAGGCACTGGGTCTTATCATAGATCAAAATCTATCGTTCAATTCCCATGTTCATGCTCTAGTTAAACAAATAGCCAAAAAAGTATACCAACTTGCCAAAATTAAAAATTTCCTTGACGAAAACACAAGAAAGATATTCTATACTTCCAACGTACAAATACATATTGATTATAGCTCTACAATCTGGGATGGATGCTCCACATCAATAACAAAACGCCTTTATTCACTCCAGAAAAGGGCAGTGCGTTTAATTAATGGTGAAAAGCTCACCGACAATTCTAACCTACATGAATGTCTTCAGTTACTGCCACTCCACAAATGCCTACTATTTAATAAGGCTAAACTAATTTACAAAATCCTATTCCAAAATGCTCCAAGCTACCTTTGGCCATTGTTTAAATATAACGCAAGACATAGCGAATGACTAAATATATTTCATGCCCCTAAACCTAGGATGCCGGCTTCGTGGCTTAGAGGTTTCTCCGTAATCTCGTATACTCTCGTAGGTAACATGATGATGGTGAGAATCAGCAGTGGTTCGAATCGCATCTGTAACTTACCGGGCATGTGAGCCAACCGCACAGAAAGCAATGGCAAACTACTGAGCGTAATCTTGCCAAGAAATCAGCTGAAAGATGCTGGTGTTGACAGCGATGTCCTGTAAAGGATATGCAAAAAAAAAAAAAAACACCTAGGATAGACTATAAAACAAGTTTAGCATACTCTGCTGCTCAGTTGTGGAACAATCTTCCACAAGAAATCAAAGACACCACCAGTCATTATACATACAGTCGCAATCTGTTTGAACACTACCTCAGTACAGACTACACGCCCCTCTAAAAATAATGGTAAAATATCTCAATCGACAACCAGCCAATAAACATTCCCATATGTATGGCACGTTACACCTTCCTTAGCTATTTATAATGCCCATGTTAAACATTGCCTCAGTGAGTCATGTATTATTGATTATTTTTCATATGTATATTAATGCTTATTGTTCTTTTGTTGTCTAAGATCAGCTTCATAAGTGATGTTGAATGAAATAATGTATGAGCGGAAATAGAGAATAAGGGCAAAATGTCAGATGGGCCTGCGTGCCCAGTTCTTAACCCTTTGAAAATATTTTTCATTCGTTCGTCCCTTTGAAAATATTGTTCATTCGTTCGTCCCTTTGAAAATATTGTTCATTCGTTCGTTTGTTCTGTGTGTTTTGAAATTGTCTCTCCTTAATTATCTTTGTTGTTTTATGTCTATTACCACGTCAGTATGTCTTGAAATAGTGTCTCCTTTATCTGTTTTGTGCTTATCTTATCTAATTTGTCTGTTTGTTGTGAAATTGTCTCTCCTGGATTATCTGTGTTATCTGATCTGTCTATTACTATGTCTGTTTGTCATGAAATTATCTCTCCTTTTCTATCTGTGTTGTACTTGACTTATCTGGCTACTCATTTGTCTGGTTGTCATGAAATTGTCTTTCCTTTATTATCTATGAAGGGATTAGCAGCGAGGTCACACGTCGCCATCACTGAGCAAGGTCACGAATCAACATGATGCCAGCTCGAAGACACCCACACTTGGTTCTCGGAAGTCTTCCACATATCAACAGAATGTTCTAGTTCTGATAGACAACTACACTCCACGGTGGAATCCACCATCTAAATCCCAGCCAGGACATACAGACTCTGTGTTGTTTGAGGTGAAGAGACCTGTCAGGAGTTATACCAGCAGATAGCAGCATTCCAGAGATGTGCTGGATCGTGTCAACAGCTGCTGGTGCTGATAGGTGCTGTTAGCAGGCAGCTGGATTCCTCAAAGAGCACGGATGGAGTAGGTTCAGGTGACGATGATGGGCATGCCTTGGTAGATGATGAGATGAGTGTGAAAGAGACGTAAACAGTGTGTACATGTGAAACAGTCTGATACATGGAAACATGGTAGCTAGTGACATAAACAATGTGCACATGTGAAACAGTCCGTTACATGGAAACATGGTAGCTAGTGACATGAACAGTGTACATGTGAAACAGTCCGTTACATGGAAACATGGTAGCTAGTGACATGAACAGTGTACATGTGAAACAGTCCGTTACATGGAAACATGGTAGCTAGTGACATGAACAGTGTACATATAAAACAGTCCGTTACATGGAAACATGGTAGCTAGTGACATGAACAGTGTACATGTGAAACAGTCCGTTACATGGAAACATGTAGCTAGTGACATGAACAGTGTACATGTGAAACAGTCCGTTACATGGAAACATGGTAGCTAGTGACATGAACAGTGTACATGTGAAACAGTCCGTTACATGGAAACATGGTAGCTAGTGACATGAACAGTGTACATATAAAAGTCCGTTACATGGAAACATGTAGCTAGTGACATGAACAGTGTACATTTGAAACAGTCCATTACATGGAAACATGGTAGCTAGTGACATGAACAGTGTACATGTGAAACAATCCGATACATGGTAGCTAGTGATATAAACAGTGTGCACATGTGAAACAGTCCGATACATGGAAACATACATCTGCAATTGATATATACACGTATACAGTTATTTACATGTCTAGGACAGCTGACATGTGGCTTGGTTACGTCATAAAAAAATGTTCACACCATCAAATTAAGACAATAAAAGATGCTAAACTTTGGTCAGCTATATTTCCTAGAAACCAAGGCAACAGCAGAAGCTAAACTCTAGTCCACTATCTTTCAAGGCAACAACACAAGCTAAACTTTGATCGACTATTTTCTACAAACAAAAAATTACACCTCAGAAATATTTCAAGTTGCAACTAACCAGGGGTGTTTGCCTGGGACTGTTTATCTAATGTCACGATCATACAAAAAATACTTCCTCTAGAATCTAATCTTCAGCCTCACCACTGATGTCTGTTATCAATAGCCTCTGTACAAACATTAGCACCGAAGTCAGCTGATCTGTGTGGGGTGCTCACGTACTCTGTAATGGGGAAGTTGAGAATCTGGATGACCTCCTCGACACATCTCATCATTCACCAAGGCAAACCTATCATCATCACTAGAACCAGCTCCATCCGTGCACTTTGAGGCATCCAGCGACCTGTTCATAGCATCTAATATAGCCTCTGTACAAACATTAGCACCAATGTCAGCTGATTTGTGTGGGTTGTTCACATACTCTCTACTGGGGAAGTTGAGTATGTGGATTATCACATTTATTCTGGTGATTATAGCTTTGATGGTGATATAGTGCATTCATTTAGTTAGCATTATATAATGATTAAAAAGGTGTAAAACACAAATGCTGACATTTGTCACGCTTATTCTGTTTTCACTTAAGTAACAGAAAGTAATTACATAAATAAATGATAACAATACAACTGTGGGTTGGTTTACAGCATGGGATATATGAAATCACTCCGTGATTGAAGTATGTGAGTGAGATCACTCAGTGATTGTAGTACACTGTGATATATTGATAACACCCATCCACGTTTGACAGCGAAATCGTGAATTATCACAGACATTCTGCACCATACAGTATGGTTGCGACAGATCAACCTATACACGAAGTATCAGTGTAACGGGAACAAAGAGGCGTCACCAGGGAAGTGATTTTATTGGCTGCGAGCTCAAAAACCCTGGCCATACTTCCCTAGGGAAGGACCAGCTCTAACGATGCGCACGTTTCAATATGGCAGGGTATTGATCAAACGCAAATTCTGAACCCTTTGGTGGACCGTGCTTTCTCTCGAAATTTCGGTAAGTGAAGTATTTGTGACGGTCTTTGAGGGATGGTACAGGTAACACTTGTTTGTCCCAGGCGTCAATGATGTAGAAGTTAAATTAATGCACTGCGAAGAATGCCTAAAACTTCGGTGACAATTCCTGCAGAACCAACATGTTACTCCACTGATAACCTTGCCAGACTATAAATGCATATCTTTTAAGTGCTCTTTTCAAATGCTATTCTAATGCCATTTCTCTGAACGCATATCATGCATATTCATCTATATACTGTGGAAACTATTCTTGATAAATGTGCGTCTATGCATTCTTCCTTAACTTGTGAAGATTTGTCTTTAAGAGGCCTTGGTGTTGATTAATGGTTGATGTTTGTCCAATTACATTGGTAATTTTAACTTTAATTATATAGTGAGTAGATGGGGAATGGAAGACCTCATGTGGGCAAACCTTACATTAGAGTGAGACCTGCTACTTTTGTCTACGGAAACATTCCATGCTCACTGTGCCTTTCCTGAGAAAACCTATTTCCATATTTTCAGTGTAGGTCCAGACCATTTTAGTCTTGATTCTCACTTGGGGGTTCTTGAGCTATTTTCTGGTTTTTCTCAGAAGGCACAACATTAAGTGGGTATTTCTTTATTACCCAGGATTCCCCTAGATCTCGAGATTCATATAACTTTACACCACCGCCTAGTGGTGAGACCACATTATTACTATCAACCTCTTACGGTGAAGACAGATTCGCTTTTGCATAATTTAAATTCAGGCCAATACCTCACATACATGCATGTGTGTGAGGAAGTGTGTGTGTGTGAAATCACTCAGTGATTGTAGTACACGTGTGTGTGTGAGTGAGTGAGACCACTCGGAGGCTGTATTTGAGTGAGAGTAATTGTGTGAGTTGTGAGTGAGTGAGTAGTATGAATAGTGAGTAGTCTATGTATGAATAGACGACTTAGTCATTGTAGTACACACGCGTTTGTGAGGAGTGAGTAGCATGTGTGTAAGTGAGCAGTATGTGTGTGTGTGAAAATGAGATCACTCAGATACAGTTGCCTCTGTGTGTGTGAGTGAGTGAGATCATTCAATGGCTGAAGTGTGTGGTGTGATAACTTGATATGATATGTGTGCTATATTTGTGGTATTAGATTTATATTGTAGTGTCGATGTGAGATATGTGCTATGACTTATATTTGATGTGTGATACAGTGTTGATATGAAATGTATGCTGCAATGTTAATTTTTGATATGTACTGTATATGTAATATACCTTTGTGCTATATTATTGACATGAGTTTTGTGCTATATTGGTATGTAAGGCATGTGCTGATGAATTTGTGCAGTAGCATTGATGTAATATTGATGCTGTATTTGTGATGTTATATTTGTGCTATAGTGTTTATGTGAGATGTGTCTTATTGTTGATGTAAGATATGTGCTATGTTTCTCATCTCATCTGGTTCCTCTTGTACCTTGTGGTGTCAAGGTGAAGCATAAACAGTGGGGGAGTGCCAGTGTATGGGCTTCATATATCAAGTTTCCCATCTCGTCTCATCTCTTCATAGTTTTTCTACAGGCAGTATGAAGATCCCCTGCCGGCTTGCTAGGCCAGTCACAAAATCTGACCATAGGGAGTCCATCCCCTATGGCGAGCCATATCCCCGTTAGCCCATGACCTCGCGGTTATGGTTTTCCAGTCTGCACCACGTGGAGGTGGGGGTTGACTTGTGTAGTCTGCGGGTCATCGGCAGGCTACTAATTTTCACTTTTCACCCCTCCTAAGAGAGGCTAGCCGATCCTAACCCTGCTGGCTGCAGGGCCAGGCGCAGTCCACACCTTTCCATAGTCTCTGTAATTCCCTCTATCCATCGTTTATGTGGCTTGCCTTTTCCTCTGCTTCCCTCTGGTCTGTACATCATTGCTTGTTGAGGTATACTGTTAGTTGGCAATCTAGTTATATGGCCAAACCATTTAACCTGCTGTTTTCTGATAAAATTTATCGCTGCTATAACCCCAACTTTAGTCCTGATTTCTCCATTTCTGATTTTTTCTCATCTTGATACATTGAGTATTCTTCTCAGGCATCTCATTTTTGTTGTGGTGATTTTTCTTTTCTCTTTTTCTGTCATTGTCCAGGTTTGGCATTGGTAGCACAGAGTTGGTAGGAAGATTGTGTTGTATAGTGCTTTCTTAGTGGCTGTTGATACATGTTTGTTCTTTAGTATTGGTGCCATTTGTCCAGTGAGTTGGTTTGCCTTATTGCATTTATTTTCAATCTCATCTACTGATTTGCCATCTGATGATATTATACTTCCTAGGTACTTGAAGCTTTTTTACTTGATTCAGGGGTTCTTCTAGATCAGTGGTTTTCAGCTGGTGGGGAATTTTAGGGTTTCCAGGGGAATTAAGATTATTTTAAGGTCGCGTTAATACAAGAACCGATTACCTGATATTGTTTTTCCCTCCATACTTTACAGTTCTGTACTTCTCACCCTTCTGAAATTCATTTTATAACGTAAGTATACCCGCAAATCACATTTTATGTAGACATCTAGACTTGTTCTAGTATGTGTTATTGAATTTTGCTTCAATTTTTACATATAATATGTAAGGGGGTGGGGGAGGTTTAATAGGGAGGAAATACGAGGGGGGGGGGGGGTGACTTTCTGAAAATATGATGAAGGGGTGCACAGGCCAAAAAAGGTTGAGAACGACTGTTCTAGATGAATGTTTATTGTGCTTTCTTCTTTGGTTATTGTCATTACCTCTGTTTCACTTGTGTTAATTTTCATGTTATGTTCCATACACACTTTGTTCAGACTATTTATGTGGTCTTAATTTTGACTCTGATTTTGCTATTAATGCTTGGTCATCCGCAAACAAGAGTTCTTTAATGGTGTGCTTTGCCGTTGGTTCTTCTTGTGTTCTGTTCTTTGTGCGGTGTTGTTATGGTATCTCTTTGGCTGCTTTCTTTACATACGCTGTCTATATAGGTTATGAACAAGAGGGGGGACAGGACACAACCTTGTCCTACATTTGTTCTCACTATGCATTCACTGTTGGTGTATAAGCTTCTACATAAGTTTGTTATATGTGTAGTCACTCCATATCTTTTAAGGATTTCCCATAGCTTGTTTCTATTTACTCCATCAAATGTCTTTTCTTGGTAGACAAAGGCTAAGTCTAGTATCTAATTAAATTCAATTGATGTTTCAATTAGTTGTCTAAAAGCAAAGATAGCATCTGTGCATCCTTTGTTTTTCCTAAGCACAGGGAAATTTCTGGAGATCAACATAGATTACATTTAGCACCAAATATGTCAATCTAACATTAAATCACCACTACCGAACGGTCAGAAGCTTGGAGAACGTCTGCAGCGATTACTAACAAACGATGTACTTTCAATATATGGTGCCTGAGCAGAACAGAAGGACTACAGTGATACGTTAGAACGATCAGTGTGGAGCTTATGGGAAGAATTCAACAACTTCGAGTGAATCAAGATGTGGAGAAAGGACGCTGGCCATATACTGAGAAAACCTGGCAATTGTAATTGTCAGGAATCCACAGGGTAAACATAATAGATGTGGGTTTAGTTTAGTCGACGGATCAACATCACGGCACAGGAGTGTAACCGATAAGTGCTCCGTTCTACTCCTAACTCAAGCCTGAGTGCGGGGAATCTCAGCTCAGTGCACGAACTCCGTAACACCGGCGAGGGTCCTGGGATACTTTGGGTAGATTTATAACTCGAAATTGTGCCTGGGCAGATCCGTTAGGTACTCTTTTTTTTTCAATTTCCAACTGCCAAGGGATGTTTTACGTGCGCAACAATACACACGGGTGTCCGATCTCACTACCCAGAAACCAGGGGGAATTGTATTACTAGAAGTCCACGTGAAAAAATCCCGGCTCTCACAGGGGCTTGAACCCGGGACCCCCAGCACTCGAGGCGGACACCATTCCTTGAGACCCCCCCCCCGCCCGACGATTAGATGTTGGTTTAAGACCACAAGGAGAAGAAAATTAGACATAAATTATTGAGGACATAGGCGGATTTACCGGAAGTAAGAACGGGTGGGATGGCTTGGGGCGAGTTGTTTGAGGTCTATGCTCGATAAAGAGCGAAAGAATACACATTCTACATGTCAAACGACATAAGGAGCCCAATGCCTTGCCACCTCCGAATGTATAGTTTTATCTTTCCACCGCTATTTGTACAGCTGCAGACATTAGTTAGTTAGTTAGTTAGTCGTGGTTCCAACTTCACGGCAACGGGTCGTCCCCATATTGCTCCGTTCCTGTACCAGTGAATATCACATAAAATGCTCCTCACTGCCCAATGTGAACAATGGAGTAGACAGGAGTATCGGCAAGCCAACAGCCCGCACAGGTACACTGTGCATAATGCCGCCGCCAGAATGCCAACACAAATGTCCTCCATGAAAAATACAGTTCATCGTCGATGGAAACGGCAGTCACCAGAAAGACTTCATTGACCTGGGGTTTATCCCATATGGCTTGGTCTCTTTCCGCAGGACAACCCACCGAAAGCGCTGCACAAAGCACGAACTCCGTAGCTCCAGCGGTGACTCTCAGGAGTCTCCTGAAAAATGCACCCGTGAGCCGAAAAGGCAAACCAGTCAATCCAGCAACAGCCGGCCGCCATCGTTCCAAACATGCAGTTCACACTACAAACAACCACCGACAGATGTAAAAGCATTCCACGCGAAACTCTCAGCTCACAGTGTCGCACCACGCACTCACTCAGTAGCAGGGCGACGGAACCATAGCCTCCTTAGTCGCCTCTTACGACATGCATGGTAGGCAACAGTGTTACTATTCTTTGCTTCCCCGTATGGGCCCCAGCAACACACGGACATTACAACTACATTACGTGTGTGCTGTAAACTAAATTTCAGGCGCCACTGTCAGCGGAACTAACCGTTCCACCAGACGTGTGCAACTTGCGCACTGCAATCTGTATATATTCATGTTCGTGCTGATGGATATTTCATCTCATCATCTCATCTTAATTCTATTGTACCTTGCGGTGTCGAGGTGAAGCATACACAGTGGGAGGGTGCCCGTTTATGGGCTTCATGTATCGTGATTTCCATGGATTCTATTATTCCCTCTGTCCATCGTTTACATGGTCTGCCTCTTCTTCTAGTCCCATTTGGTCTGTACATCTTTGCTTGTTATGGATTACTGTCAGTTTTTAAATCTAGTTATATGGTCGAAACTTCTCGAAACTTCTTGATAGACTGAGTACTCTTCTCTGCATTACAGTTGTGATAATTATTCTTTCGTTTTTTTCTGTCATTGTCCAGATATGGCATTGGTAGCATAGTAATTGTCCATCAAGTGTGATGACCATTCATTTCATCCAGTGGGGCTTGACAGTTTAGAGCCGCGGGTTCTAAGATGACCGACAAAGTCTCTTTTGGCTCGAAATGTTCTTTGACAATGTGGGCAAATAATGTTTGACGTTCTAGGAGGAGGATCTCCTGCGGAGGTTTTTTTGCTCCCAGTCTTTTCTCCCCACAGCTCTTGAAGTCCTGTTTGCTTCACAAGTAACTACACCCTTGCGTAAAGATGTACGCCATGGATTTCGGTCTTTGGCAGCAGTCTTTCAGTTGTTAGGTTTGGACGTTTTGGTTGTCATTTGGCGGAAAATCCGCCAATTGACCTTGACCTCGGCTGATTTCCACTCCCCCTCGGTCATGTTGTTGTATGGGTGTTTAGGGGTGATATCTAGGTCATATCTAAGGGTGATAATTCTAATGATTTATGTTTCTAAGGGCAGATAACTATTAAGTGGGTGTATACAATTTTCATTAATTATTAAAAAATAAAATAAAATAAATAAAAATAAAAATAAATAACGGCGGGGTGCGGGGTGGTGGCGAGGGAGAGGGTGCGTGGGGTGTGGTTAGGCGGTTCGGGTTTAAACACTATCATCACAGGATTACAAATGAAAACCTTAAAATGTAAAGATGGCCGGTATTATCGGTCGTAGTGGATATTGTTTAGTTAAAGTTATTGTTAAGGGGTGGGTAGCGGTTATTAGTGATCCGTAGGGGGTCGTAGTGGTTTAAACACTATCATCATACGATTTACAAATAAAAACCTTAAAAAGTAAAGATTGCCGGTATTATTGGTGGCTGTGGGCATGGCTTAGTGAAACTCGGCGTTAAGGGGTGGATACTATTATTAGTGATCTGTATAGGGATGTAATGGCCTATACACTATCATCATATGGTTACAAATGAAAACCTTAAAATGTAAAGATGGCCGGTATTATGGTTGCTGTGGGTATGGCTTAGTGAAACTCGGTGTTAAGGGGTGAATACCAGTTATTAGTGATCTATAGAGGGATGTAATGGCCTATACACTATCATCATATGGTTACAAATGAAAACCTTAAAATGTAAAGATGGCCGGTATTATCGGTTGCTGTGGGTATGGCTTAGTGAAACTCGGTGTTAAGGGGTGGATACCTGTTATTAGTGATCTGTAGAGGGATGTAATGGCCTATACACTATCATCATATGGTTACAAATGAAAACCTTAAAATGTAAAGATGGCCGGTATTATCGGTTGCTGTGGGTATGGCTTAGTGAAACTTGGTGTTAAGGGTGGATACCTGTTATTAGTGATCTGTAGATGGATGTAATGGCTCTATACACTATTATCATACGGTTACAAATGAAAACCTTAAATGTAAAGATGGCCGGTATTATTGGTTGCTGTAGGTATGGCTTGGTGTCATTCGTTGATAAAGGGTGGGTAGAGGTTATTAGTGCTATTTAGAGGGTCGTAGTGGTGTATACAGAATTATCATACGGGTTACAAATAAAAATCTTAAAAAGTAAAGATGGTCGGTATTATTGGTTGTAGTGGGTACGGCATAGTGTTATTCGTTGTCAGGGGTGGATAGTGGTTATTAGTGATATGTAGAGGGTGAGTGGTATATACACTATTAGCATACGGGTACAAATAAAAACATATTAAAAGTACAGATGACCTGTATTATTGGTTGTAGTGGGTATGGCTTAGTGAAATTAGCTGTTAAGGGGTGGGTGAGTGGTTGAGTAGCTAGATAAGTGCTCGAACACTAACATCATACGATTTCAGATCGGTAAATGAAAACCTGAAATCTCTCTCCCATTGTGTTATACGGGTCTTTGTTTCATTCCCCAGAAACCCATTTCCAAGACCAATATTTGTTCTCAAACTTATCTGTTCAGTGCCACACTTCACAGCCAGACAAAACTACAGCTTCTATGTACCACTTCAACATTCAAATAAGAAAATATGTTAACCAAAATGGGGAAAAATAGCGGTCAAACTTATATCTTGGCCAAACTTATGAAAAGTAGGAAACAGTGTTAACCATATGTGGAAAAAAAAATAGCGGCCAAAGAGAGAAATATTTCAACTAAACTTAAAATAGATCAGCTAAACTTATGAAAAGTAGGAAAATTGTCAGCCAAATTGGCAAAAGTTAGGCCAAACACAGAAATATCTCACCCAAACTTATGAAAAGTAGGAAACTTTGTTAGCCAAAGTGGAAAAACCTACGTCAAGTAGGAAAATTCTGTTAGCCAAATGTGAAAATTGTTGGCCAAATACAGAAATAGCTCAACCAATTGTATAAAATGTAGGGAAATTGTTAACCAAACGGGAAAGATATTGACCAAGTTGGAAAATGTGTTAGTCAAAGAGGAAATATACTGAACTAGTAACAAAATATATCGTTCAAACTTACTAAAAGTAGGAAGCTTTGTTAACCAAATGTGAAAAATATCACCCAAAGAGAGAAGTATTTCGTTAAAACTTATAAAAAGTAGGAAAATTGTCGGCCAAATGGTAAAAAGTTAGACCAAATACAGAAATATCTCACCCAAACATATGAAAAGTAGGAAACTTTGTTAGCCAAAGGGGGAAACCAAGGTCAAGTAGGAAAATGTGTTACCCAAATGTGAAAAACGTCAGCCAAATACAGAAATATCACGTCCACACTTATGAAAACCGGGAATATTTGTTAGCCAAATAGGAAAAAATATTGACCAAGTAGGAAAATGTGTTAGCCAAATGAGAAAAAATATCAGCCAAAGAAAGAAATATAGCATCCAGACTTATAAAAAGTAGAAAAATGTGTCAACCAAATGGTAAAAACGTGAGATGTGATCACCAATGCCAGTCAAGGAAGACATATCTATACGTAACAGCTATCGGGTAACATACATATACAGCAACGAGTTGCTAGTTAGTTAGTTAGTTAGTTAGTCGACAGATCATCCTCGTTGCACATCGGACCATTCAGTCCATAAGTGCTCGGATCCCCTCCTCAGCAAATCCCGCAGCGTGTAGCGGCTAACGACGCCAGTTCTGTGTTGGTTTATCAATCTTCTTTGGCTTCCTGCGTAGTGTTCTTGTTTGGCCACCCCTCTTTTAATTTGCTGCTCTCGCAGTCTGGCCATTGTTGTAGATTCACAGTCATCACTTGGTTCTTGCAAAAGTCTCACTTCTCGTAGAGCATTCAGAATGTCAGCCTGGTCCATGGCGCATCCGCCATCCACAGTAGCCTCACCTGCGAGCTTGTCAGCCCGCTCATTTCCTTGTACTCCCGCATGCCCTGGCACGAAGATGAAACTAATCTTTGCCAGCCGAGACCGCTCCAGAGGCAGCAACCATTCTCTTCGGATCGACCCCTCCTCTATCCTCTTGATCATGTTCATTGAGTCGCTAAGGAAACAAGCCCTAGTGAATGTCTGTGTCTCGAGCCATGTTATTGCTTTACTTACTGCCATGACTTCCATGGTCAGGCTACTTGTGGTTTCAGTGAAAGCACCAGAGTCCTCCTTCACAATTCTCCCTCCGGCCCGAGCTGTAAAGGCCCATGAGCTTCTCACATGTCGGACGACCGACCCATCTGTGTAGATGACCGCGTCACTGTCTAACGAATTCTCGAAAATCAACGCTTGTACTTCAGCCTCAACAGCAGCCGGATTTTCTTGTCTGCATTTTCTATCTAGTTTGATGCAAACTGAAAAGGATGTGCAGAAGTCTGTTGGCACTTGCACCCACTCCCCGCCAGGTTCTAAGTCCTCCAGTGAACACACCTGTTGAAGAATGTCTTCGGCTTGACCCATCCATGACCGTCCTCTTTTTAACCTGCTGCCCTTCACCTTCCTAATTTCACTATGCAGTGGATGCTGTGTGTTTGCGTTAATTCTGAGGTAGGCGCGTGCCCTGCAAACTTGCATTCTCTCTTCAATGGTTGGAAAATCAAGAAGGTAGCGCATCGCCCTGCATGCTGTATCTCTTGTACATCCAAGAATAATGCGCATAGCTTCATTCTGTATCCTTTCCATCCTTTCTATCTGCTTATGGCTGAGAGTCAGGATTGCCATTGCATACTCCAAAACAGACATGACCAGCCCCTCGTACAGAAGACATAGATGGCGCTGCTCACAGTTTGCTGCCGCCATCACCCGCATCGCTGCCAAACCCCGCTTGGCCTTTGTTATCACCTGGTCTATGTGCACATTATAAGCAAGGATTCGATCAAACCGTATCCCCAGGTAATTCATTGCCTGCGTTCTTTCCACCGTCTCTGAACACAGCATTACAGTTGGTGTTGGGTTGTTGACAATATGATTATTCAACGAGAACCAAGTCACTGTTGCCTTTGTTGGGTTGACCATTGCCCCAGCTTCATCACACCAAGTACTTATGCGATTGAGTTCGGTTTGTAGTTCCACAGCAACCTCCTCTCTATCCTTACTCTGACGATACACTAAAACATCATCGGCATATGACAATGTCCTGCCAGGTCCAGTGATCTGCTCACTGGTGATTCTCTCTGTGTAGGCGTTGAACAGTACCGGAGATAATGGTGATCCCTGTGGTAGGCCAGGATATATTGTTGTTGGTTCCGAAGTCAAACTGCCACATCTAAAAACTACTTTCCGTTGGAAGAGGGCTGCAGCGATCCAACTAAGGAGGAATGGACTTATGTTTAGTTCAAGAAGCTGAAACATTAAAAAATCCAGTGGTACTCTGTTGTATGTGTCCTCAAGATCAATCGCTGCAGCAACGGTTTCAGTGCCTGAGTGGAAACCTTCATAGACATCATGGGCAAAGACTGCTGCATTGGTCCAGGTTTCTCTTTTTGGACGGTACCCACCCAGGGTAGGTGGGAAAACACCTTGCCTCTCTAGTTGGCTTGATATTTTCCTGGCAATTACCTTCTCCAGCAGCTTGCCTATTGTATTCTGCATGGTTATAATTCGATATCCCTGAATTTTTTTGTGGTCTTTGTCAGGCTTCGGCAAGGGAATCAGATAGCTGTGTAACCATTCCTCCTTGATGCTAGCACTCCCTATACTGTTGTTGTACATGTCTGCTAGTTTCTCTAGCTCATTGTCGGTACACCTATTTATGTCGTCGTATCTTATGCCATCAGGACCTGGAGCACTGTTTTTTGATCGTCGAAGCACAGCCTTGATTTCTTTCACTGTCACTGTGTCTTCATCCGAAGTGTTCTGGGCCTTGCATCTGTCTGAGGTGACCTCCTTGGCCCGATTCCGGCCTCCCATGTCTGTCTGGTTGCTCTGCTCAAGGTAGTGTTCAAAGAGGGCTTTGCCCTTGTCCTCGTCAGTCCTCTGCCAGATGAGGTCAGCACCTTGGAAGTCAGAAATGCTCTTATTCTTGACTACACCACTCATGCTTTTATGTAGTCGCCAGAACAATTTCAGTGACTTGTCTGTGCTTACTCTTTGACACACCTCTGCCCATTTTTCGTTTTTAACCACCGTGACCAGTTTTTTGAAATAGCTTACTTTTGTGTGCATCTCTCTTTCTAAGTGCAAGCAGGGACTAGGATGACCAGCTCTGTTCTTCTTGGCATTTTGCCATCTCCTTACAGCACTACGTTTATCCACCCAAGCCTTCTCCACCTCGAAACTCCACCACGGTGGCTGCTCCCAGCTTTTTTTCCTGCCCTGAAACGTTCTGCGCTTGTCACGTCTTATTTTACCCACCACATCTTGCCCTGTACTGTCATACTGGAACGTCTTTACCTTTAGCTTGTGCTGCCTGGTTCTGCCTTTCTCCACCAATATGCTGCAAGGGTGGTGGTCGCTGCCATGGTGTCCTAGGACACCCCATCTACACACTGTAGTGAGTGAAGGTGAAACTAGCGCCAGATCAATAGCACTGTCCTCATCGCCTGGACGGCTTGCTGTCCTGGAGTTGCTAGCGCATGTTATCAGATTATAATATTACAAGCGAACACAGCAAACTGCCCCGACTCAGCCCTAGGCAATGAATGTAACATGTCATGTTAGTGTCCACTGTCATAACAAGCAACGTTATCACGTACCAAATTAGACATGTACACGTTCACTACCTCTCTGTGTGTCTATACGGAACTGCGGAACTCTACAACGTTCCCCAGAAACACATTACAATGGCCAATATATGTTTTACATCTTGTCTGCTCAGTGCCACACTTTACAGCTGGACAAAACTACAGCTTCTATGTACCAATTCAACTTTCAAATAAGAAAATATGTTAACCAAAATAGAAAAAAATAGCAGTCAAACTTATAAATAGTTCGGCCATACATATGAAAAGTAGGAACATTGTTAACCAACTGTGAAGAAAATATCGTTCAAAGAGAGAAATAGTTCAACTAAACTTATAAATAGATCACCAAACTTATGAAAAGTAGGGAAAGTGTCAGCCAAATGGGAAAAAGTTAGGCCAAATACAGAAATATCTCAGCCAAACTTATAAAAAGCTGGAAACTTTGTTAGCCAAAGGGAAAAACCTAGGTCAAGTAGGAAAATCTGTTACCCAAATGTGAAAAAGGTCGGCCAAATACAGAAATATCTCGTCCTCACTTATGAAAACTAGAAAAATTTGTTAGCTAAACAGGAAAAATATTGGCCAAGTAGGAAAATTTGTTAGCCTAATGTGAAAAATATCAGCCAAAGAGAGAAATATCTCGTCCAGACTTATAAAAAGTAAGAAAATGTGTCAACCAAAGGGGAAATTGTCGGCCAAATACAGAAATATCTCAACCAAACGTATAAAAAGTAGGAAAATTGTTAACCAAACGGGAAAATTATTGACCAAGTAAGAAAATGTGTTAGTCAAAGAGGAAACATTTTTAACAAGTAACGAAATACATTGTTCAAACTTATGAAAAGTAGGAAAATTTGTTAACCATAGGTGAAAATAATTTCGTCCAAAGAGAGAAATATTTCAACTACACTTATAAATAGATCAGCCAAAGTTATGAAAAGTAGGAAAATTGTCAGCGAAATGGTAAAAAGTTAGGCCAAAATACAGAAATATCTCAGCCAAACTTATGAAAAGTAGGAAACTATGTTAGCCAGAGGGGGAAAACCTAGGTCAAGTAGGAAAATCTGTTAACCAAATGTGAAAAATGTCGACCAAAAACAGAAATATCACGTTTACACTTATGAAAATTAGGGAAAATTGTTAACCACATAAGAATAAAAAATATTGGCCAAGTAGGCAAATTTTTCAATCAAAGGGAAAAATATCTCGTCCACACTTATAAAAGGTAGGAAAATATGTCAACCATATGGTACAAAAATGTCGGCCAAATACAGAAATATCTCAACCAAACGTATAAAAACTAGGAAAACGTTAACCAAATGGGAAAGATTTTGACCAAGAAGGAAAATGTGTTAGCCAGAGGGGGAAAATCTAGGCCAAGTAGGAAAATCTGTTACCCAAATATGAAAAATGTCGGCCAAATACAGAAACATCTCATCCACACTTATGAAAACTAGGAAAATTTGTTAGCTAAACAGGAAAAATATTGGCCAAGTAGGAAAACTTGTTAACCAAATGTGAAAACAATATCAGCCAAAGAGAAATATCACGTCCAGACTTATAAAAAGTGGGGGAAATATGTAAACCAAAGGGGAAAATGTCGGCTAAATACAGAAATAGCTCAACTAAACTTATGAAAAGTTGGAAACTTTGTTAACCAAAATGTGAAAGATATTGACAAAGTAGGGAAAATGTGTTAGTCAAAGAGGAAAAATATTGAACAAGTAACGAAATAGATCGTTCAATCTTATGAAAAGTAGGAAACTTTGTTAACCAAATGTGAAAAAATATCAGCCAAAGAGAGGAATATCACGTCCAGACTTATAAAAAGTGGGGGATATATGTCAACCAAAGGGGGAAATGACGGCTAAATACAGAAATAGCTCAACTAAACTTATGAAAAGTTGGAAACTTTGTTAACCAAAATGTGAAAGATATTGTCAAAGTAGGAAAAATGTGTTAATCAAAGAGGAAAAATATTGAACAAGTAACGAAATAGATCGTTCAATCTTATGAAAAGTAGGAAACTTTGTTAACCAAATGTGAAAAAATATCAGCCAAAGAGAGGAATATCTCGTCCAAACTTATAACAAGTAGGAGAATTGTCAGCCAAATGGGAAAACAATATCGACGAAATACAGAAATATCTCAGCCAAACTTATGAAAAGTAGGAAACTTTGTTAGCCAAAGGGAAAAAACCTAGGTCAAGTAGGAAAATCTGTTAGCCGAATGTGAAAAATGTCGGCCGAATACAGAAATATCTCGTCCACACTTATGAAAACTAGGAAAATTTGTTAGTCAAAGAGGAAAACTATTGGCCAAGTAGGAAAATTTGATAGCCACATGTGAAAAATTATCAGCCAAAGAGAGAAATATATGAACTAAACTTATAAAAAGTAGGAAAATTTATAAGCCAAATGGGGAAAATGTTGGCCAAGTAAAGAAATAAAGCGTCCACACTTATAAAAAGTAGGAAAATTTGTTAACCAAAGGGGAAAACGTCGCTCAAATACAGAAATAGCTCATTCAAACTTATAAAAAGTAGGAAAATTTGTTAACGAAATGGGAAAAATCTTGGTCCAAGTAAGAAAATTTGTTAGCCAAATTTGGAAAATATTGACCAAGTAACGAAATACATCGGCCAAATGTATGAAAAATCAGAAACCAAAGGTGAGAAAATATAGACCAAAGAGAGAAATATTTCAACTAAACTTATAAAAAATAGGAAAATTTGTCAGCCAAATGGGAAAAAGGTCGGCCAAACACAGAAATAGCTCAACCAAATTTATAAAAAGAAGGAAAAAATTGACTAAGTAACGAAATATCTCGACAAAACTTATGAAAAGTAGGAATATTTGTTGGCTAAATAGGAAAAATCTTGGCCAAGTAAGAAAGTTTGTTAACCAAATGGAAACAAATATGATACACGTAACGAAATATCTCGTCCACACTTATGAAAAATAGGAAACTTTGTTAACCAAAGATGAAAAAATGTTGACCAAAATAGGAAATATCGCATCAAACTTATGAAAATTAGGAAACTTTGTTAACCAAATGTGAAAAATAGTCGTCAAATAAAGAAATATTGTGCCTAAATTTATAAAAAAGTAGGAAACTTTTGTTAACCAAAGGCAACAAATATTGACCAAGTAAAGAAATATCTCAGCCAAACTTATGAAAAGTAGGAAACTTTGTTGACGAAAGCGAAAAATGTTGGCCAAATTTCATCCAAACTTATTAAAAAGTTGAAAATTTGTTAACCAAATCGAAAAATGTTGGCCAAAATTCATCCAAACTTATAAAAAGTAGGAAAATTTGTTAACCAAATGTGAAAAGTTTGGTAAAATTTCAACCAAACTTATGAACAGTAGGAAAATGTGATAACGAAAGTGAAAATTTTTGGCAAAAGTTCAACCAAACTTATAAAAATCTCAGTCCAGTGGAGATATTTCGCTACGTGTACCATATTTTTTCCTATTTGGTTAACAAACTTTCTTACTTGGCCAAGATTTTTCATATTTAGCTAACAAATATGCCTACTTTTCATAAGTTTTGTCGAGATATTTCGTTACTTGGTCAATTGTTTCCTTCTTTTTATAAATTTGTTGAGCTATTTTTGTGTTTGGCCGACCTTTTCCCATTTGGCTGACAAATTTTCCTATTTTTTATAAGTTTAGTTGAAATATTTCTCTCTTTGGTCGATATTTTTTCACCTTTGGTTAACAAAGTTTCTGATTTTTCATAAATTTGGCCGATGTATTTCGTTACTTGGTCAATATTTTCCCCATTTGGCTAACAAATTTTCTTACTTGACCAAGATCTTTTCCCATTTCGTTAACAAATTTTCCTACTTTTTATAAGTTTGAATGAGCTATTTCTGTATTTGAGCGACGTTTTCCCCTTTGGTTAACAAATTTTCCTACTTTTTATAAGTGTGGACGCGTTATTTCTTTACTTGGCCAACATTTTCCCATTTGGTTAACAAATTTTCCTACTTTTTATATGTTTAGTTTATATATTTCTCTCTTTGGCTGATATTTTTTCACATGTGGCTATCAAATTTTCCTACTTGGCCAATATTTTTCCTCTTTGACTAACAAATTTTCCTAGTTTTCATAAGTGTGGACGAGATATTTCTGTATTTGGCCGACATTTTTCACATTTGGCTAACAGATTTTCCTACTTGACCTAGGTTTTTTTCCCTTTGGCTAACAAAGTTTCCTACTTTTCATAAGTTTGGGTGAGATATTTCTGTATTTGGTCGATATTGTTTTCCCATTTGGCTGACAATTCTCCTACTTTTTATAAGTTTGGACGAGATATTCCTCTCTTTGGCTGATATTTTTTTCACATTTGGTTAACAAAGTTTCCTACTTTTCATAAGATTGAACGATCTATTTCGTTACTTGCTCAATATTTTTCCTCTTTGACTAACACAGTTTTCCTACTTTGTCAATATCTTTCACATTTTATTTAACAAAGTTTCCAACTTTTCTTAAGTTTAGTTGAGCTATATCTGTATTTGGCCGACATTTTCCCCTTTGATTGACATATTTCCCCCACTTTTCATAAGTATGGTCGAGATATTTCTCTCTTTGGCTGATATTTTTTTCACATTTGGTTAACAAGTTTTCCTACTTGGCCAATATTTTTCCTGTTTGGCTAACAAATTTTCCTAGTTTTCATAAGTGTGGATGAGATGTTTCTGTATTTGGCCGACATTTTTCATATTTGGGTAACAGATTTTCCTACTTGACCTAGATTTTCCCCCTCTGGCTAACACATTTTCCTTCTTGGTCAATACCTTTCCCATTTGGTTAACAATTTTTCTAGTTTTTATACATTTGGTTGAGATATTTCTGTATTTGGCCGACATTTTTGTACCATTTGGTTGACACATTTTCCTACCTTTTATAAGTGTGGACGAGATATTTTTCCCTTTGATTGAAAAATTTTCCTACTTGGCCAATATTTTTTTTCCTATTTGGCTAACAATTTTTCCTAGTTTTCATAAGTGTAAACGTGATATTTCTGTATTTGGCCGACATTTTTCACATTTGGTTAACAGATTTTCCTACTTGACCTAGGTTTTCCCCCTCTGGCTAACAAAGTTTCCTACTTTTCATAAGTTTGGCTGAGATATTTCTGTATTTTGGCCTAACTTTTTACCATTTCGCTGACAATTTTCCTACTTTTCATAACTTTGGCTGATCTATTTATAAGTGTAGTTGAAATATTTCTCTCTTTGGATGATATTTTTTTTCACCTTTGGTTAACAAATTTTCCTACTTTTCATAAGTTTGAACGATGTATTTCGTTACTTGTTCAAAATTTTTCCTCTTTGACTAACACATTTTCTTACTTGGTCAATATCTTTCCCGTTTGGTTAACAATTTTCCTACTTTTTATACGTTTGGTTGAGATATTTCTGTATTTGGCCGACAATTTCCTCTTTGGTTGACACATTTTCCTACTTTTTATAAGTCTGGACGAGATATTTCTCTCTTGGCTGATATTTTTTTCACATTAGGCTAACAAATTTTCCTACTTGGCCAATATTTTTTCCTAGTTTGGCTAACAAATTACTTTCCTAGTTTTCATAAGTGATGGACGAGATATTTCTGTATTGGCCGACCTTTTTCACATTTTGGGTAATCGATTTATTCTTCCCTACTTGACAAGTTATTCCCTGTGGACTAATAAAGTTTCCCACTTTTATAAAGTTTGGTTGGATATATTCTTTATTCGCCTAGTTTTCCCATTGGTGACAATTTTCCGACATTTCAGGGTAGAGTAATTATATTAATAAGTTTAGTTGAACATTTCTCATATGTATGGCCGAGCTATTATAAGTTTGACATGCTATTTTTTTTTCTATTTTGGTTAACATATTTCTTATTTGAAAGTTGAAGTGGTACATAGAAGCTGTAGTTTTGTCCAGCTGTGAAGTGTGGCACTGAGCAGACAAGATGTAAAACATATATTAGGCGTTTGTAATGTGTTTCTGGGGAACGTTATAGGAGTTCCGTAGTTCCGTACAGACACACAGAGAGGTAGTGAACGTGTACATGTCTAATTTGGTACGTGATAACGTTGCTTGTTATGACAGTGGACACTGACATGACATGTTACATTCATTGCCTAAGGCTGAGTCGGGGCAGTTTGCTGTGTTCGTTTGTAATATTATAATCTGATAACATGCGCTAGCCACTCGTCGCTGTATAGGTATGTTACCCGATAGCTGTTACGTACAGATACGTCTTCCTCGACTGGCATCGGTGATCACATCTCACATTTTTACCATTTGGTTGACACATTTTTCTACTTTTTATAAGTCTGGACTAGATATTTCTCTCTTTGGCTGATAATTTTACCATTTGGTTGACAAATTTTCCTACTTTTTATAAGTCTGGACGCTATATTTCTTTCTTTGGCTGATATTTTTTCCCATTTGGCTAACATATTTTCCTACTTGGTCAATATTTTTTCCTATTTGGCTAACAAATATTCCCGGTTTTCATAAGTGTGGACGTGATATTTCTGTATTTGGCTGACGTTTTTCACATTTGGGTAACACATTTTCCTACTTGACCTTGGTTTTCCCCCTTTGGCTAACAAAGTTTCCTACTTTTCATATGTTTGGGTGAGATATTTCTGTATTTGGTCTAACTTTTTCCCATTTGGCCGACAATTTTCCTACTTTTTATAAGTTTGAACGAGATATTTCTCTCTTTGTGTGATATTTTTTCACATTTGGTTAACAAAGCTTCCTACTTTTAGTAAGTTTGAACGATATATTTCGTTCTTTGACTAACACATTTTCCTACTTGGTCAATATCTTTCCCGTTTGGTTAACAATTTCCTACTTTTTATACGTTTGGTTGAGCTATTTCTGTATTTGGCCGACATTTTTCACATTTGGCTAACAGAATTTTCCTACTTGACGTAGGTTTTTCCACTTTGGCTAACAAAGTTTCCTACTTTTCATAAGTTTGGGTGAGATATTTCTGTATTTGGCCTAACTTTTGCCAATTTGGCTGACAATTTTCCTACTTTTCATAAGTTTGGCTGATCTATTTTAAGTTTAGTTGAAATATTTCTCTCTTTGGACGCTATTTTTTTTTTCCACATTTGGTTAACACTGTTTCCTACTTTTCATAAGTTTGGCCAAGATATTTATAAGTTTGACCGCTATTTTTTCCCCATTTTGGTTAACATATTTTCTTATTTGAATGTTGAAGTGGTACATAGAAGCTGTAGTTTTGTCTGGCTGTGAAGTGTGGCACTGAACAGACAAGTTTGAGAACAAATATTAGTCTTGGAAATGGGTTTCTGGGGAACGAAACAAAGACCCTTATAGACACAATGGGAGAGAGAGAGAGATTTTAGGTTTTCATTTACCGATCTGAAATCGTATGATGTTAGTGTTCGAGCACTTATCTAGCTACGCATCCACTCACCCACCCATTAACAGCTAATTTCACAAAGCCATACCCACTACAATCAATAGTACAGGTCATCTCTACTTTTTTATGTTTTTATTTGTACCCGTATGCTAATAGTGTATATACCACCCACCCTCTACATATCACTAATAACCACTATCCATCCCCTGGCAATGAATAACACTATGCCATACCCATTACAACCAATAATACCGACCATCATTACTTTTTAAGATTTTCATACGTAACCAGTATAATAATTCTGTATATACCACTACGACCCTCTAAATAGCACTAATAACCTCTACCCACCCTTTATCAACGAATGACACCAAGCCATACCCGCAGCAACCAATAATGCCGGCCATCTTTACATTTTAAGGTTTTCATTTGTAACCGTATGATAATAGTGTATAGACCATTACATCTGTCGTGTGTGTAAAGAATGAATGTCGTAGTAGTTATTTGTTCTTCTTTACCACTTTAGTGTCGTTCCTGGAGTGAAGGGAATCAACACCCACATTTTTAAAAATTCAATATCTCTATCCTGGAGATATCCAGTAGACTCCGTCCACAACACTCCCTCAATCTGAAGACACCTTCTTCTCACTCTTACTCACTCCTGGATCATGCCCCCTCTCATTCTTCCCCAACATAACATACATGACAACTCTAGCTTCAACAAATAAAACAAGAAATTTATTAAAGCAAGGAGTATATGTAGGAAAAGTGTGTGAGTGTATAAGGTGTAGAATGTGTGACGTGTACTCTAAAGTGTCTATAGACTCAGATCAGTGTTCAGGAGTATAGTCATTCTCATCACTGTGCCGAGGACACACTAGCACCATGTATTCCAGACAAGCAACCTCACCAAGGTGATGCTCCTCCGGTCACGTGAAGATTTCCTCCGTTGTCTCTTGAACCACTAGGATGCTTGGACACCCATGATAAACACTGTCTAATGAGAGTCTTCAATCTGCTTAACACTATGAATTTCCTCTGTTATTTAAATGATTGTTAATCAGAGAATTCTAAGACTATTGTCACTGTTACTGGGGAAATCTTAATGTATCTAGTGTCACTGGTTTTAAAGATTCCCCATAATAACACCACACTCTGACTGTTCTAGGTATCAGTATAAAGTTGTATGACTGTTCCTGGTATCAGTAGTGTATATCTACAATGTTCTGACTGTTCAGTGATACACTTATCACTTGATAAAACATAAATCTCATCAGCATGTCCTGCTCAGCAGAAGCCAGGTTCCTGCAAACCAACTTGGGTATAAGCCCAATGTAGCGGCCTCTCAGCAACTCCTGATGTCAAATTCTGAGCCATCATCTTCTAAAATGTGTTAGCTTCACTGATGAAAATCATAGCACACATACATGGACCTGTAAATGGAACCTGTAGAATAGAGAATACTATGGTGAGGGCAACTCAATCCTGGCCGGAATTAGGTGAGTGTAGGCCAATAGCAGCACTCAGATCTATAACAGAGATCCGATCTCCGTCATACGGCCAAATAACTCATCATATGATCTGAGACATGGCAACACCAGGAAAGAATAAAGGAATGGGTGGAAACCCAGCAGATGCCCTATTGGAAGATCCTACCATTTCACATTCCTCTCCTCCCTCTTAACCATCCTTAATCTCACTAATTATTATTCCACGACATTGTCCTCAACTCCCTGAGTAAAATTATATATCACACAAGCTAGTTAAAGCCACACAATAGAATACTAGTGCCGACGCTCCTACTCCTATGATACTTTCTAGCACCGCACTTATAGAACATTCTATCATTAATCATAATACATTATATCACCACACCTATAATACATTATATCACCACACCTATAATACATTATATCACCGCACCTATAATACAGTATATCACCGCACCTATAATACATTATATCACCGCACCTATAATACAGTATATCACCACACAGTACTGTACTCTATTCCTAATCATACTCTAGGTTAGATATGATTAGTAGCCTACCATATGCCTATTCTAGTTGCTAGTCGAAACTATGCAATCACAGACTGGATCTATGTCCGCGGATAACTATCACCACTTAGACATTATAGTCTCTCTCATGTAACACAACTCGGAATAATGCACCGATCTTAACACTTCAGAATTTTTGGCCGGCTCACTCCACTTGTTTACCGCAACTGGGTTTTATATCGGTGCTTGAGTGACGTCACCAAAAAGTCTAGACGCCAATCAGTCCAGAGTCTGGTTTCGTCCTCCTATTCTAGACTAACTGGAGTCAATCTGCGGTCAAATTTGCTTTCATTTGGGGAAATTCTTTGTCCCGTACATCAATAGTTCAACCTGAGAATTCCCCACACAGAATCCATCCCGACTTGCATTCAGACATTTCGTCTCCACTTCAAAGGCTATTACCGCCGTGGCAGACGTTTGGCGTTGTTATTCGTTTTCTCGAACAACCCACATCATAACAAAATCGCCGACTGTGTAGACATTCTGACGCAACGTATTTTGTTTCTCAGTTAAAAATGCCGACCGTGTGCAAACAGTTTTAACGACGTATTTTTCTCCGTCTGTACAACATCAAAGGGTTAGTTGTTTTTGCAGACTAATGTCGGGTCCTGTTTGTCATCGATCGCAACTCCAAGTTTATTTCGCGACAACATCCATCTACAGATCACTAATAACAGGTATCCACCCTTAACACCGAGTTTTTCTAAGCCATACCCACAGCAACCGATAATACCGGCCATCTTTACATTTTAAGGTTTTCATTTGTAACAGTATGATGATAGTGTATAGGCCATTATATCCCTATACAGATCACTAATAACAGGTATGCACCCCTTAACACTGAGTTTCACTAAGCCATACCCACAGCAACCATTAATACCGGCCATCTTTACATTTTCAGATTGTCATTTGTAACCATATGATGATAGTGTATAGGCCATTACATCCCTATACAGATCACTAATAACACGTATCCACCCCTTAACGCCGAGTTTCACTAAGTCAAACCCACAGCCACAAATAATACCGGCAATCTTTACTTTTAAGGTTTTTATTTGTAAATCGTATGATGATAGTATTTAAACCTCTACGACCACCTACGGATCACTAATAACCGCTACCCACCCCTTAACAATAACTTTAACTAAATCATATCCACTACAACCGATAATACCGGCCATCTTTACATTTTAAGGTTTTCATTTGTAATACTGTGATGATAGTGTTTAAACCCGAACTGCCTAGCCACACCACCCCGCACCCCGTCGTTATTTATTTTTATTTTTATTTTTATTTATTGAATTTTATTTTTTAATAATTAATGAAAATTGTATACACCCACTAAATAGTTATCTGCCCTTAGAAACATAAATCATTAGAATTATCGCCCTTAGATATGACCTAGATATCACCCCTAAACACCCATACAACAACATGACTGAGGAGGAGTGGAAATCAGCCGAGGTCAAGGTCAATTGGCGGAGGCTCCGCCAAATGAGAACCAAAACGTCCAAACCTAACAACTGAAAGACTGCTGCCAAAGACCGAAATCCATGGCGTACATCTTTAGGCAAGGGTGTAGTTACTTGTGAAGCAAACAGGACTTCAAGAGCTGTGGGGAGAAAAGACTGGGAGCAAAAACACCTCCGCAGGAGATCCTACTCCTGGAACGTCAAACATTATTTGCCCACATTGTCAAAGAACATTTCGAGCCAAAAGAGACTTTGTCGGTCATCTTAGAACCCGCGGCTCTAAACTGTCAAGCCCCACTGGATGAAATGAATGGTCATCACACTTGATGGACAATTACTATGCTACCAATGCCATATCTGGACAATGACAGAAAAAGACGAAAGAATAATTATCACAACTGTAATGCTGAGGAGAGTACTCAGTATATCAAGAAGTTTCGAGAAGTTTCGATCATATAACTAGATTAAAAAAACTGACAGTTTTCCATAACAAGCAAAGATGTACAGACCAAATGGGACTAGAAGAAGAGACAGACCATGTAAACGATGGACAGAGGGAATAATAGAATCCATGGAAATCACGATACATGAAGCCCATAAACGGGCACCCTCCCACTGTGTATGCTTCACCTCGACACCGCAAGGTACAATAGAATTAAGATGAAATGATGAGATGAAATATCCATCAGCATGAACATGAATATAATAATTATATACAGATGGCAGCACGCACGTTGCACACGTCTGGTGGAACGGTTAGTTCCGCTGACTCTGGAGCCTGCCGTTCGTTCTCTACCCGCAGGTCTGTTCGCTAGGGAAGGAAGAGAATGATCACCCATGCCCCCCTGCACTCCGACTTAAACAATGTCGTTGGTCCTAACACATCACATGCTCACGGCATATTCCTGCTACGGGAAATTTAGTTTACAGCACACACGTAATGTAGTTGTAATGTCTGCAGCTGTACAGATAGCGGTGGAAAGGTGAAACTATACACTCGGAGGTGGCAAGGCATTGGGCTCCTTATGTCGCTTGACATGTAGAATGTGTATTCTTTGGCTCTTTTTCGGGCATAGACCTCAAATAACTCGCCCCAAGCCATCCCATCCGTACTTACTCCCGGTAGATCCGCCTATGTCCTCAATAATTTATGTCTAATTTTCTTCTCCTTGTGGTCTTAAACCCACATCTAATCGTCGGGGGGGGGGGGGGGGGGGGGTTGAGTGGTCTCGAGGAATGGTGTCCGCCTCGAGTGCTGGGGGTCCCGGGTTCAAGCCCCTGTGAGGGCCGGGATTTTTTCACGTGGACTTCTAGTAACATAATTCCCCCTGGTCTCTGGGTAGTGAGATCGGACACCCGTGTGTATTGTTGCGCACGTAAAATATCCCTTAGCAGTTGGAAATCGAAAAAGAGTAGCCTAACGGTTCTGCCCGGGCAAAATTTCGAGTTAAAAATCTACCCAAAGTATCTTACGCCGGTGTTACGGAGTTCGTTGCACTGAGCTGAGACTCCCCGGACTCATGCTTGAGTTAGGAGTAGAACGGAGCACTTTTGGGTTACACTTCTGTACCGTGATGTTGATCCCTCGACTAAACTAAACCCACATCTATTTTGTTTACCCTGTGTAATCTTGACAACTACAATTGCCAGGTTTCCCCAATATATGGCCAGCGTCCTTTCTCCACATCTTGATTCACTCTAAGTTGTTGAATTCTTCCCATAAGCTCCACACTGATCGTTCTAACGTACCAATGTAGTCCTTCTGTTCTGCTCAGGCACCATATATTGAAAGTACATCGTTTGTTAGTAATCGCTGCAGACGTTCTCCAGCTTCTGACCGTACGGTAGTGGTGATTTAACGTTAGACTGACATATTTGCTGCTAAATGTATTCTATGTTGATCTCCACAAATTTTCCTGTGCTATGAACACTGCTCGGTCTTTTGTATTCATATTTTACGAGTAATATCTGTATCTGATGCCAGTTTTTATCTACAGCTCATCCAGAAGTAAATGATCGCATAACAAGATACGACAATCTATGGGAGGTGCCAGGAGTACTGGTGAAGATATCCTTGTGTGATCTATCTGATATGACAGGAGCACTGGTGGAGATATCCTTGTGTGATATATGGGGGATGTCATGAGTGCTGGTGGAGATATCCTTGTGTGATATATGGGGGATGTCATGAGTGCTGGTGGAGATATCCTTGTGTGATATATGGGGGATGTCATGAGTGCTGGTGGAGATATCCTTGTGTGATATATGGGGGATGTCATGAGTGCTGGTGGAGATATCCATGTGTGATCTATGGAAGATGTCAGGAGCACTGTGGAGATATCCTTGTGTGATTTATGGGAGGTGCCAGGAGTACTGGTGGAGATAACCTTGTGTGATCTATGGAAGATATCAGGAGTACTGGTGGAGATATCTTTGTGTGATTTATGGAAGATGTCAGGAGCACTGGTGGAGATATCCTTGTGTGATTTATGGAAGATATCAGGAGCACTGGTGGAGATATCCTTGTGTGATTTATGGGAGGTGCCAGGAGTATTGGTGGAGATATCCTTGTGTGATCTATGGAAGATATCAGGAGCACTGGTGGAGATATCCTTGTGTGATTTATGGGAGGTGCCAGGAGTATTGGTGGAGATATCCTTGTGTGATCTATGGAAGATATCAGGAGTACTGGTGGAGATATCCTTGTGTGATCTATGGGAGAAGCCAGGAGCACTGCTGGAGATATACTTTTTTGATATATGGAAGATATCAGATCAGGAGTACTGGTGGATATCTCCTTGTGTGATCTACGGGAGATGTCAGGAGAACTAGTAGAGGTACCCATGTGTGCTCTACGGGAGATATCAGGAGGATTGGCGGAGGTTTACTTCTCATGCTATGTCAATGCCATCATGCAGTTATGTCACCGTACGCCGTAATCAAGACAGCATCTCGCGTACACACGGCCTAACTAGGGGGCGTCCTGTCGGCAATCTACTATCTCGGTAAATGCAGTCAGCTGGTGAAGGGGTCAGAAGCCAAAGTTCGAGTGATAACAAAACAGTAGTTTGTCAAGAAGGAGCATTTATTCCGGGGATGGTCTGTTATAGAGTAGGACAGGTGTGACTGAAGTGTGCCTCGACATGTGGGCCTCAGCTTAGTTGTGGGCTGGGCATTAGTCATGCCCTTAAGAACAATTTGGAGCAGTGTTACCTCATCCAAGGATACATGTCACAGACCAACATCTAATAGCCAGCTGAGCAGGTAAGACGGGTGTCTTGTTCTCTTTGTATGGGGAGACAGGACTTAGGTTTGAGTGGTTGGACTGAGCGAGTGTCTTGTTCTCGTTGTCTGGGGAGATAGAACTCAGGTATGAGTGGTTGGACTGAGCGAGTGTCTTTTTCTCATTGTCTATGGAGACAGGATTTAGGTATGAGTGGTTGGACTGAGCGAGTGTCTTGTTCTCATTGTATGGGGAGACAGGACTTAGGTTTGAGTGGTTGGACTGAGCGAGTGTCTTGTTCTCGTTGTCCGTGGAGACAGGACTCAGGTATGAGTGGTTGGACTGAGCGAGTGTCTTGTTCTCATTGTCTATGCAGACAGGACTCAGGTATGAGTGGTTGGACTGAGCGAGGAAACATATTGCTGATACTGTTGGGTAATTTCTGGATTCTTTTATTAATTTTATTAGTGGGGCTAAATATATTATGTTCTTTAGGAATTAAATCTAACAAATCAAATTCTACAGTAGTAGTAGTAGTAGTAGTAGTAGTAGTAGTAGTAGTAGTAGTAGTAGTAGTAGTAGTAGTAGTAGTAGTAGTAGTAGTAGTAGTAGTAGTAGTAACAGTAGTAGTAGAGAGAGAAAGAGAGAGAGAGAGAGAGGGAGGGAGAGAGAGAGAGAGAGAGAGAGAGAGAGAGAGAGAGAGAGAGAGAGAGAGAGAGAGAGAGAGAGAGAGAGAGGGTATCAATTGATAGGACCCCACAGTAACGATGTGTCTCTGTCTGGCAGCTCATCCTCCTTACTGCTGACAGCCAGGTCACTAGTGGACACTCGACCCGTGCCCACATTCATGGCTGACGTGAACTTGACTGTCACCTTGCATGGTGTCAAGGACCTTCGTCTGGTGAGTGTGTACACGCGTGCTTATATGTGAGTGTGTATGTGAGAGAGAGAGAGAGAGAGAGAGAGAGAGAGAGAGAGAGAGAGAGAGAGGAGAGAGAGAGAGAGAGAGAGAGAGAGAGAGAGAGAGAGAGAGAGAGAGAGAGAGAGAGATCAGTTATCAATATATTGTACACGGTGAAATCAGGACAATTCCTAAGGTGCACACATTTCCGTATCAACTAATCCGTTAGTGGAAAGCGGTTGATTGTACCTGGTTTGTGTTGACTGAGGTTGTACCAGTTCTGTGTTGATTGAGACACAGAAGTGGTACAATGTCAGTCAACATCAAATCCGTATATTCTCAATCAACAGCAGAGCTGATAATTCTCAATCGACCTAAAAGTGATACAGTCTCAATCAACAGAAAGGCGAAGCCAGAGGCCAAGACTGTGATAAAATTCATGCTTTTACCGAAAAGAACATCTATAGAAACATACAAGGACATGGAACCAGTGTTTAGCTATTCCCGTCCTTAGTGATTAAAAGCAAGAATATCGATTTCATTGCCGCATGTTTCTTCCCATATGGCTCAGTCTCTTTCAACAGAGCAGCCTGTTGAACGCGTCGCACAGAGCACGAACTTCTATAAGCCCCAGCGACGTCCCCCAGGAGTCTCCGAGACAGCTGCACTCGTGAATCGAATAACGGAAACAAACCCTCGACCTTCGAGTAGCGAGGCGGGCGGCTTAATCATTTAGCCACATCACCTCCCCCCCCCCCCCTTTTTTTCCTTCTCCCCCCCCCCCCCCCCCCCCCCACTGGTGTAGATGGTTTAAGTGTTGACATGCCAAAATATGGGAGACCGTCCTCAAAGTGCAATGAGAGAAACACAGCAAGCGTGAAACAAGTCATTGATATAGATCTTTAAAAAATGACAGTTGCGTAGACAGCTAGTGTAGTAACACTTCCATACTATCCTTGCCCTCCCTCCCTCCCACCCGGATTACCCACCTATAGTTCTCTCAGCTGTGGCACGCTCATGTCGGTACAGTAAGTTGACAGCGTACCATAAGTTGGTAGTGTTTTTGTTAATAAATACGGTACCGTTAGAATGTTTTCTTCCAAACTATCATTCTTTCTCTTTTAACTCATTATGTGCCACGGGATGATTAATTGTATTAAGTGGTTTCGCTTATCTGCCGTGGGCTTACATATCGCTGAAATTTGTCATTGTGTTTTAATACTTGTCTATTACCATATGCCGGCTCCGTGGCGAAGGGATTACGGACGTAGTTCGTAATCCCACATACCACGTTCGAAACACAGCTGTGTTTTTTTTTTTATGAAATGGTATGGGTGCCGTCGTTCAGAAATCATTGGCAAACTACTGAACGTAAACTTGCCCAGGAATCACGAACAGCCAAAAAATGTTGGGGTTGGGGTTGACTGCTACCTTCGTAAAGGATATGCAACTAACTAACTATTACCATATTAACAACTTTTAAGTCACACTGTGACACATCCGTACTTCACATTTTCCGCGATCCATTTTTGTTTGGTCCAAACGTATTTTTTATTTGGCACAGAATCTGTTAACACTGTATAAATATGCCAATTGTGTAATTCCATTTCACGACAATGTGTTTAGAACTTACATTTTGCAACATATAGTTGTATTATTTATTTCTATTTCATTCATATTAACGTTTTGAATAATTTACATTTAGAATAGAATAGATGTTTGATGTATCGGAAATATGTTACTACAAGATCGCATTGATTTCTTTAAATGACTGTTGTATATACAAATATGGTTGCCACGCTGAGCGACCTTGCAAAATTATTTTGGCACGCTACTGCAAAAAAAAAAAAAAATAATAATAACAAATTACCGGACTCTGCTCTGGAGAATATACAGCACCAGAAATAAAAATACGCTTCTACAAAATATGGTCGTTATATGCCAGCCATTGAACAACTTCCTTCCGAATAGTGTTGGCAGTGGTCTGAAAAACTGCAATAATAGTTTGACTTGTCAAATCCTAAAATCTGACAACACAATGATCGATTGATGAAATCATAATTTTATCTAGTGATTGCTAACTGTTTGATTGCTGCGGATTGTTTCTTTTTAAAATCAGGAAGACAAGCCAATCCCAGAACCTGGACCTGGAGGTAATAATATAAGAGCTTGTTGAATTCACTTGTCCAGACAAACAGACAGACAGACAGACAGACAGACAGACAGACAGACACACACACACACACACACACACACACATGCATGGCTCGCGCTTGCAAGCAGTCCCGGTGACACCTACACAACTCACTGCTCTGTAATACACACCCACACAGATTGTTCAGCAGAAAATGTGGAGAATGGAATTGTCGGCATCTATATCCCATATCCTGACAAACAATTGAGACAGTTTATATTCCTGCTGGCAAATTCTGTTCTAATGGTAGAGCTGGGGTTCGAATTATAGGACAAGCTTCACATATGATGTATAACAGCAGCTTTGACTGCCTCCAGGTAGTCATCCTTACTGATGCTCTATTTCCTCTGCCAGCTCTCAAAGATGGCAAACGTCACCAACTAAACAAGACAGCTGCCAATGTGAATGATAATGCAGCTGGTAACCATCGTGGTATATCCTGAAATAACATTTAAAAAAAAGAAAAGAACATTACATGTAAATTAAGAAAATAACGAAGCTCCACCACCATCATCATCATCATCATCATCATCATCATCATTATCATCATCATCATCATCGTCGTCGTCGTCATCATCATCATCATCATCATCATCATCATCATCAAGTGACCTGCCAGCTGGCGTAGGCGTTCATGGCTCTCCACAGATCCCGGTCCTTGGTGTTCTGGATCAACTCGGTTGATGATATTCCTCTATGCCACAGTTTAAATCCATCCAGCATCATTTGTCTTGGTCTGCCTCTGCCTCTCTTCCCATCGATATTTCCAGTTGTTACGATGTCTGTTTTCTCATCACGAAGCTCTATATTAAAAAAAAAAAAAAGAGCAATCCAGACTATCAGAAAAGTACTCAACTCAACAAAGGTTTTCGATCTGTTTCTTCTCTTGTTCAGTGTTTGTGCGCTTGCTTGTGGCAGCGTTAGGTGTCAAAGACTCCATGCTTAAGTTTCATACTGTGCACAGTCTATGACACCTTGACAGTTCTCCACAGTCACAGCGCTTCAAGTGTTTGACAAAACGGTGCATTTAATAGTGCCCGAAATGAACTCGCACCCCAGATCTACCAACACAAGTGAATATCTATCTATCTGTGTAGTGTCACTAAATGTGCGGCATACAGTGTGCTCGCCTGTTTATTTATGTTTGCTGGTGAAAGATTTTCCCACGACGATCACTGTGGCTCCAGCATCTCCAAGTACCATGCGGACTGACTATTGACCGCATGTCGGATTAGTTTCCAATTCAAACAAAGTGCAGCAGCCATCTGTTCTGTTCTGCTCTGACCATGATGTGGTGTTCTCACTTTGACGACCATTGTTCGTGTGGTTGTTTTCACGTCGTAAAATGGTACCGAAACATGGAAATATGCATTTGCGTTGGCCACCATGTCCCTGTCTGAGTTGCTACGGGATTAAAGGACTCGTTGGTTTCTTTTTTGCTGTTGATTGTTTTTAGCCTTTCATGCAAAACAGTATTGCGCTATCAGATTTAACACATGAAATATTGTCCTTTTCTTGGGATGTTGCATTTGATAGATTTGCTGTGTTGGTCTCTTGTATAGTATATATTATGTCATGCAATCTGGGTTTTTATCTCAGTTGTATTTGCTTCTATAATTGTGTTTACATAGGGTACATGTCACGTGCTTACCTTTTTTAAAACGCCAACTTTGTCCTTTATTGTCATACAATTTCTTTCGGTAAGATGATGATGGTTTTCTTGTATATCTTAATTCTGCTGCTTCCCCGATGTTCATGCTGGGTTGGGGTGATGGCATGAGAAAACATATCCATGTGGACACTAAAGTACGCCTCGTTGTTTTTCTTTCCATGTCTCCTTCTAATATATTTATGGGCACTTATAGGTGGCAACAGATTGTCACGAAGATCTGCCAGGAAAAAGAAATGATGACTAAGGTATGGCATTTGGCGATATATCACACTTGGTTTGAACCAGGCAGACGTAATCTACAACAGTTTAGTTACTGACCGGTATTAGCTGTCTGTATTTGAACCCAAAACCTTCTTCTTTTAACAAGAAAGGTTGGATAAAAATAGGTGTTATCTACTCGTAGTTTGTTCAGAGATAGTAAGGAATGTTTTTTAAAAAAAACTGTAAAGGTTCAAAAGCTAGATGTTTGTGGACTATTCATTTCTGTAGGACTTGGTCATGCTTCATAAGAATCTAAGAATTAGTTGTTTCTTGTACATAGTTTCCTGACTACTCCTAGTAGCATTTGGTCTTTGGTTTCACAGCCTTCAACTCTTTTTTTTTTCGTATGACCATCTGAATGTCCTTTTAAGTCTCACATTGTTTAGATTTTGATTTAATGCAATTCGTTTGTTCTCAGTTTCTGCTGATACTAAGACGATTAATCATTTCACGGCACTTAATCAGTTAATTCTATCATACTCAAGAAGAACACAAGACCTCAGATAAAATAGAACATTCGGTTCAAACATTACCAGCTCCAAATGAAGTCAAATTTAATAAACGAACACGATGCTAAATGTACGCAGAAGTAGCACGCTATTAGCTGGCTGTCTGCTGTGTGTGTACTTCCAGAGGTCCAGGTGAGTGTCCGTTCTGTGGGGATCTGTGGCTCTGATGTCTCCTTCTAGCAACGGGGAAAAATTGGGGAATACAAGGTCAAAGCTCCGCTGACCTTGGGACATGAGCCTAGTGGCGTCATCAGCAAACTGGGAGAGGGCGTCACGACCGTAACAGTTGGTATGCTTTGATGTGACAGTTGGTATGCTTTGATGTGAAGGTTGGTATGCTTTCATGTGAAGGTTGGTATGCTTTGATGTGAAAGTTGGTATGCTTTCATGTGAAGGTTGGTATGCTTTGATGTGACAGTTGGTATGCTTTGATGTGAAAGTTGATATGCTTTGATGTGAAATTTGGTATGCTTTGATGTGAAGGTAGGTATGTTTTGATGTGTGTGACGAAGTCCCCAACTTCCTCATCATCTTTTGCTTAAATTGGAGTAAGTTCTTTTTAAAACCCTTATGTAATTATAGAAGAACCTATATTCGTTTTTATTCCTATATATCTATGTATAAACAGTACATGTCTATAGTTTAAAGCAACTCCTATTTAATGTTAGTACTTTAATAGGAAATGATGCGTTACAGAAGTATAGTGGGAGAGGCTTAATTTACAAATTAGGGTACTCAGCCAAATCTACAAATTTGGCTACGACTATTTCACAATTTGGTCGGATAAATTAAAGGAAACGAACTCCCTGGCACGACCACTTCCGGTCAGGAGAAAAATAGCTAAACTCGTTCTTTTGCAATCTAGACGTCGGTGTAGAAACAATCTGCTAGTCGCTAGGCTCTATAGAATACTTACAAAGTGTTAAGAGTTTTATCTTTGACGCGTATTACGGCCATAAATATATTCAGATATATTAGAGAGATACCTAGAGCAGTTTTTGTACCCGACAAGTTTGGTCAGTAGGTTAGAAGGATTTGACACTTTCAGCGCCAAGCTTTAGAAGCGCCAACCTGTGTGACTGACTCATTGTGGAGCATCACTCACCATCTCACTTATGCCTACTAAATAGAGTTTACACGCACTGTGTAAGCCGGAGAACCAGAAGATAAGTGGCCAAACTTACCGTTGGCCACCACTACCATCAATCAACTCAAAATATACTATAGGCCAAAGAGTTACGTCAATGATTAGACAGTTTAGTAGATTCAAACCATAATATTAGATATTCAATAGAATAGAGGGAAGTGTAATACCCTTTCCATGTACAGGTCTGCCTCCAGTGGAGCACCCAAAGTGTTATCATATATTAAATGTTAATGTGATTTTAATTTTACAAACTAGAGTTGTTAACTAAGTAACCTTAGTCATAGTAGAGTGAGAAGATATGAAAGTTTGTCTCTTTTAAATATTTTACTCTGTCTCTCTCCGTGTCTGTGAGAGTGATTGAGTTTTGGGGGCTCGAGCTTTTTATTTCAGGCACGTAGCTAGACAACCTTGGCAGACTGTCTGTATCAAACCAGTATAGTTGTACGCCATTCCTGTCTGCCTGAACACTGCCAGAAGATTAGACTGGTTCTGGTACCTTTACTCTGTCTAGAATTACGAGCTATTCAGTCTTGTCTTCTCCAGTGACTTATTTTTCTATTCTTAGAAAGTCTATTTGCAGTAACTTTGATAGATTCCTTATCATCGTAGCTGACGCTACGCTACAAGTGGTTGGCTATCGTCCGGTCTAGATAGTTCAAATTTTCAATCTTCTTTCACTAGAGATTCTAGTAAGGTGTTGCCTCACAGTAGATCTCAATATTAAACTATACTAAGTAAAACTAGAGAAATTAATAGTGACAATAGGTAGTATAACATAGCATAACTAAACACTAGATAGCCAATATAAGATAACATAACATAATATAACATAAGTTAACCTGGTTCCAAAAAGTTAGGGCCAATATCATAAGTGAGTGTGGGCTGACGGGTAAGTCCCTGTGTTGTATCGTCAGTTGTGTATGTGCATACTGTCAGTGAATTTATTACTTGCATAATTTCAGGACAGATCACTTAGTGGTGAGTAAGTGTATTTCAGGGTGCTTCACATTATCCCAACTTTGTTACCAAATAACGTCTTCCGAAAAGCCACCTACGAAAGAGGAGTGAGAGAAGAAGGAACCTCTGTTAGGGTATGAAGGTGTCGAATTGGGCAAGTATGTAAAAGAAGCAGAACGAGAGTGGAGAAGGGAACAACGGGACATTATCAAAGAAAGAGAGAAGGAAGCAAGAGAAGAAAGAATTAGAATTGCAGAAATGGAATCCAAAGAGAAGATGCGACAAGCTGAATTGGACAACCAGCTTAAACAAGCTGAATTGGACAGACAGTTGAAGCAAGCAGAACTGAAATGAAGAGGGAAGAACAGTTGAGACAGCATGAATTGGAACTAAGGAGATTGGAGTTGCAAAATCCTGATGCTTCCAGGTACAGTAGTGCTAGTTCTCCCCATCACAGTAGTGACATTTCTTCAGGACCATCTCTCGCCCAAGGATCCATGAGCTTCCCTCTGGCCCACTTCAACCCGAAGGAGGATCAGATGGATGAATACCTTGATCGCTTCGTCATCATGTGTGAAGCTTATAATCCTGCCTAAAGAGAGATATAATATCAAACTATTGTAACAGTGTAGGTATAATTGGGGTCTATTGGAAAACTCCGATACAGCACGATTGAGCATTGAGACTGAAAGGGGTGGGAGATGCTCAATCGTGACGTATTATGTTGTTATAGGCAGTTAACATCTAAGAAACCAGCTGAAAGGACGCGGCTTGTAAACCTTGACAAATAAACAACGTTTTAGGCAGTTGGCGTTTTGTTATTCCTTCCAACACTACAACAGGAATAAGTATGGAGCCGTAAGTCCAGGATTTTGAATCGAGTCGTCCGGCTAACTACGCGAAGTACGATGAAACTCAGAAGATAATTTTATCAGGAGGCTTTTCTGGAGCCGTGGCCGAATTGATAATGGCCGTTAACTGAACTTCAGCCTTCAAGGTTTTCCGGAGCCGAGATCTGAACTCTGGAGTTTCAAAAGAAAGGGCTTCTATTTTAAAGCGCCAGCCACTGAAAGTTATCAATAACAAGGGGCTTCTCATGACCGTTGCATGAAACTTATCGTTTTTTTGAGAAGAGCCATCCTGTCCTAGAACTTTGAGAAAACCAGAATTTCAAGCTGAACCTGTCAGACAAAAGAAGAAAAATAAGTCAAGAACTCTTCTAGGCTCAAGTAATAATGGACAAAGCCTTGTAATTTCGTGATTGGGTTTTTTTGAACACATAAATATCACTGGGCTTCGGTTAACTGTGATAAATTTTTGGGGCCACGTCATTACTACGACCCCTATCAAGACGCCGATGATGTACTTCACTCAGAATCAAGGAAGGGACCCAACCAGGGGTTGAAATCTATCCAGGCATCCCATGAGACGTGACCCAACCAGGAAGAGTATCTGGCAGCTACAAAATTTACCTGAGGGAAGAGAACTCCGCCACCTGAGCTTCTGGACTCCGCCACTTAAACTCGAGACTAGGTTTCACTTGATGCGAACTCTGGTTAGTGGAACTAGATCCGTCAGCTAATAAAAGAAGGTAACTGTGTAACTCCGGTGATGTGCCATAAATTCTTGGTTAGAGCAGAGTCTAAAACATTATTATATTATTAGAAACAGGTATGAGGATTTATAGCGAACTTTTTGGTTTCAAACAGGACTTATTGAAGACAAGGGTTTTTTCCTCCCTCTACGCTGACAGAATATTGATGCTGATTACAACTTGTGCTCTTTAGGGATTAACCAAGGGAAATTTGTGCGATTCTGGAACTAAATAACTAATGGAACAGTTTATGAACTGGGGGAATTATGTGTTGTAAATTAGTAAATTTAGGTGATTCATAAATAAGGTAATTAATTAACCAGATTTTAGAAGCAAATAATTTGAAATTGTGTGTTTTTTTTTGTTCTTTGCTTGCTTTCTTGCAGTATTTTCAGCATGACGGAACCAGACAACCTTGCACAGGTGCTGACAGGGGTTGGAACAGCGGTAGGTAAATTGAATTTGGTAATCAACCAACAGGGAATGGCAACAGAAATTTTGAAGTTTAGTGGTCAGGCCAAAGACTTTAAGAAATGGGTTACTTCTATTGAAAAGTATGCATACCTAATTTCAGCAACGGAAGAAGAGAAAATGAGACTAGCTTATCAGACGGCAACAGAACCGGTCTCAGATCATATAAGGAGGAAGTTAGAGGCTAGAGTAGATGAGACATGGGAACAATTCAAAGAAGATCTCGCCAGGAAATACGCAGAGATAACGGATCCGCAACATGCATTTTCGGTATTGAGGCAGGCTAAACAAAATAACGGAGAAACGGTACAGTTGTTTAGCGATAGGTTGATTAACCTGGCTGAAGAGGCATTCTTAGGACAGAATGTGCGAGGGGAGGAGGTGGAAAGGATGTTGGTAGGGATTTTTGTGGATGGCATCAAATCTGATGGTTTTGAAACTTAAGCTGATGAGGGATAACCCTGAGAGGTTATCACAAGCGGTGGATATTGCGGTGCAAGAGGAAAATTTGAGACGAAGGTTTAGATTAAGAACAGGACGAGAAGTGGGAAGTAATAGAGACGACAGAATTGAGGAACCCATGGAGATAGGACAAACAAGATTCGGATGGAATAGGAGAGGCGGTATACAAACCTTACAAGGTAGAAATAGGAGCGATTATGTTGAAAGAAGAAATATGAGATACCCTACAAGTGAGGCAGTAAGAAACACAAATAACACAAACATTGTCTGTTGGGTTTGTGGTCAACGGGGACATGTTTCTCGTTTTTGTAATAACAGGCGTAGTACAGTCGAAATACACAGGGTAGACTATGATAATAATAGGGTGACTAGGAATGTTGTTGATCGGACACAGGAACTTTTACAGGTACAAGAACACAGGTAAAATCGGCGCCCAACCTATTAGACAGGACCGATGATAGGAGGGTAAATAATAGGGTCCCAAGTGTTAGAGAGTATGTTAATAACAAGTATAATAGGTCGAACAGAGAATATTTTCAACTGGATGAAGTCAAGAAATGTATAGAAGAAAAAACAGATTATAGCTCGTGTATATTAGAAATAGGAAAGTATAGAGTTCGTACATTAATAGATTCGGGAGCTCAAGTTAGTGTAGTAAAAGAAAGTTTTTATACAAAATAGTAAGAAATTGTAGAATATTTAAGTGTAGTAATAATTTACACTCTGTTACTGGACAGAATTTACAAGTAGTTGGACAAACAATGATCAATTTTAAGTTAGGGGGGATAAACATAAGACACCTTTTTCATGTAGTGAAGGGTTTAAATAGAAATATGCTGATAGGAAGAGATTTTTTGATAAAGAATGGGATAAGACTTTTTTATGATTTACATAAGTTAAAATTCAGAGACGTATATATAGATATGGAAGAGGATATGCATATAGCAGCACTAGTTAGGGTCAAAATGACAACGACATTAAACCACAGTCGGTTAATTTGATACAAGCGAAGCTGAAGAGAAACCCATATTATGTGGAAGGAAACACAGTCAGAATCACTGAGTTACAAGAAGAAATAATGATGAGCCTGGTTTGGAGGTTCCAGATGGAGTAATGAAGTTGGATAAACACTTAACCTTTCCAGTAATGGTTATCAACAACCACAGGGAGAGAAATCAAGTTATACAGAGGATGTGTGATAGCAAAGTTAGATCATAACATTAGTGAAATATTGGCAACGAATAAAACAGAAGTGTCGGGAACAAGTTATTTGGAAACTTCTAGTGAAAGGAGAAGTGACAGACGCGGATGCGGAAGAAGAGGGAAAATCGGAATGAATGAATTGATCCATCCATTCAGAGAAAATAAAGTCCATATACATTCACTAGACAAAATAACAAGGGAACAAGAATTGCTGTCACAGTTAAAAGCGTCGCCGGAAAATAAGGAAGTGTTAGAACAGTTTATAAAGCAAAATCAAGATGTGTTTGCGGTTAATGATTTGGAATTGGGTAAGACGCGGACAGTTACGATGGAGATAGACACGGGAGATCATCCACCAATAAGTCTAAAACCATACAGAACTCCATTAAGAAACAGAGAAATAATGGAAAAGGCAATAGAAGAGATGCTGAAAGCAGGAATAATAAAAAGGTCGAAGTCAGAATGGTCATCTCCGGTGGTCATCGTGGCCAAGCCTGATGGTTCGAGTCGTTTCTGTTGTGACTACAGGGCGTTGGAACAAAATCACCAAGAATGTAGCATACCCACTGCCAGTAATTGATGATATTTTGGGGCTACTTAATGGCTCTACATATTTCACAACGTTAGACGCAAGGTCAGGATTTTGGTGTATTCCGATGTCGGAGGACGCGCAACGGAAAAGTGCCTTTTGTACCCACATGGGCTCGTACGAATTCTTACGAATGCCTTTTGGAGTCAAGACGGCGCCCTCACACTATATGTTCTTAATAAATGAAGTTCTAGAGGGTATGCAAAGGTTCGCTCTTGCTTATATTGATGATGTATTGATCTATACCAAGGGAGATGTGGAAGATCATTTGAAACATATTAGACTAGTGTTTGACAGGTTAAGAAAGCATGATGTGAAGTTGAAGCTTAGTAAGTGCCAATTTTTGAAAACAGAAACAAAATATTTAGGGTATATTATAAATAGAGAGGGTATTAAACCAGACCAGAACAAAATAAAGATTATTAAAGAGTTACCTGCACCAACAAACGTTAAGGAAGTACGTGCTTTTATAGGAACATGTGCGTATTATAGACGGTTTATTCCGGCATTTTCAAGAATAGCTGAACCAATTACAAATTTAACAGCCAAGTACGCCAGGTTTAAGTGGGATGATGAGTGTCAAAAAGCCTTCGACTATTTAAAAAACAGCTTAACACTGGTACCACTATTGACGCATCCAGACTTAAACAAACAGTTAATACTATACACAGATGCTTCAGACAGTGCAGTAGGAGCATGTTTAGTACAACCATATGAAGGAAAAGAATCTGGAATACCAGGGGTTAAAAATGAAAGACCTATCTACTTTTTGTCTCATAAGCTTAGTAAATCACAAAAAAAATGGAGTACTATCGAGAAGGAGGCTTACGCGATTCATTACGCTCTTCAAAAACTTAATTACTATTTACATAACGCAAGTTTTGTTATTAGAACTGACCACATGCCTTTAAAGTCTTTTTTAGAAGCTCCAGTGCAGAACAGGAAAATACAGACATGGGCATTGAATCTACAGGGGTACGACGCGAAAAATTGAGTACATACCGGGTAAGATAAACACATGCGCTGATCTTTTGTCTAGAATTCCATATACACAGTCATCAGAGGATACAGAAGAGGAGGCAGCCGAACCAGAGATAGACGACAGGAATTGGCAGGTAAATATTCTGGATTCTGCTATAATAAATAGGGGAGAATTTGATAGCTTACCATCAGATCAAGAGTCTGAACATAGAGAAGAAGATCCACAGTTAGCACAATTCAATATGAAAGAAGAGCAGGATTTAGACCCAAGAATCATACAAATAAAGGAAAAGTTACGAGAAACAGAAGATAACAAATATAAAAGGAATTATTTGCTCTTACAAGAGGATGGACAGTTATATTATATGTGTGAAAAGAACGAACAACTAAGGAAATATATTCCAAAGCATTTGGAAAATGAACTTTTAAAAGCGTATCATGATGAAAATGGACATCTCGGTAGAGACAAACTAGTGAAAGCACTTACAAGCAATATTATTGGCCAAACTTATTTAAATCTGCATGCAAATATGTAGATACGTGTGAAAAGTGCAGATTAAGGAACATGAAAACAATAAAGTCTCCATTACAGGACACAGATATTCCTCACTTTCCAATGCAAAAGATTAGTTTAGACATATCAGGTCCACACCCCAGAACATTGTCAGGAAATGTATATTTAATTCATATAGTAGACATCTATAGTCTTTGGCCAGAGGTTTATGCAATTCCAGATAAGAGCGCGGATACTGTCATTAATATTTTTTTACAGGAGTTCGTACCAAGGTTTAGTTGCCCACAAAGTATACTTACAGATAATGGTAGAGAATTTGTAAATAAAAAATTCGAAAAGTTATTAAAAGATTTAAACATAAGACATATAAAGACCTCATTTTATAGACCTTCGTCAAATGCGAAAAACGAGCGTCAACATCAGACGTTATACAACATTGTGGCAAAGATTATTGATGAACATGAAAAAGATTGGGATCTATTTTTGGGACCTGCTCTTAGCGCTATTCGTACAAATCAAAATGAGAGCACGGGTTTTTCGCCATTTTATTTAATACACGGGAGAGAACCAATATTACCTATAGATAATTTATTAAAACCTAGACGGAAATATATGGGTGAAGATTTTCAAGAGGTCATAATACAAGAAATGCATAAAGCACATATGAGATTAAGAAATAATATAATAAAAGCTAGGGAAAAGACAGAAAAAGTACAAAAATGTAAATACAAAATTACAGGAGTTTAAAGTAGGTGATAGAGTTTATTACAAAAAGCATAGAAGAAACTCTAAGTTTGATTCTCGTTGGATTCCAGGTTATTACGTTTTGGAAAAACTAGGTAATGTATCGTATGTTATAAAGAACCAGGTCACAGCACACATAGCAAGGGCACATGTTGAACACTTAAGAAGAGATGAAAATGAGATAGAAAATAATAATTATAATATAATTGTTATTCGGATGCAAAATTTTTAGATGAACAAGTTGTTACAGTAAACCCAGATCTTAGAAGAGCTACAGTAACTCCAGATCTTAGAAGAGAACCAGAACAAAATCAGTTGCTAGCAAATCCAAGTTACGAAGAACAAGAACAGACAATTCCGAAAAGAATGGAAGAAGAAGGGCCAAATGAAACTCATTATGATAGTATGGAAGAAGACACAGGTGCTCCATTTAAAAATACTAGGCAAGCAACAAAAAGAAGAATGGACAGTCAAAGAGATAAAGAAGTAAAAAGACAGAGAAGAATTAGAGATGATTCAACAAGCGGAGACGATATACCTATACTAGAAAGATCCTTAAGAAAGAGTGATCGACAAATTAGGTGGGATGTTGAACGGAAGAAATTAGCGGCAGCTAAAGAGAGACATACAGACGAAGAAGAAGAAATGGATGAAAAGTCAGAGTCAAGTAGTAGTATGGAGGAGACTAGTAGGTTGTACGAAGAAGAAGATGTTGATATAGAGTTAGCACTTATTCAGAGAAACTTAGAGTTGTTGAGGAAATGGAAACGTAAGAGATAGATAAATCGAAAGTACTGTAGATAGCAAGATTTAAAATTGTAAGTGATGTTTAAAGAAGTATACGAAACGGTGGAAAAAGTGGTCTTGAGATATTAGTACAGTGGGTGAATATATTTTTTTATTGATGTTAGAAGTGCCGTGTTTAAAGATAGGGGTTAACAAGTTATAATAATAATAGACAGGACAGATCACAAGTACGTTGATAAGTAGAGGATGGCTACATTGAGTTAATGTTGGATATAGGTTACAGTGTTTACTTAAGAGCTTATTCAGGATACTATGTGATGTTAGGAGATAATAAATAATATGGTGGTTGTTGATTACTGATTTGTTTATGTAGATAGAACAGATATGTTCATAATTGATCTGTAGTTAACAGATATATAGATAGGAGGTTTAGTCTTCTCGGTCATATAAATACTGGATATGCGTCATTTGTGAGAGCCTAATGCTGGTAGGCCAATGTACGTAGTAATTTTAAGAGAGTTATAATTGTGTTGAAGACGATGTTTATGAAATCTAAGTTTTATGAGTTATGAGTCATATAGGAAATGTTTTTATGCTTGAGTTGATACTAGAAAATGAGGGATGTTGTTTGGTTGTTTTATTGAGCCTAAGTTGTAATACCTCATTTTGTTTTCTTGATTTGGTCTTGAAATATGATTGTTATTGTTAGAGTAATTGGTTTAGAGTAGGGTGATTGTGTTCGTAGCATTTGAGTTGACAAGAACTGTTGGTCCGTAAAAGTGTCCAATAGTGATAGGTAGAATAGGATATTTCATTCTGATTTGATAACATGCATATTATTCATTTTAAAATGTGTTTTTTTCTTCTAGATTAATTTGGAGGTTGTGTTCATTTTATTTCGATTACATGAATGATTTGGTATATTGAGTTAAATGCTTGTAAAGTTAGTTAAGTAAGTTTAAGTTTCAAATGAAGGAGGTTTTGCTAAAGGTTTTTCGTTAAGAAAAGAGTTGATAAAAACTAATTTGTCCACTGATATAAGGTAAGGGGAAACTATGCATTCATTAACTAGTGGGAAACCATAGTTGGTGAACGTGTATGCACGAATGGATAGACGTATCCAGGGTCTGCACACACGTCACTTTATTTATAAAATAACAGGATGGGTTGTACGGGGGAAAGATATAGGTGCTGTGAAATACCAGCTTTAATTATATTTACGGTGTTCATAAAATATGAACATGGGCTCATGGTAAAAGGTGAAATAATTGTGGTTGGCAATGTCAATGTGAAATATAAAAGGTTTATGAAAACTTATGCCAAATTGTTTTATAACGAACAATAATATATTTCTTAAAGGTGTTTTAAAAAAATTATTTTACAAAAATTTTTTTATTGGCAAGGGAGGTAAAGGGAGAATGTCTTAAATGTACATTTACTGTATGTCCATGTGGTCATGTCGTATATTCATTCTTTATGTTCTTTATTTGGTGCGCACCACTTCTTTACTTTTTCTAACTACTTTGTTTTTGTACGTCCTGGGGTTTGAAAGAATGAGGAATTGTATAAGATCATAATTTTCGACAAAGAATTTATGAGTTGTTCTTATAATGTGTATATTTGATACAGGAAACTAGATGAGTCAAGAAAGAACCAAAATAGTGAAGAATGAGAAATTTTATGAGCTGTTCTTATAATATGTATATTTGATATAGGTAACCAGAGAGAACCAGAAATGAAGAATAACATGGGGAGGTTATGTAGTTGACTGTAAAATGTTGGGGAAATAAAAAGCGAAGAAGAAGTATATGGGGAGGTTGTAGACAGACCATAGCACTGGGAGAAGAGTAAAAGATGTATTGGCGAAGGTTAAAAGACAAGTAGGGAATAGAGTATGGGGATTAGGAGTAAAGATTTTTCCTTTAAAAGGAAATTCTTTAAGTAACATGGGGAGGTGTAACAGTGTAGGTATAATTGGGGTCTATTGGAAAACTCCGATACAGCACGATTGAGCATTGAGACTGAAAGGGGTGGGAGATGCTCAATCGTGACGTATTATGTTGTTATAGGCAGTTAACATCTAAGAAACCAGCTGAAAGGACGCGGCTTGTAAACCTTGACAAATAAACAACGTTTTAGGCAGTTGGCGTTTTGTTATTCCTTCCAACACTACAACACTATCCCAAGGACTCCGCGGTCCGGCTTTTGATGTATTTTCAAAGCTTCCGCCTGGTCTTGAGCGGGACTTTGTTACCCTCAAAAATGCTCTCTTACAAAGATTTGAATTAACGTCTGAAGCCTACAAGCTGAAGTTCCGTACAGCCAAAAGATCTCAGGGAGAATCGTTTGCGCAGTTCGCCTCACGACAACACACGTATCTTACGAAGTGGGTAGGACTGAGCAAATTTGATTCTACTTATGAGGGGCTACAGGAAATGATGCTTGCAGATAATTTCAAAGAGGGTCTCCCGAAAGCTCTCCAAATGTTCATAGCTGAAAATGGTGGAGTTAGATTAGAAGAGATAATCTCACTAGCCGAAAGGTATTTAACTGCACATGGTGAGGCAGGTACTGCTAAACCTAGTCATACTGATAAGGCCCAAAATAATCCTTCCACACAGAATCAGGGTTATCAAAACAATAACTCTGCAGGTAAGGACAACAGGTGGCACACTGGTAGTCCACACCAAAATCCAGGTACTTACAATAGTAACCAGTCATCTCAACCTCAACAACCTACAGGTAATAGAAGGGGTAATCAATATTGTAAACATTGCAGAACAAATGACCACCATACGAGTTCTTGCAAAATCAAACCCCCTGTTCATTACACGGCTTGTTTGACTTTGGCGGATAAACACCACCAATGGAGGATACCTGGTGATAATCAAAGACCTCCAGTAGTTGAGACGATTACTGTAAATGGGAGACAGGTACCGTGTTTATATGACACGGGTCTTGAAAGTGACGCGGCCATTGCAGCTCACTTAGTGAAACCTGGACAATTGACCGACTGCAGTATTGAGTTAAGAGGTGCTACTCTGAGCTCTGAACCTAAACTTGTTAAAGTTGCTAGGGTGAAGGTGACATCCAAATATGTCACCGGAACAGTTTCTGCTGTTGTGCTAGATGATCCAGTATATCCCTTTATGTTAGGGCGAAAATATGTATATTTGGGCGAACCTAAGTCCACAACTTATACTTGTGCTATGCAGACCCAGAATCAGGGCACCGCTTTGAGTGAACCCGAAATTCTTATCCACCCATTATCTCGGGAGATTAGGGCTGCCCAAGCAGCATGTCCCACTTTACAATCCTGCTTTGGCAAACTGCCAAAATCTAGAAATTCACCGGTAGCTGGTGATTTCTACGAAAAGGAAAATCTGTTATTCCGTAGAGCGGGAACTATGGATCATGTCCACGAACAGTTTGTGGTACCCAAAAGGTATCGTAACCATGTTCTACAAATGGTACACTCCATCTCGGACAGTGGGCATATGGGGATGAAAGCAACCATCCAAATGCTTCCTTTCTCCTATTTCTGGCCGGGGATGACCCGGGATATCAAACGATATGTTAGGTCATGTAAAGAGTGCCATCTGGTTCCACCTACTCTTGTTAGAACTCCACCTAAGATAGGTGATCAAGTGTTAGTATTATCACCATAGGGGGATAATCCTTTAGATATGGGTTGGCAGGGGCCATTCCTGATTACAGATAAGGTGTCTCGCACCCATTACAAAATAGACATTCAGGGTAATCCGGAAGTCTTTCCAATGTATTTGATTAGGAAACAGGTAGACAGATTAACTGATCCACCGGTGCATCTGATGGCATTATCGGTGGCAACTGTGGTCGAAGGGAGAGATAACTCAGAGATGGAGTGTCCCCTGACACCTCAGGAGACAGTGAATGGTGTCTCTATCAACCTTGATTCGGAGACGTCTGAGTCAGGGAAGATTAGACGAATTCCAGAGTCGCATGCCCTGATGCGAACAGATAAGCCCGGATGGATTAAAGGTGACACAGTAAACATGATGATAAACCGTACTGACCCAGTCCGACAAAATCATTTACCTGTTACTGTGCCAACCAGGAACCCTTATTCCTTTAGGGGAGAACACTCTCCGGGAATTCAGAATAGAGAAGAGGGGTGGGGACGACCAGGTCGTCATAGGTTTCCATGGAAACGACATCAAGGGAGGAGGTTTCTTAGAAGATGTCTTAGAAACGAAGAAGCAGGGTTGAGTAGGAATTGCCCTACTGAAGAAGAGGGGGAGACTGTTTCATATGTCCCAGGATTGTTGGAGTAAGTGCCAACAAAATCTGATGAGTGTGCTGGTTGGAGTAAAGTCCGAATTCTCGAACTTTACTTTCAACGGTGGGCATATGTGACGAAGTCCCCAGCTTCCTCATCATCTTTTGCTTAAATTGGAGCAAATTCTCTTTAAAACCCTTATGTAATTATAGAAGAATCTATATTCGTTTTTATTCCTATATATCTATGTATAAACAGTACATGTCTATAGTTTAAAGCAACTCCTATTTAATGTTAGTACTTTAATATGAAATAATACGTTACAGAGTATAGGGGGAGAGGCTTAATTTACAAATTAGGGTACTCAGCCAAATCTACAAATTTGGCTACGACTATTTCACAATTTGGTCGGATAAATTAAAGGAAACGAACTCCCTGGCACGACCACTTCCGGTCAGGAGAAAAATAGCTAAACTCGTTCTTTTGCAATCTAGACGTCGGTGTAGAAACAATCTGCTAGTCGCTAGGCTCTATAGAATACTTACAAAGTGTTAAGAGTTTTATCTTTGACGCGTATTACGGCCATAAATATATTCAGATATATTAGAGAGATACCTAGAACAGTTTTTGTACCCGACAAGTTTGGTCAGTAGATTAGAAGGATTTGACACCTTCAGCGCCAAGCTTTAGAAGCGCCAACCTGTGTGACTGACTCATTGTGGAGCATCACTCACCATCTCACTTATGCCTACTAAATAGAGTTTACACGCACTGTGTAAGCCGGAGAACCAGAAGATAAGTGGCCAAACTTACCGTTGGCCACCACCACCATCAATCAACTCAAAATATACTATAGGCCAAAGAGTTACGTCAATGATTAGACAGTTTAGTAGATTCAAACCATAATATTAGATATTCAATAGAATAGAGGGAAGTGTAATACCCTTTCCATGTACAGGTCTGCCTCCAGTGGAGCACCCAAAGTGTTATCATATATTAAATGTTAATGTGATTTTAATTTTACAAACTAGAGTTGTTAACTAAGTAACCTTAGTCATAGTAGAGTGAGAAGATATGAAAGTTTGTCTCTTTTAAATATTTTACTCTGTCTCTTTCCGTGTCTGTGAGAGTGATTGAGTTTTGGGGGCTCGAGCTTTTTATTTCAGGCACGTAGCTAGACAACCTTGGCAGACTGTCTGTATCAAACCAGTATAGTTGTACGCCATTCCTGTCTGCCTGAACACTGCCAGAAGATTAGACTGGTTCTGGTACCTTTACTCTGTCTAGAATTACGAGCTATTCAGTCTTGTCTTCTCCGGTGACTTATTTTTCTATTCTTAGAAAGTCTATTTGCAGCAACTTTGATAGATTCCTTATCATCGTAGCTGACGCTACGCTACAATGTGAAAGTTGGTATGCTTTGATGTGAGAGTTGGTATACTTTGATGTGAAAGTTGGTATGCTTTGAAGTGAGAGTTAGTATACTGTTAATGTGAGAGTTGGTATGGTTTGATGTGAAAGTTGTTATGCTTTGATGTGAAAGTTGGTATACTTTGATGTGAGAGTTGGTATGCTTTGATGTGAAAGTTGGTATGCTTTGAAGTGAGAGTTGGTATACTTTTAATGTGAGAGTTGGTATGCTTTGATGTGAAAGTTGTTATGCTTTGATGTGGAAGTTGGTATGCTTTGATGTGAGAGTTGGTATGCTTTTATATGCGAGTTGGTATGCTTTGATGTGAAAGTTGGTATGATTTGATGTGAAAGTTGGCATGATTTGATTTGAAACGCGGTATGATTTGATGTAAGAGTTGGTATGATGTGATGTGAAAGTTGGAGAGCAACTAGGATGAGTACACACGTTCATTAATTGGTGCCTGCGTAAAAGGGTCGGCTAGGTCCGTGGGTCCGCCAGGAACTAAGAGCCAGTCTAATGTACGTGTCCTCAGGTGACCGGGTAGCTGTGGAGCCTAGCAGGCCATGTGGCTCGTGCTCCTACTGTCGGAAGGGACATTACAACGTCTGTAGTGAAATCAAGTACCTGGCCACACCTCCAACCCACGGGGCGCTGAGTCGATATTTCTGCCACCCGGCCAGCTTTGTACACAAGTCAGTGTCCTCTGTGTTTGTAGGCTTATGTGTAACATGTCCTTCGCCGTTCAAGTGTGTGTATGTGTGTGTGTGTGTGTGTGTGTAAGTGTGTGTATGTGTGTAAGTGTGTGTGTGTGTGTGAGAGAGAGAGAGAGAGAGAGAGAGAGAGAGAGAGAGAGAGAGAGAGAGAGAGAGAGAGAGAGAGAGAGAGAGAGAGAGAGCGCATGCGTGTTTGTGCGCGCACGCCTGTACATGAAGATATCTAAAAGTTCCCTCTCTAATCTTGCAGGATTTGTTTTGAGATATATGAACATCTGTATAATCTTGCAGCATTTCACTATCATCACGTGCCTTGCCGGCTGACATGGTTGACCATGCTTCTCCACAAATTGCAATCTCAGACAACATGGATCAGTTTGTGTGTTGACTCCCTTCCGTGCCATGACATAAGACTGTCGAGATTTGCTCAAGCTATCTTCCTCCGTCTCCCTTTCCACACATCTTTCCTGTTGTCACAACAATTTCCAGTTTTGCCGTTTCATAATGTGGCCAAAATATTACGACTGTATCTTTCTAATGTTTGTGATATTTGGCTTTGCGACTTAGCTTCCCTCAAATTGTCCAGATTGTTCATTTTGGCTGCCCAGTGAATTTTCAGCATTCTTCTATTAAATATTGTTAAAAAAACCATCTCCAATGCTTCCGGAGGTTATTTCGCTTGTGTACTAGTTGTCCAGGATTCGTAGCCGTATGTTAAACCTGGTTCTACGTAACACGCAAAAACTGTTTTTTTCTAACTTCCAATGACAAAGACTTATTGCATAACATGTTCTTTATTTGCTAGAACGCAGCTTTTGTTTGTCGTTTTCTGTCCTTTATCTCTATAATGTATCTTCCATCTAATGTTATTCATGTGCCCAGATATTTGAATTTCTGCACTTGTCTCAAAATAATATAATTTACTTTGAATGTACATTTAGGCACAATCTGTTTCTTTGATATCGCCATGACTTCTCTCTTTCTATTATTCAAGCTAAAGCCCATTTCTTCACCTTTTTCAACAACTGTAACTATCAATTCCTTTGGTTCCTTCTGACTTGTTGCTATCAAGAGGATTTCATCAGCATAACGTAAGTTATTTACATTATGTCCATCAACTAGGATCCCTTACATATTTTCTGTAGATTTCAGTTTATATTCGCTGTACAACAAGAACAAATCAGGTGAGATTACACAACCTTCTCCGACGCCTTTCTTTATACACTGAAATGTTCCTACCAAGTTTTTGATTCTTATGGCTGCTGTTTGGTGCCAATATATGTTCTGTATTATTCGCAGATCTTTGCCGTCAGTGTTTAGTTGCTCTAGAAGTTTGATTATTTCTTCATGTTTCACATTGTCATATGCTTTTGTTTAGTCTATGAAGCATAAACACAGATATGTTTTTAATTGAATAGCTCTGTCTAATAGTGTCCTGAAAATATATATGGCATTGTTTGTGCCCTTTCTCTCTACAAATCCGAATTATTCATTACTAATTTCTGGTTTAATCTTGTTTCTTATTCTTTTCATAATTATTCTGCGTAACAGTTTTGTCATGTGACTCATAAGACTTGTTGTGCGATGTTCTTCACATTCTAAAGCGCCTGGTTTCTTTGGCAGGGCTATAAAGATAGGGTTTAATATATCGCTAGGAATGTACCCACTAGTCTAGATGCCATTTAGAAATGTTGTCAATATTTCTATTCCAAAATCACCCAGAGCCTGAACTTCCTCCAATGTAATGTTGTCTGGACTGTGTGCCTTTCTATTCTTCATGCCATGTAGCGCATCTGCAACTTCCGCTGCAAGTATTGGTGGACAATCGCCATGTTATTCAAATATATAGGGTGTCTCCGTTTTTCTTTTGATCACCTAACAAATGTCATGTGGCATTTTGGAAATCCGCAGACTGCCAGACAATGTTAGCTTTGACGAAGGGGCCATGGTACAACCCCTGTCTCTTGGTTTCTATGCATGTCGGAGGGCAGAGGTCAACATAGGTGACTATGTGTTGGTGTCTGGTGCGGGTAAGTTTTCACAAAGTTCACATATACTATTGTCATTTGAAAAAAAGAAAAAAAAAGAAAAGAAAAGAAAACTATCGTTATGAACACCAAAGAGCAGGTATTGTGTCTTTAAGAACAACAAAGATTATATATATTACCTTTTTGAACACCAAAGAAAAGATATGCTTAGGAACAACGAGGAGCAGAGAGATCCCATAGATTTATGAGCAAAAACAAGAGCCAATAGATTATTGACACCCCACGCTGTATCTATACTTCCTCCCTCCGTGTCACTTCCTATCAGCTGACACACGGAGCTCGTAGCAAACAGTTTGATTTGTGTGTCCTAGGAATTAGACGTCTTCAGGGCTCAGCCACTTTTTGTAATTTTAAATGCAGCTCTATCAGTCATAACATCTGATGGGAGATGCCTTGAAGAGATTAGAACAAGAATTATCTCGGAACAGTCATAACATCTGATGGGAGATGTCTTGAAGAGATTAGAACAAGAATTATCTCGGAACAGTCATAACATCTGATGGGAGATGTCTTGAAGAGATTAAAGCAAGAAACGCCATTTCGAAGGTAGCCTTTTGCAAGATGAAAAGCATACTGACCAATAAAAATATTGTCATTTGCAACGAGAAAAAGAGTGTTAAGGTGCTACATGTGAAGCTTGGACAATGAACAGACAAGCTGAAACACATCTGATGGCAGTGGAAATGTGGTTTCTGAGGAAAGTGCAAAGAATACCACGGACAGACAGAAAAACCAATGACCAAATCCTACAAGAAACAAATGAAAATCGCACACTGATTAGAGAAATTAGACGTAGACAGTCACAATTTTTTTTTTTCGCGTTATGAGAAGAAATAAATTGGAGAATTTTGTGACAATTGGCAAGATCGAGGAGAAGAGAACAAGGGGAAGGCAGAGAAGTAAATACCTAGATGGCTTGCCACGTGGTGTGGTCGAGACAAGAACACTGAGTTGATCCACGACTCTGATGATAGCGTGAGATGGCGAAACATGACCACCCACGCTTATCGGCATGGCACATGATGAATCAGTTTTTGTGTGCCGACAAAATCTTTCTCACTGCAACGTCAGTTTCTGCCACACTTCACTTCTTCTAAATCTGATCAATCCCACGTTCCATGTTTGTTGAACACGTGACAAGCGATTACCAGTTTCACTGCGGCGAGCTAGCGAAGTTGATGGAGAGCTGCACTGGTAAGTCATGAGCAGGGTCGGACACTGTACCATGCCTGGGCTCGTCGTCTGCGAAAGTGGGGGACAGACTGGCCATCTATTCCCCCGTACATCCAGGCCTAGACAATGTGACGACGCTCTCACAGCACAACCTCCTAGCCGGACACTGCTTAGCGACAATGTGTTGTGTTTATTTCATGATTACGCACATAAAGAAGATAATGCAGACAAAGAAGAAGACGGCTCGGAACAAAATGAACACGCATTGGGAACAGAGAAGCGAAGTGGGAGAGAAAGAAGCAGCAGTAACAACGGTTGCAGCAGGAAGATTAGAAAAAGAAAAGAAAAAAAAAAAAAGAAGAGTAATAACGATAACACATTATTTTGAAAATGTATAGACATTCTGACAAGCTGAAAGATTGCTTATAAATAAATACGCACTTATTGTTTGGCGATCACAGAGGTAGAAGAAAGAAGTAGAGACTAGAGAACACACTACGCAATATAACAATTATAAAATACTAGCTGACCCGGCCCGGCTTCGCCCAGACCCTGGTGGGGAGCATCTCATTTAATTCATATAAGTAGTCATATAAGTTCTCGTTCCCGTTACCGACTATCTGTCTGTCTGTCTGTCTGTCTGTCTATCTGTCTGTCTGTCTGTTTGTCTGACCCGGCCCGGCATTGCCCAGCTCCTGGTGTGGAGCATCTCATTTAATTCATATAAGTAGTCATATAAGTTCCCGTTCCCGACTGTCTATCTGTCTGTCTATCTGTCTGTCTATCTGTCTGCCCTGCCTGACCCTGCCCGGCTTCGCCCAGTCCCTGGTGGGGAGCATCTCATTTAATTCATATAAGTAGTCATATAAGTTCTCGTTCCCGTTACCGACTGTCTGTCTGTCTGTCTGTCTGTCTGTCTGTCTGTCTGTCTGTCTGTCTGACCCGGCCCGGCATCGCCCAGCTCCTGGTGTGGAGCATCTCATTTAATTCATATAAGTAGTCATATAAGCTCCCGTTCCCGTTCCCGACTATCTATCTGTCTGTCTGTCTGTCTGTCTGTCTGTCTGTCTATCTGTCTGCCTGACCCTGCCCGGCTTCGCCCAGTCCCTGATGGGGAGCATCTCATTTAATTCATATAAGTAGTCATATAAGTTCTCGTTCCCGTTACCGACTGTCTGTCTGTCTGTCTGTCTGTCTGTCTGTCTGTCTTTCTGTCTGTCTGTCTGACCCGGCCCGGCATCGCCCAACTCCTGGTGTGGAGCATCTCATTTAATTCATATAAGTAGTCATATAAGCTCCCGTTCCCGACTATCTATCTATCTGTCTGTCTATCTGTCTGATCCGGCCCGGCTTCGCCCAGCCCCTGATGGCGAGCATCTCATTTAATTCATATAAGTAGTCATATAAGTTCCCGTTCCCGACTGTCTGTCTGTCCGTCCCTCCCTCTCTGTCTGTCTGTCTGCCTGTCTGTCTAATCATTTATTGGTTGCAGTTAGAACAACCTTAGATAAACGAAGACCAACTTACAAAAAGCATTAGAAAGAGCACTTGAAAGATCTTTACATCTTCCCCAACAATTAACTTGGGTAAATGGAGCGGCGGCAGCAGCATCAGCAGAAGAAGGAAAAGGAGGAGTAGGAGCTGGGAGGAGGAAGAGGGAGGTGGAGAAGGGAGGAGTAGGAGGGAGGAAGAGATAGGCGGAGAGAGGAGGAGGAGGGAAGAGGAGGGAGGAGGAAGGAGGAGTAGGGAGGAATAGGAGGGAGGAGGAGGGATTAGGAGGAGGAGGAGAGAGGAGGAGGAGGTAGGAGAAGGGAGGAGGAGGAAGGAGGAGGAGGAGGGAAGAGGAGGAGGAGGGAAGAGGATGGAGGAGGAGGGAGGTGAGGAAAGGAGGAGGCAATTAGGAGGAGTAGGAGGAGTATGGGAGGATAGGAGGCTGGAGTTTAGGAGGTAGGATGAGGGAGGAATGATAGGAGTAGGAGAGAGGGAGTAGCGGGAGGAGAGAGGGTATGAGGAGGAGTGGAGGAGGAATAGTATGAGAGATGATGGTGAAAAAAAGGGGGGGAGCAGAACGCAGGGGGAGGAGTATGGATTATGGAGGATCAGGGCAGAGAGTAGAGAGGGGCGGAGGGAGGAGGTGGAGGGAGGAGGAGGGAGGAGGAGAGGTAGAAGGATGAGGAGGAGAGGGATGAGGAGGGAGGGGGGATAGGAGTTCTTAGTAGGTTTAAGAGGCATGATTATTGGAGTGAGGTAGTAGTTCTTAGGCGGTCTGTCTGGTGGCTGACGTAGACTGATGCGGGAGTCGGATGAGAAGGGCGGTCGGAACTGACATCGGCTGTGCTTCTTCTTAATGCGGCTGCCGCGTCGCGCGCGGCTGCGCCACAGGAGGCGGGCGTGCGGGCCTTCTGCGGCGTGGAGTCTGAGGATTTGGTTGTCTCTCTTTCTTCTGCTTCTCAGTTCTTCTGCAGTAATAGTATTTCTTCTATTTTATTACTTTCTTATTTCCTTCTCCATTATTTTCGTCCTTATCATTTCCCCTTATCTGTGCTTCCACCACTTCACTGTCTTTTCCGCTTTTATTTCTTACATTATTTCTTCTTCTTGACTTTTCTTCCTTTCTTCCCTTATGTTCTTTCGTCGTTCTTTAATGTATTCTGTTATTCTTTTCGCTTTCTTCTGCATCTCTCTTCTTATTCTTCTTCTCCTTTCTCTCTTTAGTTTCAGACATTCTTCTTCTTATATTCTTCTCCTTTCTTCTTCTTTTTCTTATTATTCTTGTTATTTGCTCTGTTGCTTCTTCTTTTTCTTTGCCTTTCTTCTGTCCCTATCCTTTCGTCCTTCTCTCTCTTCTTCTTCTTTCTGTCTTCTTTTCTTCTTATCTTATCTTCTATCTTTTCTTATTCTTTCTTCTTCACTCTCTTTCTGCTTTCGTTTTCCTTCGTTCTCCCCTTCCCTTCTCCGTATTCTTCTTTCTTCCTGCTTTATGAGGGGAGGACGTAGGTACGGTGATGGATGAGGAAGTAGGGTAGGCGAGGAATTATGAGTGCGAGCATGCAGGGAATTAAGGAGTGGGCAAGAGGGGGAGGGAGGAGAGGAGGGAGGAGTAGAAGGTGATTATGCCGTAGGAGGTAGGAGTGAGAGGAGGTATGAGGAGTTTACAGGAGTTTATCTTTGTTGCAGGCACGGTGTAGTAGTATTCCAGACTTCACGGACTGATTGATACAGGAGATGGTATGAGGAGGCCTAGGTCTTGCACTTATAGTGTAGGATTGGAGAGGTGTGAGGGATGCTTAGGGAGGAGGGCGGGAGGAGGGATGAGGGGGAGACGTAGAATTAGAAGGAGGAGGAGGAGGGAGTGGGAGGAGCGCGCGTCGAAGGTCGTAGCAGAAGAGGAGTTGATTAGGACAGGAGGTGCGAGGAGGTAGGATGGCAAGAGGGAGGAGGTAAGGAGGAAAAGGTGGATTCGGAGGAGTTAAGTAAGGAGGAGTATGAGGGTAGGAGAGGAAGAGGCAGGAGGGGGAGGAGGAAGGGGGGAGGAGGGGAGAGTAGGAGGCTGATTTACGCATATGCATGTAGACACCCTGCAGCAAAAAGGTGGGTCTGTTCTATCTTCCTGACCCGCGTGGCTTCGCGCAGCTCCTGCTGGGGGAGGGGTACGTCTCATAAATTCATGACAATAAACAAAGTACTTAACAGAATGTCCCCTTCCACGACACCATCCATTATTTTTAAATGAAAACTCTTTCTAATCCCCTGCATGACTACAATAACTTCTTAAGCAAAAAAAAGATGAGTTACAATGTTATGCATTGTGCCATTATTTTATAGAAAACAATTTGAAATAGCATACAGATTGTGTCATTTGTTTTATTATAACTCATTGCCGGTACTACTATAGCCAAAGAGTTTATAAATCTTTGAAAACGATGCGACATATGACTATGAGTTATACAGAAATTTATGCCCCTTTAAATAAACTCTTACAAGTTAAGTCCCTGAGATATATGAAATTACACTTAAAAAATGAAAATGAAATATTATTGGGTCAGCAGCCGATTTCACACCTAAAAAAATATCACAGTTGGCAGCTCTGGAATGAAAGGAAGACGTGTAGAAATTTCATCTCGAATCGGATGGGCCGTTCCGCGAACAAATAAAAGGACTACGACATAACAGACACGACACGACAGACAGACAGAGCCAGACGGAGTAATCGCAATTAATTAAGACATAGCTGACCGGCCCGGCTTCGCCAGGAACCCTGGTGGGGAGCATACTCATTTAGTTCATATAATTAGTCATATAATTCTCGTTCCCTTACCGACTATCTGTCTGTCTATCTGTCTTTCTTACTGTCCTTGGACCCGGCCCTTCTTTCGCCCAGACCCTGTGGGATCATTCTCATTTAACCTCATTAGTAGTCATTATATAAGTTCCCGTTCCTACTATCTATCTGTCTGTCTGTCTGACCGGCCCGGCATCGCCCAACTCCTGTGGGGACATCCTCATTTAATTCAGATAAGTAGTCATATAAGTTCCCGTTCCCGACACTGTCTGTCCTGTCTGTCGGCTGTCTATCTATCTATCTTATCTATCTATCTATCTAATCTGTCTGTCTGTCTGACCTGCCCCAGACCCATGGGGACGAGCATCCTCATTTAAATCTATATAAATAAAGTCATATAAGACCGTTCCCCCGACTATCGTCTCGACTGCGTCTGTCTTTTGGGGTAATGTGGAGGAGGGAGGAGGAAAAAGGGGATGTGGAGGAGGGAGATGAGGGAGGAGGAGGGAGGAGACTGCAGGAGGAGTAGGGATGAATAGGAGGAGTGAGAAGGGATTAGGAGGAGGAACGGATACATAGATTAGGGTGGAGGAAGGAGCGCGAGTGCAGGAGGGAGGATTGAGAGAGGAGGAGGAAGGCGCAGGAGTGGAGGAGGTAATACGCGCAGGGAGGAAAAAGGGAGCAGGCAGGAGTAGAGGTGCGGAGGAGGGAGAGTGGACGGAGAGATGGAGAAGGGGGAGGAGGAGAGGAGGAAGAGAGGTAGGAGGAGGGAGGAGCGGAGGGAGATGAAAGGGAAGGACAGAAGGGAGAACGGAAGGAGGGAGAAGGAGAGAGGAAAGCGGGAGGAGGAGGAGGGAAGAGGGGGGGGAGGGAGATAGGGAGAGGAGGAATGTGAAGAGGTATAGGAGGAGAGGAGGTTGAGGAGGGAGGAGGAAATGAGGAGGCGGAGAGCAGTAGGAAGAAGAGGCAGGAGGGATGCGAGGAGGAGGAAGATGTGGAGCAAGCAGAGGTGAGACGAGAGGAGGAGAAAAGAAGGAGGAGCGGAGGTAGGGGGAGGAGGATGGAGCGCAGGAGGTAGGGGAGTCAGGAGGAGGAGGGACTAGAGGAGGAGGGGATGCACGAGGCAGGGATGAAAGAGGAGGAGAGACGAGGGAGGAGGAGAATGTGAGGGAGGAGGTAGAGGGGGAGGAGGAGTGGAGGAGCGGGATGAAGGCAATAAGGAGGAGGAAAGGAGGGCGCGGGGAGGAGGTGGAGCCATTGTAAGGAGGAGTGAGGGAGGAAGAAAAGGAGGAGGAGGAGCGAGGGAGCAGGCGTCAGAGTGCGTAGGACGGACCTGTGAAAGGGACGCGACGTCGTTAGAGGGCAGAGGTGTAGAAGGGAGGAGGAGGTGATGCAGGAGGATGTGTAGTAGACGGAATCAGGTTATGGCGGGCCTTCAGTATGTCCACGGGAGGAGGAGGTAGGAGGTAAGGGAGGAGTAAGGAGTGAGGGAAGAGGCGTGCGGCGGGAGGATCGGAATTCTGTGAATGTGGGAGGAGGGAGTATGAGGGAGTGTGAGGAATAAGGTCGGAGGAGGGAGAAGGAGTGATGAGGAGTATGAGGGCTTAGGAGGCGGCGGTAGGAGTAGAAGAGTGAGGACGTAGGATGTGAAGGCGGAGGAGTGAGAGGGAGGAGGGGGCTGTGTAAGAGAAGAGGTCCAGGAGGCAGAGTGGAGAGGATGAGGTAGGAGGTAGATGGGAGAGTGAGGATGATGGAGGAAACGGGAGTGCGGAGTAGAGGAGGAGGTGAGGATGATGGCTGACAGAGGTAGGGGAGGGCAGGTAGACTTCAAAAAACAGGAGAGGCGAACGTGCGGCAGAATGCGGGATTATTGCGCTTTGCGTGCCCTCTTTATGAGTATTCGTAATCTGTTATGTCTTCGTTCCGATTCTTCTTCGGACCAGAGTGGAGTCTTCTGCTGGCGGAGTTCATCGAGCGTCTGTTCCTATTCCTATGGTAGTATTTCGTCTTCTTTTATGCTTATTATCCTCTTTACTCCTTTTCTGCTTCTCATTCTTTCTTCTTTCTTCTTCTTTTCTCTTCTTCGTTGCTGACCCTCTTCTCCTCCGTCCTTCTGCTTCTTCCTCTTCTTCTTCCTTCTTTCTCCTTGCTTCTTTTCGGCCTTCCATTTCTATTTTCCTCTTCTTCCTTTATTCTTCTTTACCTCTTCTTTTTTTCGTACTTTCTCTTTCTTATCACTCCCTTTCTCTTCCTCTTCGTCTCCTTTGTCTTGTTTTTCTTTCTTCTTCTTCTTATCTTCTCTTTCTTTCTTTCTTCTTTATTCTTCTTCTCATCTTTCCGTATCCTTTCTCCTCCCTTTTTCTCCTCTTCTTTCTTCTTCCTTCTTTCTCCCTTATTCTTCTTCTTTCTTCCTTCTTCTTCTTCCGTTCTTCTTCTTTCTTTTCTTAGTTACGTTTACTCTTCTTCGTTCTTATTCGTCTCTTTTTCTTTCTTCTTCCTTTCTTCTTCCTCTTCTTCTTCTTTTCTTCTCTTCTCCTTCCTCCTTTCTCCGTCTTTCTTTCCTTCTTTCTCTTTTCTTCTTCCTATCTTCGTTTTTTGGAGAGGTGTCTAGGTAGTGATTACGCACCCTCTAGTAGGCTAGAGTTCGCCATTCCGAAATTCATACTCGTCTATTCTTCCCTTCTACAACATACCCGACTGTAGATAACTTCCTTACCCCTAAACGACTGCATTGTTATTGATATTGCCGTGTGCATGTGAGGAATATCAGCAGCAGTAGTTGAGATCCAGAAACCCAAAGACTGAGATCCGACGGATAGCCAAGAACGCCTACGTACGTGCCACCGTCACGGCAAAACTTTATTATGATGATTGCCGTGTGACGATTCTGTGTAGTCACGTCATTTTCTTTCCCTTTCTCTTTCTTCTTGTTTCCTTTCCTACCCTAGGTTTTGGTTCGGGGATTCTTTTCAATCATCATCACATCATATATATTTTTTACGTAGTATTTGGGAGGGGGGGGAGGGAGGGAGGGGTTAAGAAGAAAAAAAAAACATGACAGTTGGCAGCGCTGGAATGCAAGGAAGGCTTGTAGAAAATTTCATCTCAATCGATGGGCCGTTCGCGAACAAATAAAGGACATACAGACGACAGAACACAGACGGAGATCGCAATTTATATATACGATAGTTACTCTAACGGGATTCCGAACCTGTCACCATCACCCACCACTCCAAAATGACAAACAGTTCCTCGTGCTGGACAAAGTGTACTTTCGAACGTATCCCCAACTAAACAACAACAATAACACCCCCTCTGGTTCTGAAAATTGTTTTGTTGTGTTAGTTGACTTAATTTTTGCTTTTTTCACTGTTAGAGAGAAGTTTCTGTATGTTTGTTTCTGTTTGTTTAAAAAACATCCGAAGTCCGCTAGGGATGATAGTGATGCTGGCAGCCAGCGCGGGCCAGGGGGGCGGCGGCGG